>JAVLUZ010000151.1:4491443-4635713 GCA_036768485.1 Mermis nigrescens | reverse complement strand
AATTACATGTTAAGAGGAAATCTCAAGCAAGTTTTCGCGTTTTTATGGGGCCCCACGTTATCGTGCCTATAGCATCTTGACAAGCGTCGGGTGGATGCTTATAAGATTCTTATAATCTTATCCTTTTTCTTGCTGATGCTTATGGTATTGCACGATTTCACAAGCAAATGATACTACTTACAAGCAATCTTGTAAGATATCAAATTCTTATAAGATAGCTTGTACCATCTTGCATATTTGCCTACCTTAGCTTTTTGCTTATACGCATTCATAAGCAAGGCAAGCAAAATGACAAGTATCTTTGCAAGATTTGATAAGTAAAAAGCAATTTTATAAGAAAATTAGCTGCTTGTTGCTTACAAGCATGAATAAGCAAACTTATAGGTCATAGTATGCATTATTGCAAGACAACTTTTTGCTTGTTTCTGCTTGCAAGCACTGACAAGCAGAAGAGCAAGATAAGTTTTACATATATCAACGGATTTACAGTGACGTTTTATCAGACTGATAGAAATGATTTGGAATGAAGTCAAATACTTGTAGATAAAGAGTCTGATTACTTTAACTTTATGGTTTTCTCTTGAATTCAATTAATCCGCATGCGTAAGGCCACAAAAATGGTTAAACGGAAATTTAATAAAATTGAATTAAAATTAAGTCAATTAAATAAAATGAGTCTATTGAAATTTTCACAAGCGTACTAGTTACTGCTAAGCAACTCCAGTGATGCAGAAAATATTGCTAAGGCAAGTGGTGCACCTGCCAGTCTCCTCATAAGGTTATTTAATGTGTATTATTCATCCTCCTCGGCTTTTTTCAAGGAAGGCTATAATTGTATATATAAACACGCTGAGCCAATCGTGCTTATAAGTCATGAAAACAGGCCAAAATTCTTACAAAAATAATTAAACGCTTATAGTTTTATTCAGCAATCCAAAATCTTGTAAGACGTTGAAAGTCTTAGCCAACCTTCTGCTATCGGAAATTTTTGAAAACTTTATAAGGACTAAATAAAATGTGCTGGGTCGCTGCCGTTTTTGGTCCGAAATTCGCATTTTCACGTCAGAAATAGCTTTTTATGAATACACACAATAATCGTGGTGGTGATCATTCCTGGGCGTGGGGGCTTTGGGGGCATGCACCATAAGTGGGCAGCTCCAAAAAGTTCTGGGAAATTCAAAATTTTTTGAGAGTCGAATATTGGCCTAAAAATGGTGCTATGATGAAACACACCATTTTTGAACGTTTCTCGTCGAGCTATATCAATTGGCATCAAAAAATCCAAAAAAACATAAAATTTTTCAAAAATGAACTTTGGGGTATTGTTGGGCTTACCTGGGCGCGGGGGGTTTGGAGTATGCATCCCCCAGAAGGCAAGTACCCAACAAGAAATGGCAAATACCCAACAATCCCCCGGAATTTCAGTTTTTGGATTTTTTTTGCTTTTTTCGAGTTTTTTTATGGCGAATGATAGAGATCGACGAGAACCGTTCAAAAATGGTGTTTTTTGCCATAGCACCATTTTTAAGGCCAATATTTGACCTTAAAAAAATTTTGCACCCCCCCCTAGACCTTTGGAGCCGCCCACCTATGATGTTGATTATTTCCATTTTCTTGTTATGCATTTGGCCATCTGGGGATGCTTACCCCCCACCCAGCCCACATGTGGTATGCACCCCCAGAAAGCAAAATGCCTGACATGAAAATAAAAATACCCAGCAATACCGCCAAAATTTCAATTTTTGAATTTTTTTGCTTTTTTCGTGATTTTTTGATGCCAATGGTTGACGAGGAATGTTCAAAATGGTGTTTACTTTGCCATAGTACCATTTTTAAAGCCAATATTTGACTTTAAAAAATTTTGCACCTCCAGAACTTTGAAGCCGCCAACCTACAGTCGTGCTGATGCCGCTTTTGGTCATATGTCTGAAATGAAGAAATTCAGCCTATGGTTTTGATTTCCAAAAAAAACAAAATATAAATGGAGATATATTGTAGGTATATTACAATGAAATTCAAAGAAAATTTGACATATAAGTCCAAATTGTTTTTTGTCCACCTATGTATATAGCTGCCCCCCATGTTTATCTTGAAGCTGTGAGGGACATACCTACATACATAAACAAGATTTAAACTTTAGACGCTTATAATTATATACAACCAAGTTGATGTTGTCAAATTAAGGGCAATTTTTAAAAAAATCTTATACTTGCTTATAAACACTTCTCTTTGCTATTAAACCCGTGAAGATTATGTTTCAAGTTCATATTAAGTGAATTCAAAATATCATAATTATCAAGCAGCGCACGCATGCCTCACTTGGAGCATCTTGCACAATAATGCAGATGTAAATGTGTATTTGGTGGTTGTGCTCAGTGCACTGTAACTAAGACCGGCTTCCAAAACTTTTTTGATCAGCATTGCATGTGATTCTAAGCACATGCAAGAATATGCTTATAAGATGCTTGCACATTTTTATAAGCAGTCAGCTGGGATCTTGTAGAACTGCTTGTAGGGCAAGCACTTGCAAGCAAAATTATAAGTATGCTTGCAGCAAGATAGAAATTGTTGTAAGATTCGGATAAGCAAGGTCTTACAAGCATTTCAATAAGATTCGAAATTTCTTGTACGTTTGCTTGCAAAAATTACGTTTTCCTGTAAGTTGGCAAGTAAGCACATGACAAGCAAAAGGTACAGCACTTGCAAGAAAACTAAGAAGCATTTCTATAAGATCTTATTCGTAAGCATTGCAAGCACACATAACGTGGGGCGGCAAACGAGACCGGATTTTTACATAATCGAGCAATGATTCGCGAGCAAAATTTTTTGAGCCAGCTCAATCTTAGGTAGCGCGTTAGCGCGTACCTATAATATACTTGGGCACCCCTAACACCTGTGCACTACCCTACAGCTATAACAGGACACTTCTGGAAGGTGCGGTTTTTTAAAAAGAAAAATAATAAAAAAATTCGCTGCCCATGTTTTTTGTTTTTCTTGAAACTCAAAACTGACTGTGTAAAGAAGGTGTAAAGTTTTTGTGAAACGTTATAACATGGGACAAATTTTGGGACCTTTTTACTGCGGCATGTGGACAACTGAGTATTGAAACTCAAATAATTGAACAGCATAGGATTATAAAGGGATGAATTCTGCAGATGACCATTTTTTTGTTTTTTGGAATTCGCATTAGTTCTCGAATGGCAGTGTAAAGAGTGCAAAAATCTGGGGGTGAAGCACTTTTTGGTCGAGTTTTCAACCTGCTTATGTCTGATACTAACTCCGATTATGAGTTTTTTAAAATGTTTTCTGACAGAAATGTAGAGCGGATCAAGGGCTACATTCTGCATATAATCAAAGTCTTCTACGCTCTATGGTGATTTAGATCCTGGGGTTTACAGTTTACAATCTAGTGGATGGTGTAAAAAACGGATTTTAACTAAGATTTCTCTGCCAAATTTTTCAGCTTATGAGTCAGGGTAAATTGAATACAGCAGTAATAAAGTGCCTCTTAGGGGCTACACATCGCAGCAAACCGCATTTAAAAAAGCAATATTGACTTATTTATGGGGGTGTAAAGTTCGAAATCAGAGGTGAAAAATGGGCGAAAAAACACGTTGTTTTCCGAATTTTGATCAAAAAATCATACCAAATAATTTTTGCAAGAGAATTTTGGCACACAGAAATGTACTACGATTTAAAATCTACAAATAGTACCAAACCGAATTTCTTTAAACTCAATGGGGAGTTTGGTACGGAATTTTAAAGTTTAGTGTTCTAAATGATGAAAAATATGTTTTTGTTGCGTTTTTTGTTCGCCACTTTCTCCGTCCAGAAGTCGGGATAAGTCCAATAGAATAAAAATAAAGTGCTTTATATCGGGTGCATGTCAAAGCAAATTGTCTATACATTAATATTTAGCGAGTGTAAAGTCAAAAATTTGGTGTTTAAAATGCGTTTCTGTCTTGTTTTTTCTGCCTGCTTCTCCGGTTATGAGTCAGGGACACGATTATCAAGCCTAGAAATGGACCAGGAAACAAATTTGATATGTCAGTCTGGCGCATGTGTTTACACTCTACAGTGTTGTAAAGTGGTTTACACCTATTGTTAGTTTGCTCATAGAACATTATAGAGACTTAATTTTTTCATAAATATTAATCGTAATATCGGAACAATATCAAAATTACGAATCTGACCAAAATCTTCTTCACAGTAGGTGTTTACATTAAGTTTACACTACATATGTATTTATCTTCGTTTTTGAGCATTCCAGAAACCTAGTTTTTTCCTGGAGTCTAGAAATTTTCTAAGAATCAAATGTGAGACGTCACGTAGGCGCGTTTGTTTACATCCAACAGTGATGTAAAGTAGTTTACACATATTGTTTATTTGTCCTCAGACCATTGTAGACATGCAATTTTTTCATAAATGTTGGTAATAATATCCGAGTAATATCAGATTTACAAATCGGAATAAAATCCTCTTTACACTAGGCGGTTGTGTAAAGTTTACACTGCATGTTAGCCTTTGTTCTAGAGCATTGCAAAGACCGAAATTTTTTCCTGAGATCTAAAAATTTACAGGGAATGAAATATAGGACGTCAGTTGGGCGCGTTTGCTTACACTCAGCAGTATTGCAAAGTAGTTTAAACCTAATGTTTATTTGTCTTTAAAACATTATGGAGACTCATTTTTCCATAAATGTTGAAAGTAATATCGGAGCAATATCAAAATTACGAATCCGACTAAAATATTTTTTACGCTATGTGTTTGTGTAAAGTTTACATTACGTGTTAACCTTAATTCGATAGGCTTGCAGAGACTTTGTAACTGAAGTCAAGAAATTTTCAAGGATTCATATGTGAGACATCAATTAAGTGAATTTGTTTACCCTCAAAAATTATCTAAAGTGATTTAAAAATTATGTTCAAGTGTCCTTAGATCATTGAAGAGATGTAATTTTGTCTTAAATGGGTTGCATTAAAAATGAATCCTTCTTAGACGTGTTTATAATATGTTTCAAAAAATGTTGCACATGGAGAGCAATCGTTTAATTGATGTAAATTGCCTGAAAGTGGTTTAAAATGAACCAGCAATCACACTACTGTGCACAGAAGACTAGAATCCTCTTTCCACTCGGTGGCTGTGTAAAGTTTACACTGCTAATTAATCTTCGTTCTAAAGCTTTGCGAAAACCTGAATTTTTTTGCCGAAATCTGAAAATTTACATGGAATCAAATAAGGGACGTCAGCTGGGCGCGTTCGTTTACACTCAACAGTGATGTAAAGTGGTTTACATCTGTGTCTATTTGTCCTTAAACCGTTATGGAGACGTAATTTTTCATGAATGTTGATCGTAATATCCGAGTAATATCGAATTTACAAATCCGACTAAAATCTTCTTTACACTCGTTGCTAGTGTAAAGTTTACACTATATAATAAGCTCCATTCCAGAGCCTCACGGTAACTCATTTTTTCTCTAAAGTCGTAAAATATATATGGAAACAGATGTGATACGTCTGCTAGGGGCGCATGAAGAGTAGTGTAAAGTGATCAACACCTAATGTTAATTTGTTCTCAGAATATTATAGAGGTTTCATTTCTTATTAAATGCTGATCGTTATATCAGAGCAATATCGGAATCATTAATCCCACTAAAATTCTTTACACTCTTGTATAAGGTTTAAAATGTAAATTAAGTTTAGCTCTAGAAAGTTTTGGAAGCATATTTCTTTGCAGGATGTTCTACCGTAACATAAGAATTACTAATCAGAATGTTTGTTTCTTCTACAACTAGTAGCTTTGTAAAGTTTAAACCATTCAATTATTAGAAGAACCGCACAGTAAATGAAATCTAGAGTATTGTATTTCCAAATCTTGCTAATTAAAAGTAGGGTACTAGCAAAGAAAAATGCTCCGATGGAACAAAATATTGGAATATACTTGGGATTGTGAATTATCGAGGATGTAAATGGAGGGGACTAGGAAAAATCTCCCCATGTTATATGCCAAAAATCGCAAAATATGTTAAAAACCAAATTTTCTCTAAACAATGCAAAAAATCGAAGTATATTCTGCGGCCTCCCAATAGAAATAAACTATTTACCAAAAAATTGATTGAAAAAAGCGGCGAATTAGTAATGCAGTAGCTAAGCGAATTGAATGAAATAGTACATGTCGATGCATTCAAGACAATCGATGATATTGTTGGTTCGAAGCAGTAGGAAACACGGAAGCTGACGTGCAACAGACCTTATGTAGATACTCTTTTACACATGTCTACAACAATTGTTTACTAAACTTTTACATTTTTCAAAGGCCGCAGAAAATACTTCGATTTTTTGCATTGTTAAGAGAAAGTTTGGTTTTTAACATATTTTGCGATTTTTGGCATATCACATAGGAGATTTTTCCTAGTCCCCTCCTTTTACATCCTCGATAATTCACAATCCCAAGTATATTCCCTTTTTTTCCATCGGAGCATTTTTCTTTGCTAGTAATAGTCTGTTTCATTTAACATAGAGATTTTCTTTTGAATTTTATCCGCATGAATCAGGCTACGAAGGTGGTTTAAGCTTTTGATGCAGTAATGCGCATTAACAAGTCTCACCATAACTCGATATACTGTAGACTATCAAACTCATACTGTTAGTTTAAACCGCTTTTGTAGGCTTTTAAATTATTTAAAAACCTCAAAGTGGAATGAAACAGACTATAAATATTCAGTTTATTGAGCGACCCCAATTTCCATACCTGTAGTCTGTTTCACATTAGTTTGGGCATAAATTTATGAATTTTCTGAAAGTAAGCCGATGGATTACGATAATTATATATCAAATCAATGCTATAATCGCAATCTGTCAGCTTATTATTGTCGGGAATAATTTTAAAATTTTTGCCCAAAGTTGTGTGAAACATACTATACCTACATGTTTAAGATTTGGTTTGATCATTAACGTTGGTGGCTAAAGACGCTTCGACATTCCCCGCGAAATCAGTCCAGGACACCATGCCATACATGCAAATTATATATATACATAGGCGGCTGACGTCCGTAGGTAGGCGGCACCAAAATTTTGGGAGGGGGTGCAAGGTTTTTCAAAGGTCAAAAAATGGCCTTAAAAATGGTGGATGGCAAAAACACTATTTTTCAACGTTTCTCATCGAGCACTTTCCATTGGCATCAAAAAATTGCGAAAAAACAGAGATTACAAAAATTGAATTCTGGGGATATTTTGGTTTCTGGGAGGGGGGTATTTTGCTTTCTCGGGGGAGGGGGAGGGTGCATATTCCCAAACTCCCCTACGCCCAGGTTTGCTGACGTCGCCTAAAAAAGGGAATTTGTTCAAATACCATAGCGCAGTCAAACGAGTACAAGTATTAGTGATGAATAATTTCGTGAAATCGGTGACATTACCATCGGAAATTAGCGAAATGTTAGGGTTTCAAGATAAAAAAATAATAAAATCAGTGTGGTGTTAGTGGACCAAACTTGAATATCGGAAGAATTAAAGCTTTTTATATTTACGCACACATTTTAGAACCGCAAATTGTGGAAATGCGGCGGCTGCCTTGTTAAGCATAGTCAGTGTAGACGGCTCCTATGCACAAGTAGCCGGGGGGTAGGGGGTTTCAACGGGGGTATGCACCCCCAGAAATTCGAAATCCCCAAGAATTTAATTTTTGAAAATGATCTTTGTTTTTTCGAAATTTTTTGATGCCAGTAGATAATACTCGATGAGAAACGTTTAAAAATGGTGATTTCGCATACCACCATTTTTAGACCTATTAAAAATATTGCACCCCCCAGAATTTTAGTGCTGTCCACCTATGCTCCTGTGCTAAGATTATAGACAAAACGCCCGACTACCCCCACTACGTCCCCATTCTTGTTAAGGACATTTCAAGCATCAAAACTATATTAAAAACGATTAAGACTAATTTATACCGTTTATTTCTGGGAAAAATATCGTCAGCAAGATATCGATTGTGACTTTTGGGCAAAGCAAATAATGTTTTCATTTCAGTGCTTAATTGAATTTTTATGTCTTTAATTAATCTTTAATTAAAAAGCCCGATTTTTCGTGATTCATATTTTTCGCCAAGTTATAAAAAAGACTGGTTCTTCGAAACGGCAATTTTGGATATCTTTTGTACAGGTACATTTAAGGATAGTATTCCCAGTCTAATGCAGCTTACTACTCAGCAGCAAACAAACTTGTACTTTAGGGCGTCCTGGCCCAACGCATACAACGTTGCGTAAGCGTCCTGCATTATTCGTTTTCCAACTGCAACTTGAAATGCGCGCTTCCCCGATCATTCAAAAATGGAGCCCTACTTTGTAAATTAGCGGTTACCCACGAGGCAATATTTGCACATGGATAGCGACCGGATTCTGGGGTCTGGATATGGGGCAAAGTCCAAAAAAATCATACAAAAAATTCAAATCTGGACGTAATAGGGCAAAAGTCAAAAAATCGCAAAAATATGTCAAAGAATCAGTTCTAGGCATAGGTGGGCGGCACCGAAAATTCTGGGGGGGTGGAATGCAGCATTTTTCAAAGGTCAAAAAATGGCCTTAAAAATGGTGGTATGGCATGAAACAACGCCATTTTTCAACGTTTCTCGTCAAGCACTATCCATTGGTAACAAGCAATTGCGCAAAAAAATAAAAAATTTTCAAAAATTGAATTCTGGGGGGTGTTTTAGTTTCTGATGGAGTGCATACCCCTCACACCCCCACGCCCAGGTACGGCTCTAGGGATCTATAGATATTGAAAAAAGGAGTCTGGGGTCTACCGCCTAACGCGTGGCATGCATTTAAAGAGCTCGTTGATTTACCATTTGTACAGTGGGAAACGATCTGTACCGTACCGTATACATACATGTAATTGGCAACAAGACACGGCTGATCAAAAGTAGACCAGCAAAAGCCCAAAATTAGATTTTTCACTTCAAAACGAAGAAAAAGAGTAAGCTTCAGTCGAAACGCTAATAACAAGCATTGCATTATACACTATTGTAAACAGAACCGGCTAACGGACTAGCAACGCGAATAAACTATACCACGTGATAAATCGATAATTTTAATTAATAAAATAATAATCGAGCCAACCGAAACGGTTGCATTGCAACAAAACGGCGAGGCGATCATAAGCGCTTCATCGAAAAACCAACAAGAAAAATATTCATATTTCAATCTAACGTTGTAATTGTAAAGCGACTTTGCACAATAAAAACAAAGGAATCGATGAAAAATCACGGTGTTAAGTAAGCGTTGTTTACACTTCGACCGGGAAAGGACTACCGGGAACGTCCTTGCTGCCGTATCTCACGTGGACGTAGCACGTGCCCCTTTCTTTGGTCGAATAAATTACATTGTAAAGTCCCCTGGAGGCCCGTTTGATTGACCACTCCTCGCTGGGACCCTTTGGAGTCATTATGGCAACAAATAATAAATCTTCTCCTAAAATGATGCAAAGTGCTTGGTCGCCTTTTTATGTCACGCGGAAAAAACAACAGTGTAAACCAATGCTTTTTTGCCGTATGAGACAAAGATTTTAAGGCTCGTACAAAGATTTTTGGAGCCATCTCTGTACGATGTACAAAAACTTTTTCGGGGTAAAATAATAGTAATATTAACTTTTTTCAAAGTACTTTTTAGCAAAATTTAGAAAAAGTTTTGGCGTCAAATATCGGAATTAGTTTATTTACACCCTCAAACACGAGTCTTAAACACTTTAAAATCAATCTTTGTGTAATCTCAGGCATCTTTGTTAGGACTCCACCATTTTTGCATCCATCTCCATTCTTTTCTAAAGATTTTATGCAGAAAATACGAAGCATTCGCTCAACCGTTTCCTGTCGTTTGAAGATAAAATCTATTTCTTTAGGATTATGTTGCCTTAAATTCAGCCAATGGTGTTTACTACGAGATTTATTCAGCATATTGCAATCGCTGTATCACTTCTGATTTTGCAATAAAAGTTATTCTAGCTGTTTCAATCGTGTTGTACGCAGAAATTTAGGAGAAAACGCATACAAAATTCCGGCGCCTCGTACCGAACTAATGTGATTAACTGAATTCGGGACGAAGTAACGCTTTTTGAACAGCATGCGGATCGCAGATCGCAGACTTGTAGCATATAAAAATGAATTCACATATTTAATAGTTTGTCTATGTATCAGATGTACGAAAAATTTTTCGCTAGTACAAAAAGGACAGTGGTGTAAAGCATTGTAGTGTAAACCACGACAGCGCAGTCGTCGTCTCTGGCTAGCATGCAGACTATAGTTTAAATGGTTGCACAGTTCAAACAAAGTATATGGAAAATACATCAAGAAAGCTTCGTTGTTTTTTAGGGAGAGGGGTGGATGAACCCCAATTTTTTGACCAAAAACGGCCAAAAAACACCTAAAAACGGCAAAAACATTCAATTTTCTAAAATAGGAGGGCTGGGGGTCGAAACTTAGTATTAAAAGTGTAACTGTAAACTATTAACTCTAAGTTGCGTCTAAAATGCTTTTACACACAACGTACAACACTTTAGCTTTACACAAAAACGAAAGTAGTAAGGAGAATAATGATTTGTGAGTAAGTAAAAACCGGACTAGAATTATATTTTAACTGAATAAAAAATGCCTATCTAACCATTAATACATATCAAAAGCTGGTCGATACAGCAGGATTCAATCCGCAATACTTGCGGCGCAAGAAAAACAACACATGACCAGAATTTTATCCATACATCAGAATTTTAAACGTTTCTCTATCTATTAAGAATATATATATATATATATATATATATATATTAAGAATATATATATATATATATATATATATATATATATATATATATATATATATATATATATATATATATATATATATATATATATATATATATATATATATATATATATATATATATATAATAATATATATATATATATAGTCAAACACAAAGTTATTTTGTGAGCTTAAAAAAGCAAAATAACTTTACCAACCCCATCACTGATGATAATGACGGCCATCATAAATTTTTAGTACACATTATGCTAGAGGTAATTAGAGCAATAAGCATACAAAGTCTTGAGTGGGAGGGGGTGAGGCGTGAGTGGATTTTACCATCCCAGAAATTTTTCAACCTTACTATTCGCGATTTTTCAAAAGTTTCCAAAAATTTCCGAAAAATTCGTAGAAAAGGCGATTTTTAAGCGTGTTTAGCTATCTATCTTCGCAAAGTGCCAAGTTTTTGGCGCTCAGCTCCATATACTCATGCTTTGACGATACTTTGTTTAATTTGTTCGACTTTTTTGATTTTTACGAAAATTTTCAGGTTTTTATGCTATAGAAAGATATAGCATCGTCAGACACATCGAAAAACTATATTTTTGACGCATACCCACCATTTTTGGGCCCTAAAGAGGTACTTAAAAATTTCGCCCCCTATGAATTCCCACGCTACGCATGTCTGGCTAAAAATATGTTGTTACGCGCTAAGCTCAGAATTTCGGGTCTGAATAAAGCTCCTAAAAAGCACTTGTTGCCGCTAAAACTGGGTTAAAATGTTAACTTTTAGGGGGTATAGGGGTTGAAGAGGGAGATCTTCCTTTGCCATCTTGCACGCTAGATCCATAGGGAGGTATCAAACTTGCCTGCACGAGTACAATCGATCGAAAAGGCGTTTTGGCGGCCTACTGTAGCTCTTTTTAATCCTACTCCTTTACACTCGACCAACGAGGCGTCGCCGTTGTAAAGAGGAGCCGAGCTTAGGCTCGCCGCTGATCCGGTTTTCGCCACGGCGTTTAAGTTTACGGTAGAATTTTCGTTGTAACCGCTGCCGCCTATCGTTTTTCCCGTTCAATATACATGAAATTAAATCGGAAGAATTTAGGGAAAAATTATGGAACCATACGGAATTGACGAGCTTAAACGGCTTAAGCTTGCCAACCGGAGAGAAAATTAGCAAACAATTATACTACAGTAGTATTTGCTGATTAGAAGGTAAAAAATTTTAAAAAATTTAATGGGACCATCAGAAATTCAAGATGCCTTCAGCTGATCTGATCAACCGCAGGGGAAAGCGGTTAACAATTACGTCGAGCGGTGTTTGCTGATTAGGAAATGTGCAGCATCCATACATGTAACATGGGGGATAGGGGAATCGCCCCAACCAAGCTTAGCTGTGCTCATCCTTCCTCAACGTCACAAAGTTTTTAGCCCCCTCTTTTACGCCCTAAAATCGTCTTATACATACATTATCTGGGGGGGGGTTCATCCTTAAAAATTTTCATCTACCTTGAAGATTTTTCCACCCTCCCCCAGAATTGGCGATTTTCCGGATGATTCAAAAACTTTGCTAAAATTCGAAGAAACGGAGCTTTTCAAAGCATTTTAGCAATCTATTTGCTCAAAAGTGTCAAATTTTTCGGCGCTTCGCGTTATAACTGATGTTTTGACTGTATATTTTTCAATTTATTCGACTTTTTTGATTTTATTCTGAATTTTTATGTTTTTACGCTCTAAAAAGAAAGAGCATCGTCAGAAATGCCGGAAAACGATGTTTTTGACGCGTGCCCACCATTTTTGACCCAAAAAGGCACATCAAAATTTAACCCCCCCAGAATTCCCATGCTGCACACGTCTGGCTTTACATGAGGTAAATTGTATTAACTTTCATTAAGCGACTAGGTATTAAGCTAGGATTGTTGACTAGCAATTTGCCACACGATTTCGTTGAAACCGTGAAATTGGCGCATTTAATCATTCCAGGTTGTAACGAAATTTCGGCTACCTAACTGATTCAGTGAGCAAGGACCGAAGTTTCGGTTATGCGAATCAGCGGGAAAATCACGCACGTGTTCCCTGACCCAAAACTTAAATGGTTTTTTGGGACTTAAACGAAAAAGGCATGGTATTTTCTTGCCCTTTCATGCAAAAGTGTCAAACTAGAAGCAGTCGAAAAGTGTCGATGGAATCGAATAAGGCACGTAGATGGCCGCCCAATTTCGGGGAGGAGGGACCAACACTAATTTTGAGGGGAGTTCTAAACCCAAAAAGGCCAAAAATAGCACGACAATAACATTTAAAAAGTCCTATTTTTCCGATTTTTCTGAATTTTGGGAGGTCCGAAACCCTATTCCCTCAGAGATAAGTGCCCGAATCGATTAAATTATGGCCCATAAAGCCGATAAGCGCATTTTTTGACTTGCGATAAAAATTTAAAAAAAATTTACACTATACAATCATACAATGTGTACACTAATGAAAGGGATGCGATTGAAATGATTTCTGCGATTTATAAGATTTATTTTTTACTCAAAAATATTTATCAAAAGTGATTTATTTCGTCATGAATTCAGTGTAGGCTGCAGACCACACGTGGGCGTAGGGGGTTTACACCCCCAGAAGGCCAAATACCCCCTCCCGAAACCGAAATACCATCCAGAAACGTAAATACCCCCAGAATTCAATTTTTGATTTTTTTGTTTTTTCATGCGATTTTCTGATGCCAATGGTTAGTGCTCTATAGGAAACATTAAAAATGGCGTTTTTTCGCCATACCACTATTTTAAAGGCCATTTTTTGACCTTTAAAAAATCTTGCGACCCCCCAGAATTTCGGTGCCGCCCACCTATGCTTCAGACATGCACAATATTCGAATTCTTGGAGGGGTTAAAGAAAGAATTTATTAAACATCCCTTTTTGGCTAAACCACGTATACGCGTCAAAAAATCAGTTTTTGGCGTTTCTAACGATGCCCTATCTTTTTATAAATAAAAACAAAAAAAATTTCGAAAAATGTACAAAATTCGAAAAGATTGAATGAAATGTGTCAACAAATGAGTATGTGGCGCAAAGCGCCGAAAAACTTGACAGTTTAGAGCAATTAGATGGCTCAGCAACGCCCAAAACGGCACTTGTTCTACGACCTTCTCTTGAAAATCGCAAAGTCTCGGTTTAAAAAAAAATTTCTTGGGGAGGGGTGAAAATCAAAGATGGGCAAGCGCCAAAAATAGCATCAAAAATTAAATTATAGGAAAGGGGTGATCCGCTGGCGGATTTTCGAGAGAGAGGTCCAGGGCCAAATTCTGTGGGTCCGATGGGGCTAATTCACCAAAAGCAGCAAAAAATTCAATTACAGGGGTCTATAGATTTTATCAGCGAAGGCCGCCGGATTCTGGAGGATCCAGACCACCGACGCCCATGTGTGGCCTAGACCACAGCATGGGCACCGACTGAATTCTGGGGTCTGGGCGATGTAAAACTGGCAAAAATCCCAGATAGGGTGCCAAAAATTCAATTCCGGGGAATCTGTCGATTTTTGGGGGTCGACTGGATTCTCAGGGAAGGGAATGCTAACCCACACGCCCACGTGTGGTTCAGACCCCAGGCCCATGTACGGTGAAAACATTGAGGTTGGGGAGGGGTTGAAGTCCCATAAAATCGTGTGTGGCAGGCTGTATTTTCCCGTTAAAATAGCTTTAAAAGGTGAGCCGGGTATATGCACGTTGTTATATTTGACTGTGACGTAATAATCGCCGGGGGCCAACGCCGTATAGCAAACTTTATAGCCAACCTCGACCTCGTAGGCGTCCAGCGTGACCTTGCTGGGACCGTCGACGCTAATCGATAAAAGCCCAGCGCCAGCATTGCACGTATTGATCGTAAATTCTAACTTTTGACCTTAAACGAATTTCCATCACGCATTCATTGGCGGATCCGTGATTTCGTGAAATATTTATACTGAATTTTTTATTAATTGAAAGATTGTAAATAAAGAAATTAAAAATTGAATAGAAATAAATAAACTTAAAAATATGAAGGTAAATTGCAAAAACTGTTAAATTATTTATACAATTTTTCACGCAACCGCCGAAATTAGGTCCGAATATTCGACATTCACGCGCCAAATACAGTTTTCAACGTTTAACATTTAGTAGTTCTGCTTAATTTACTACTTTTTTATCGTATTTTCTGGCATTATTTTTTCAGAAATTTTCCGAGTTTCAGCAATTCCGTACGAATAAATGCATCAATTTCTTTGATTTTAGCTATACGAAAATGTTGTGTAATTAATACGAGGATCAGGGGCGGATTTAAGGCGAAGGGCGGACGGAGGCGGCCCCCCATTGGCCAGAAATAATTGGCTAGAGACGGAGGCGGCCCCCCATTGGCCAAAAATAATTGGCGAGATAAAGAATGGATATGTAATTTGCAATGATTTTTGGCCGTCAGTGATCATAATTTCTCGGATTTTACCGGCGCTTCGCGCCGGGTAATATTAATTATTAAGATTTATTTACATCCTTGGCGGTCTGGAAGACATATTTTTGCCCAGGGAATAGATACTAGACGATTTCAAGAGCAGAAACAACTTTTTAGCATGGTCTAGTTCTATTTTCGAGCATAATTTTTCAAAATTTTGAATGTTCCGTGTCACATGCTATAAATGCAGGAGATCGAGCAAGCTTCTAAATGTTCTCCCGCTTTAATGTCACAAATTTTCCGGCGTTTCGCGCCAGATTTTCGCTATAATCAAAGAAATTTAATGATTTTCCGAGCAAAATTGTCGAAAATTCCGAAATTTTTCGGAAAAATGTTGCTCTAAAAACAGTTTTCAAGAAAAGTAGACAATGCAAAACGCCGCCGAAAAAACGCAATTTCGCAAGTGAAGGGCAAATTTTCGGACCTACATATTTTAAACTGTTTTCGAAAAGGCTGCAGGTACCGTTCAGTTTGAAAAATTCTAGATCCGTGACTGAAAAGGATATTTGAAAGGATTTCAAAATATTCCTTTGATGCCGATTTGAACAACTGACACGCGAAGCGTCAAAGGTTTTCAGGATTTGTGGTAAAAAACGGGAAAAAGTGTGAGAAATATTAACTTTTGCGCTAGAAATCGTTCGAAGAGTAATAGAAATTTCAGGCGGTACGACAAATTATTCGTGTCGGGAAGATATTATCTCCCCCGATCCCTCAAAAATTAAATAATGAATTATAAATAATAATAAATAATAATACTACAAGAAAAACATCCATGCTATACTCGCCAACTTTGTTGAGCCAAATTTAATTTTAGTTTATAATAATTTTTTAGTATTCCAGTTCAATTTAATCTCATTACTTACAGATTTAATTGCGTTCTAATTTTTATATTTAATTCATTTTAAAATTCTATCGACAATTAGAAAAATGTCATTTTAATTCGTTTATAATGAATTATTCCTCGATTCTTCCGCTGCTGGCCAAAAACCCGTCTTTACGACTCGCAACCATTCGTAGGCGGCAAGAAAATTCTGGGGGGGGGGGTCAGGATGGGTAAAACTGCCAAAAATGTTTTTAAAAATAGAATTCTTGAAGTCAACAGTAATCCGGAGGGGGATTCAACTTCTGGGGGAGGGAACACACCCCCTAACCCCACATCTAACGCCCATGTGTGCAGGCACGAAGCTGGCCCTCCTATTTTGGGTGGGGACCAACACCGATTTTGGGGGGTCTAAGCCAGAAATAGCACAAAATAACGTGTGAAAAAACCCATTTCCCGTTTTTTATTGAATTTTTTTGGGGGGGGGTCCAGACCCCTCATTCCCCACAGCTACGTGCTTGCACGTGGGCTCGCAACGCGTCTGCGCCTCAATAATTTTGATTATTTTTAGTTATTTTGTTCATTTATTTGCAATTTTTTCTTTACTTTTCGATCTACGATCAATTTATAATTTAAATTATGAATTTCGTTTCTAATTGTTGCATTCAATTTTTTAGCCAAGAAAGTACAGTAAATAGATAATACGTCGCTTCTGCCCTTTGTTCTAGCACGAAAATTAGGAAAAACTGCCGTTGGCAATGCGCCAGGAAATAAAAGGTCGGCATTGTGAAATTGTATTAGAAATTTTTTGGAATGTCCAATTTTTGGCAAATAAATCAACTTTTATTTAAAAAAAACAAACTTTTCCTCTGCCTTTTTTCGGTTTAAAAAGATATATTTCTTATATTTTTATCAGAAATAATAGATTTTTTTTCGTTCGACGAGTTCAAGATAATAGATTAGCAGATATCAAACGGATACGCTTTTCCTGATTATTTAAATCCATCGTTTTGAACAACTTCTGAAATTGCGCTTTTCATGACAGTGAAATTATCATTAAAATTCTGAATTTTTAAAATTCATCAAACCAATGAGAGCGTCTCAAATTTAGAAAAAAACAGGAAAAATAGTATAATTTGCTAATGCAAATGAAAATAAAATTTTAAAAATTAAAATTGGAAGAAAAATTCAAAATAATTGATCAGTTCGCATTAATGAACGACATCAAGGCAACCATTTTTGAATGAAAATGAAGACAAATGCTTACAGATCATAAATATTTAATCCTCTAGGACGAAAAAATTTAGAAAAGATCACAAAAATGATGATAATAATTGACGCAAATTAAAATAAAGTAATAAAAATAAAAATAGCAAGAAAAATTTAAAATCTAAATATCTATTTGTTGTTATTCACTACAAAAATTGGATAATCTGAAGACTAATAATGATAGATACTCATAACTCTTCATAAGGGAATAGGACGAAGTTTGGACGGCAATCACCGATTTATTTGCGTAAAGAATATAATTAATAGTCGAAAATAATTTATCATTCATTAATAAATTAATTGCCTGAGTTTGGCTTAATTATTTATTTCAATTATTTTTTGCACTTTATAACAAATGCTGATCTTAAAGCGCCAGCTTCGTCCAAAGCGCATCATGAAACACAATCAATAATGAATGACATTGCAGTCTTGTAATATTTAATGTGATTCACTTTACACAAGTCATAATACTCGTAGGCTGAAGCGAGCTATTAATCCAAGTTTTTTTAAGTTCGCGCCAGTTCTTATTTTTTTCTACCTATTCTACACTGCTTCCTTAGCTTTTTCCCATTTCGTTTCGTTTTATTGCAATACGTAGTTAGTTAAACCACCGCCCTTCATCAATACTTACGGATTTTTACACGAATCGCACGAGCACAGCAATTTTCGGCCCTAACTAACCTAGCCCCAGAACGGTGTAAACTAAACACCGCAGTCCGGCTCAAATAGGGATGGCTAACTTTACGCTTAACATTTTCACTTTACACAGTCGCTTAAAAAATATACTTAGTGCTCGGAAAATATAAATAAAATAACCGGTTTCGCCGGTCTTCAATCCATCACCAGATACCGTAATGGCGGCCGGATCGGGCTCCTCCTTTCCACCCACGCGAACTCTGAACGGCGAACCTTTCATGTGCGTGCCATCTAGCCGCACGTGCACGTAATAATAACCCGATTCTTTCGGTATGAAACGAACGGCGTACGATTCTTAAATTTGGCACAAAATCAAAAAAAAATTGGCAAAATTAGGGCGCGGTGGTAAAATATAAAGAAATATGCATAACAAGTAAACCTTAAACTATGGTGTAAAGTGAGTACGAATAAGCGTAAGCAAATCCGAGTGTAAACGAGACGTATTACCGTCGATTCGGGCAGCAAAGGAAAAAAGGGAAAAACGCACGCGTCGTAAAGAAAGAATTAGTACATGCGATTCTCATTCAATAATTCCGATAACGGTGTAAAGTTCGGTGATAATTATATGAATTATTAGAGAAGCGCAAATCAGCAAATTCCCTGTAATAAGTAGCGCTGGCGGAAAAGCAATAATTTGGTGAGGATTAAACGGTTTTTTGTGTTTTTTCGGCGAATTGGCTGTGGTAAAAAAACAGAAAATCTGCAGGTATGTAAGGTCCAAAACTGAAAATAAGGTTAAACCCATGCCGTGATGTTTTAAAAGCACGATTAAGCACTATCCATCCCGCCCACCTCCTTCATCTATTGTTGTGATATAGCAGTCGTCTTCGGACTTGGACGGCGTTATGACCTTGGCGTCCAGATGACCCTTGGCGCCGTGGGTCAAAATCGTAAAGGTGACGGGTTTGTTGACCGGAAGTCCCGAATCTGGCAAGTGGGCCACGCCCAATTTTCGCGATTCGCCAGTCGAAGGCGAAACGTACACTTTGAACGGACTGTCGGGCACGTGCTGATCATTGAACTTCACGGCGACCGTATATTCGCCTATAATTTATACACTTAATTAAATTAATTAATTGATTAATTTAATTTATTACTTACTTAATTAATTATTAATGAATCGCGCAAATAAGCAAGCTCGAAAAGTTTTAAGGATTTTAGATGAGCGAGTTAAATAAATAATAAATTAATTTTATTCGTCGAGTCGACAAAAAAGACACGAATATGAACGTAAAAAATGAAAATGCGTTAAATGAAACGAAAGACGATTAAAAAATACAAGAAAGACGAAATGTTCGGCGAAAGCGAGAAAAAATCTTGAAGGCAATACAAAGACTACGCTTACTTACGGCCATCAGTGGCGGATCCAGGATTTTCCTAAGAGAGGAGGGTGGTACCCCTATGGGGGGCGGAAGCCTGACTTGGGCGGAAAAATTAGCTCTTTTAACCCAAAAATCGCTAAAAATCGCTCAAAAATCCTTAATTTTGCGCACTGTTTTGGGCCGATGGGGGGGGGCGGCCGCCCCCACCCCCACTAAATCCGCCCCTGACGGCCATTACACTAAATTAATAAATATTAAATTCAATTAATCAATTTAAATTATTAAATTAAATTAAGCTACCTTGAATTGAAGAAATAAAAGCTTTTGGGTGATAGGATTTTGCGATTATACAAGAGTTTTCGAAGCAAAAACACTATCTTGACACATTGTCGTCATATTTCAACAAAGAATTATCAGATAATAAGACACGACTTTACCAATCACTTTTTAAACATTAGATTAATAATTTTTTGAAAACCAATGTTCCTTAACAGCTTTGACATTTGACCCAGTCGCATAAAAACTCTTATCATAAATGGAGAAATATTTTCAGCCAGCCTTCGAGCTGGAGCTTGTATGTCATTCGTATAATTTTGTTTTCTGCCCGTAAACGATAGGAAAATTTAGAAAAATTATAAAAATTGGAAACTTTGAGCATAATTAATAGAAGCTCGAAATTTTTCGAAAAAACGACCGGTCTAAAATAATTCATAAACCTCAATTTACGCAAAAAAGTATTTTTTGATAATATTTCTAAAGTTTTGGAAAAATGTACTCTCTCTTACGAAAATCCTGGATTTGCGATTTAAGCCTAGCAAATAATGTTTAGGCTTCACCAAAATTATCAATTTGTTCCAAAGAATAGTCGAAAAATATTTAAAAACTACGTTTCCATTTATTTACAGCTACAACAATTCACCGAAAAATGAGCTTGCTTGCTTTTATACATCACAAATCCATTTCAGTTTTGCCATATTTATACAAATCAAAACGCGAGACTTTACGAAACTGTCAGTTTTCGAGTTTTTTAAAATCAAGCCTTTAAGTAATATCGTATGTAAAGGTCGTTGTTTAATGTAAACCGGTAGACCAAGAGTTAATCAAGCTTAAAGCGCATATCTCAAGGTCAATTAGAAGTATTCGATAAAAAAGTTAATTTCTCAACAAAAATTGCATCGATAGCAAACTGGTAAATAACATCCGAAGTTTGCTTGATTATAGCGCAAAAGCCTAAAAAACATTGTAAATTTAAAAAATACAAAAAACCAAAACTAAAAAAGCATTAAGAGTGAAAACGCTAAAATGGAATGAAAATCACACGAGCTCAAAAGCAATGGATGAAAATCGCGTGAAAACCCGTGAGACGATGTTTTAAACGCGGTATCAATTTTTCACGTTTTTCGATTTCGTAATCACGCAGTGTTCCTTGTGTATCATCCCTAAATCTTTAATTCAACAAAATAAATAAATTGAATAAATTAAATTGGAATAAAATGATAAATAAATAAATAAAAAAAAATTAAATAAACAAAGAATAAATTGCGTAAGAACCTACCTGGCTTGTTAACAGTATAGGAAACGTAGCAGTTGCCATCTTTGTGATCAGTGAAGTCAATAATCGCTTTCGAGGGACCATCGACAGCGACTCTGGACATGAAACGAAAATGGAAATGAAGTGAAAAAATAAAAATGAAAAAATTCAACACATGAATCACACTGTGACAAACTGTAGGAAAAAATTGGTCAAATTTGCACAAAAAAGTAAGGTTAACGGCCTGTCAACCCTACTTTGTTGGCTTAAAGCCGATATTTCCAGTTTAGTGAGCTCGATTAACTCAACAAAGTTAGGTAAGTAGCATTGAGGTTGTGATGGATTTACTCAACAATAGTCGCAGCCATTTTCCGAGGAGGTTAGTTGCACATTCTGGGAGGTCAAACCACCCACGAAGACATCTGCTACAAAATTTACTTATATCATGAAGTAACAGCATCACCCACATCCTATGTTTAACATGGAAATCTTTTTTGCGCCTTGTGTCTGCAGGTGGTGGTTTAAATAGCCGCTGAGCATGTTCATACACGTATTTTAATGTTAGGTAGGATTAAGCCAACTTTTATCACTATGCATATAGTCCGTAGAGGTAATGTAGGCTTTACCCAACTTTTGTTATACATTAATTCAGCAAAAATTCAATGGGATCAACCCAACTTTGTCGAGTCGTGTGCATCAAAATTGAATTGGACTAACCCAACTAACTCAACTTTTACTAACCCACACCCAAAGTTGTGTGGCGTAAATTTACACCCAACTTTGTTGGGAAATCTAACAATTTTGTCTACAGTGCAGTAGGGGTGTGCCGGGTACCCAGACCATACATGTACAGTATGAATATTCTGGGGTCGGGGGGGGGTCAGGCCCGAAAAATTTTTAAAAAGTGCCTTTTTTAGGCTAAAACACGAAGGGTACACGTCAGAAACACTGTTTTTTGACGTTTCAGACAATGCTCCTTCTTTCTAGAATATCAAAACGTAAAAAAATTTTAAAAATCGAAACAAATTGAGTAAATTAACAAAATATAGTCAAAAATATGTGTATATGGCACGAAGCGCCGAAAATTTGAGATTTTTGAGCCAAAAATGAGCTAAAAACGCTTAAAAGGGCACACTTTTTGCAACTTTTACGAAAAATCGACAATTCTGGAGGGGGTCACAGCCATTTTCCGAGGGGTTAGCTGCCATTCTGGGGGTCAAACCCACCCAAGAACACGTCTGACCCGGACCTGAATGGTCGGGTACCCGACCAAAATTTTGGAACCTACCGGACCCGAGGTTGTCCAAAATTTTAGATCCGGACACGACCTCAAGAAGTTTCGGGTCCGGTTCCGACCTGCAATTTCCTTTTCGTTCTCAGGAATTCGCAATTTTCTTAATAATTCATAGAAATTCTGCTGTTTTAAGCGTTTTTAGCTTCCAGCTAGCTCGAGTGTGTCAAATTATCAGCGCTTGGTGCCACATACTCATTTTTGTCTATATTTTTGTATTCTATTCGGATTTGTTTTCGTCAATTTTCGGAAATATTTTCATGTTTCAACGTTCTAGGAAGATAAAGCACCGTCGGAAACACTAAAAAATGATGTTACTGACACGCATCCACAATTTTTGAGCCAAAAAATATTAGGTACCCCCAAAATTCTCGTGCTGTGCATGTCTGCTCAGAACATCGGGATTTTAAGCCTAAAGGGATTAAGATGTTTGCTCGTCTTGAGCAAAGCTACAAAATTGATTGTAAAGCAATGAAAATGTGAAAGATTTGGGCGCTTCGCGCCGGATTTTTATAACACGTACATTTTTTGCATGTTTCTCCTTAAAAGGGCTGCTAAATCGAGTTGAAAGAGTGAAAATGGCAGAGAATTTTGCCGAATCACTCAATTTTTTACATGCTTTTTCACTGAAGGTTGTAGAAGTGATCCAGAAAAGCGAAATACATCGAAAAAGGTTTAACCATGCAAAGTCACACATGATCGCATTAAACAAATGTTCTCAACTTCGGCGATTCCTCAGAAAAATAATTCTAATTGCACTGGCGGATTTGGAGGGGGCGGCCGCTTCTCCACCCCCGTCGTCAGAAAAGATTTGGGAACAATAAAGAATAGATGTGTATTTTTTCGATGATTTTAGCCATTTCTATCATGTTTTTTCAAGTTATTCCGGCGCTTCACACCAGGATAGTACTCATTAATAACATTTACTGACTGTCCTGGCGATGTCAAAAACTTAAATTTGCGTCAGAGGAGTAGTTTTTGTACAGACCAAAGATTTGAAGTTCCTACAGTGATTCCATGAGTGTTTTTTTCGGCGGTTTGTATCGATTTCTGCATTAATTTAGCGTGTTTTTCATAAGAAAACCCTGGGAAATTTCGAAAAATTTTCACTCTTTCGCATCAGAAATAATTCTGCCTATCAAAATATGGCAAAAAACTGATACTTGGAGCACAATATACGAATTTTCGGACAATGCTTTACACTATTAGGAAAACTTCGGGCTCAGACCAATCAGAAAATCCTGGATCTGCCACTGCTTGATTGGATTATGGGCTGTATTACACAGTAAACTGGAACTCGGGCACTTAGCTAATTGTGTGGGACTTAAATGTACACTAATATGAGTATATACCTCGTGCGAGAGGTCACACGAGGTTAACTAAAATTTTGAACCCGGACCTAAGTTTTTGAAAGAAAGTGAACCGGGCACACCCCATGTGACAGCAGGCACGTATCTCTGGAGGGAATGGGGGTGGGTTCGGACCAGCAGAATTCAAAAAAATTTCTGAAAATATGACTTTTTAAACGTTATTTTGTGCTATTTTTGGCCTTTTGGGGCTAAGTCTCCCCAAAAATTTGTGTTGGTCCCCCAAAATAGGACGGCGAGCTACGTGCCTATCTGACAGGCAGAATTCTCCACTCCAAGTCCGTTCCCCCAATACTCCCCTAAAAGGCTCAGATGTTTATCCCTCGAATTTGAGGTCAAAACTGCGTTTTTAATTCATTTTACTTGCTTTTTTGGTAGTTCCGGTCAAGCAACCCTCGCAGTAGCCCACTACATACCTCCCAGAATGAACAACTTTTACACGTATGACGTAAATAGAAAATTTGAATTTAAATAGCCCAAACCCATTATACGAAATACGCATTGTTCGTCGGCAATAGTCTTCTATTCATTGCATTATTGCGTTACTGAAATTTTTTTGGACAACATCATCCCGGTATGTACTTATAAAACAGGCAAAAATAATTCAAGACACATTTCAGCACTGCCCACCAGCTTGACACGTTTTATTGAGTGGCCGTATTAACAACTCCATCTTTATTTGGGCCTTAAACCCAGATTAAGCCGAGACAAAAAAATTTACTCAAAACATGGTTTCAAATAGTAAAAAATAATTTATCTAAAACGATAAAAACTAGACGGCGAATTGATTTCAAGCCGCCGCGAAATTTCGGCTAATTACTGCCTTCAAATTAGGTCGACATTAAGCTGACTATTACCCGATTAACCTCAAATTAGACACTTCGACTAAGGCGATCGGAAAGTTTTGGCACAAAATTTATATAAGCACAGCTCGTGAGCAAATAAGCATTTATTTATAATTTTTCAACTGAAGACAGACAGTCTATAGGCCTACACAATGTACGATCACAAAATGGAAAAAGGTCCATTATCCTCAATTTTTCGCCATTTTCCTTTAATACGCTCTATCATAGTCCGGACAACAGTTAGATCAATCTGTTTGATCTTCTGTTTAATACGACGAATCAGCTGAATGTCACTTTTGGCTTCCCAGCCACACTCGTAAACTTTGCTAGCTAGAATAGACCAAAAGTCCTCAATCGGTCTTGCTTGAGGCACATTGGGTGGATTTGCCTCCTTTGGCACAAATGGCACATTGTGTGCCATCAACCAGTCACGCGTAGATTTCGCATGATGGCAGCTTGCCAGATCAGGCCAAAAAATAATTTTATCGTCCTTATGACAAGAAGCAATAGATTTAACTAATTTTTTCAAACACTTCTGTATGTATATCTCGTTACTTATTGCCGGACCACGTGATTTTTCCAATGAAAGGCTGAGAAATGCCCTTCGAAGACAAAGCTATCCAAACAATGACTTTGTGTGGAAATTTCGAAGTTGACTTAAATTTAACAACATTGGGAGTGTCCTCAAATTACTGGAATAAAATCCCGAATTTCCCGGCATACTGTCACCACTAAAAGTAAAGTACTTTTCATCATCAAGAATGATGAAAGAGTCACTCTCGAAAATGGATCGACGGAGTTTTCGGCACTTTTTTGGAATATCACGTAACTGTTTCTCAGAATATTTCGGCGCCCTCTTTCTTTTTCGATAGTTTAAATCCAGCTTGCTAAGATTTTCCTGGATGCAAGTTTTGGAAAACAAAAATTTACGGCTAATTTCCGCTGACTAACGCCGTGTCGATTTTCGGCTATTTTTCTCAATTTGGCTAAGTCTGCATTAGTCAATTTGGATGGTCGACCGCATCTCCCTAAATCCTGAGTCGGGAGACCATTTTCGTACCGACTGATGATATTATAAATAGTTCGTCGGGGAATATTCTCAGCAAGAAAATGCTTAACCACATCAGACTTGCTCATTCGTCCAAGCGCTCAAAAAATACGGTCTCGACGATCATCTCGTGCACTTTTTGCAGACACCATAGTAAAAAAAATCAGAACAGCATTCAAGAGAGCACACAACTAGCTACAGAATGGTTACAATAAGTGCTGTGTAAACTTGAGTTTTCGTGAAGCAGTGCAGCGTAAAGTTTGTGCCAAAACTTTCCGACAACCCGTTAATTCAATTTTAGGCTAGATTCAATGTGCCTAGTTAGGAGCATATGTACGTGTTTCTTAGAAAGGCGAAGGGTTGGGATGGCTATTGACCCCCGCAAAATGGCTGCGACCCCCAAAAGTGTCGATTTTACCGTAAAAATTGTGTAAAAAGTGTTTTTTACGCGTTTTTAGCTCAAAAGTCTCAAATTTTCGGCGCTTCGCGCCATATACACTTTTTTTACTACTATATTTTGTTCAATTTACTCGATTTTTTTCTAGATTTTGTTTTAACGTTTTTACGTTCTAAAAAGAACGAGCATCGTCTGAAACATCAAAAAGCAACGTTTTTGACGTGTACCAATCGTTTTTATCCCAAAAGGCACTTTTTAAAAATTTTTTGGGCCCGACCCCTAGAATTCCCATGCTGTACACGTATTGTAGGAGCCAGCTTTCTACCGTAATGTAATTGTTTTCTTCGTATTTAAAAATGAATATGATAAAATTTTTCAATTATAATTAAATTTAAAATTAAAAAAATCATAAAATTATATAAATTTTATAAACGACTACGACTTACGATAAATTTCCGGCTCCCGCTTCCCTCGTATAAATATTGAACGACTGAGGAACCAAAACCTCGCCTCGGTGTAAGCCGGGCCCGCCGGCCCGAATTTTATGCGCGCCCCCTTCCTGGAATGGTCCCACAGTAAACTGGAAGGGGCTGCCTGAAGAAATAAGGGAGAAATTTTTAAAAAATAAACTTTTCCCGTTTTTTAGTGATTGTGAAATTTGGAAAAAAATCAATTTTTTTTAATTTTTTACATGATTAATTTTAAAAAACGGGTTTTTCTTGTTCGCATGCATACGAAACTTTCGGCTTTGCCGAAAAAGCGGCGATTGAGGGTACAAACTCGCTCGTATGCACAAGATAAGCTTTATTGAAATTCTGACTAATTTTTCCGGAAAAAGTTAGTTAAGTCCTCAGCAGTGGCGGATCTAGGATTTTCCTAAGGGGGGGGGGGCGGTACCCCTAAGGGGGGGGGCGGAACCCTGAATTAGGCGGAAAAATTAGCCGTTTTAACCCGAAAATCGCTAAAAATCGCTCAAAAATGCTTAATTTTGCGCACTATTTTGGGCCAATGGGGTGGGGGCGGCTGCCCCGCTCCTAAATCCGCCTCTGGTCCTCAGCAGCGATCACTTTACAGCAATATTCTTTGGAATAGAGATGAGTAAGTCTATGGTATATTTATATTTATTAATTTTAATGTATTTGGCATTTTAAAATGAATTTACTATAATATGTTTTATTTATCAATTTTTTGAGGGCAACATTGAACCGCTTAATTAAAAAATTTTAAATTTATGCTAATTTAATGGATTACGAAAGAAAAATACAACACGGATATTTTTGAATTTTTAACATTTTTAGTATTCTTATACTTGGTTTTTTTAATTTAGTTGCGCAGGTATGTACATTAATTTGAATTAAATTTTCCAGACCCTCTTGCCATAGAGCAAAGCAGCTACCTATAAGAAGACACAGAACCTCGAGCAAGGCATAAAAAACAGAACTTGTAGGAAAATATCAAAAAATATGAAAATGTCTACAAGACAAAACAATAAAAGAGAGTTATTACCATAGGTGGGCGGCACCGAAATTCTGGGGGGTTACAATATTTTTCAAAGGTCAAAAAATAGCCTTAGAAACGGTGGTATGGCGTAAAACACCATTTTTCAACGTTTCTCATCGGGCGCTATCCATTGACGCAAAAATTGCTAAAAAAGAAATGTTCAAAAATTGAATTCTGGGAGGGAGGTATTTTGGTTTCTCGGGGAAGGTGGGAGTGCATACCCCCGAACCCCCTACGCCCTAATGAGGTTATTGCCTTGTTCCCCGTGCTCTCGAGTTTGAGGGTTGACCTCATTTGACCACATATAAGAGTTGAAGTCTGGATTCCCTTAAAATCCGTCGGACCCCCAAAAATCAAAAGAGCCCAAGAATCGAATTTTGGTGCTATTTTGTTGACGACTTTACATCACCGTACCCTAGCATTTGCCTGCTGCCGACCTACGGTTTTGACCCCTCCCCCGGCAGAACAGATGATAATTATACACGAAAAAAGAGTTGCTTGCTAACCCTTAGAATTTAAAATAGTCAATAAATCGGAGGGAAATGCTGCTTTTGAAGCATTTACCGACTTTTTGCTTCAAAAAACATAGTTTTTAGCGCTTCGCGCCAAATGATCATTTGTCGACTATGTTCTGTTAAATTTATTCAAAATTTTCTGAAATTTGTGCAAAAATTACCAATTTAAACATTCAAAAACAAAACACGATCAAATTATCAAAATACGAAATTGAGATATTATCCTGCCGCAGCAGGCATACTGTAGCATCTTTTCCACTTGAATTACAGTCAAGTGCGATAAGCCATTTAATAAATTTGAATCATTTTTGAGGTTTATAATTTTTTTGAAGATTATAAAATATAGCTGCGGCAAAATGCATAAGATGAATCTTATTTTTTTACTTCAAACTTCATCCAAACATATTTTGCTGTGTTTGCAGCTCAGAATTTGCAATTCATTCGATGGTGTAAAGCAGTGGCGGATCTAGGATTTTCCTAAGGGGGGGACGGTAACCCTGACTTGGCGAACCGACTTGGGCGGAAAAATTAGCCGTTTTAACCCGAAAATCGCTAAAAATCGCTCAAAAATGCGTCAATTTTGTGCACTATTTTGGGCCAATGGGGGAGGGGCGGCCGCCCGCTCCCTAAATCCGTCCCTGGCGTAAAGTGCTGTCGCTCACGAGCGAAATGTATAAATTTGAAACAATTCGAACCAGATTCAAATGTTAGCATTTTTTTGAAAAATAAATTTTCTATCGAATTAGAATTCTGCCCAATTTTTCGGTCATTTTGCTAATGCTACTGCTAAGTTCTACATATTCAAGACATTTGAGCCGTATTGGCGCTTCGAGAACTTAAAGCGTCATAACAACAATCGAAATTTCGGGTTTAAAATGCCTAAGACAGGAATGCTTCAGGCATGTAAAATTTCTGCTAGTTCATAATCTCGTTTACAATCTTAAAAATCTGTTTTGCTCTTAAGAAAATAAAAATAAAAATAGAAATTTACGCATGCACTTCAGAATAATTATACTATATTTTATAGGCTTGTTTCGACAAAAGAAAGTGAGAGAAAACTCGCCCTAAGCTCCTCAAAATGCTGATCGTTTTTATTTAATCGATTAATTTATTAATTATCAAAACAAGTCGGTTGACAATGTACTTATACAAATAATTGATCGAATAAATTTGTATTAATTTACTAATTTATATTCATATCAATTTAATTAATTTTCATTGAATTAATTTTTAACAGTTGACAACGTACTAATGCAAATGATTGATCAAATAATATTAATTTTAATTCACTAAAATATATTATTCAATTTAATTAATTTTCATCGAATTAATTTTTAATAGTTGACAACGTACTTATGCAAATAATTGATCAAATAAATTCATATTAATCTATTAATTTATATTATTTAATATAATTAATTTTTATTGAATTAATTTTTAATAGTTGACAACGTACTTATGCAAATATTTGATCAAATAAATTCATTTTGATTTGATAATTTTTATTATTTAATTTAATAAAGTTTTATTGGATTAATTTTTAATTTCAATCTATTTGATTAATTTCTTCGACCTTAAAAAATCGAATAGAATATAATATTATAGCTCGCCTGATACGTGGTTGCCCTGATGAAGCACGGATATCGTGTGAAGGCCTAATTCTTTCGGTGTAAACTTGATTAAATAATTATTATCCGAGGCATCGATTATTTCGACGTCTTCCGTACGATGAGACGGACTGGTTAATTTGGCACTCATGTCAATCGGATTAGCACCTTCATACACGACAATTATAATTGATTAATAATAATTAATAATTATAATTAATAATAATTATATTTTGGACAAAAATGGGCGTTTTTTACACTTTGGTGATTATTTGCCATTTCCACCAAAAATTTATGAGGCCATTAATAAAAATGCTTACACTGCAACTTAAGAGCTCGAGAGACGCCTAGTGGTAAAAACTTTAACCTACGGATCGCAAGGTCTAGGTTCGAATCACGTTGATCTTTTCGACAGGCCAACTCAGCCTTTCATCCTCCGGGATCGATAAATAGAAGCTGCACTTGTGTGGCGAAGTTTAAACCCTTGGGAGAATCGGATCTCAGCGGACACACGTCTCTGACGTGCGAAAATACTCAAAACAACCAGCCTAAGACTTTGAGCTACTATGTCCACATATAGAACTCACTTAGAAATCCGAAAAATAATATAAAAGAATAAAGTGCGAGAAATAATCAATGAATGTAATAAATAAATAAAAAAATCTAAAATAGATTAAATTCAGACTCAAGATTGTATTTTGTTGAATAAATTCAGGTTGAAGCTGAAGCTAAAAGTTAAGGCTCAGCTAATTTCGAAATGAAGGCTAAAAGAATTTACGGTCAAACAAATAAAATTAAGAGTAAAAGGGAAAAAGAGTAAAAAGGTCAAAAAATTGATTGAAAAATAAGAAGATATTTTAAGGAAACATAATTCAGAATAAAAAACAAGCGGTTATGAGAATGATTTACACAAAATTGTGTAAATGAGCCATCAAGACTACGCAAATTTGAGATAAAAGTAAAAGTGATAAAGAATTGCAATTACATCAGGGATTACAAGTAAAATTTTAAAAAATCTTCGGAAAAATAAGGAAAAGACCACAAGAAATAAAACCCATTCTCTAAACTAATTTCTCAATTTTTTATACTTTTTCGTATTTTTTCAAAATTTTGATTCAGTTTCGATGAAATTCCCCCGCTTTCAATTTTATTCACTTCAAATTTGACACCAAACCACACTCAAGTTCAATTTTGAATGCCATCATTCAGCCCAATTCGACCCACATCTTATCTTTACTTATCGTCTTAATTATTATTTATTAATGCATGAGTAGTTAAATGATCGTTGTGGCCGTACATATACAACAAAGGAATTCTGGGGGAGGTCAACCCAGAAAATATATAAAATGCGTTTTTGGGGCCTAAAAGCTACGGACAAGGGTGAAAAACTCCACTTTTCGACGTTTCTGACAACGCTCGTTCTTTTTCATAGCAGAAAACTATAAAACAATTTCAAAAAGCTTCAGAAAGACTAATAAATTGGAAAAACTAATAAATTACAAAAAAAATGCTTAGAAACTGAGTATACGCCTGAAGCGCCGAAAATTTTGGGCAAAAAAAGTGGCTTAAGGCTGACAACAGCTTATTTTTTCGCCAATTCTTTGAAAAATCAAAAATGAAATCCTGGGGGACATCGGCAGTCATTTTGCCGGGTCAGCAGCAGGCATTCTGGGAGGTAAAATCCCCAACCCCCAAAATACGAATCGTTATGTGTATCGTTATCAAGCGTCAAATGGTATGAATATTTTCGGGAAATTTATATGATTTAGCTCAGCTTAATAATTTACCACCAAATACAAACACGTTATGTTTGTAATATAATAACATGCGCCGTTTATTGATTTTAATCACTGTAAACTGGTTATTATTATTTATTATTTATAATTATTATTTATATTTATTATTTATTGATTATTATTTATTATTTTATTTATTTTTATTATTTAATTATCATTTTCAATTATTATTAATTTTTTTAATTATTATGTATTATTTATATGATTATTATTTATTGTTCATTTATTTTTTATTTATTATTATTTATTTTTCTATGATTCTTTATTTCCAATATTTTTATCTTATTTTTTGTATTTTTACTAACCGGGGACTCTTAGATACAGCTGACATTCTTGATTGGCCAACGCCACGTTGGCCGGGGTGCGTTTTTGTTCGACGATTTCGCTGACGGTTCCGGCGCCCGGTCCTTGGCATTTGACCGTGAAAGGGCTGCCTAAAATTTTCACAAAAAAAACAGTAACGGTCCAAAACATTACATGATTAAAACGCTTATCGAATGACTTAAAGCAAAAAGAGTATGAATATTAGAAATAGAATAAGACATAAACTTAAAATAGGTCGATTTGCTAGACTAAAACGAGTTGTTTATCTAAATCTTAAAAAAAACCGCAGGAAAAACTGATTTTTAAGGCTTGAATGCGATGTAAAGCTAAATCAGCTTGAAATACTAAAAAGCATACGTGTGACAGGGGAATAGGTGTTACCTCGTCATCATAGGTGGGCAGCACCCAAATTCAGAGGAAGGGGGTGCAAGATTTTTCAAAGATAAAAAATTGTCTTCCAAATAGTGGTATGGCGTAAACACACCAATTTTCAACGTATCTCATCGAGCACTATCCATTGAAGTAGAAAAATTAAGAAAAAACAAAAAAATTCATTGAATTTTGGGGAGTATTTTAGTTACAGGAGGGTATTCGGCCTTCTGGGGTGCATACCCTTAACCCCCTAAGCCCACGTGTGCTCGTCACAGTGAACGTAGAGATGGACTTGGGAAAAAGTCTGAACCAATTATGGGTAGCAGCCCAGTTCTGGGGGTGTAAACATGCCAAAAATTCAATTTTAATTGGTCTATCGATTTGGTGAAGTCTACCTGATTCTCGCCGAGGGGGTCTAAGCCCCCAAAAACCAAGTGTGATCTGAACCTCCCTCCCCACTGAGAATCCGGTACTTTCAATAAGTTCTTTTAATATAATAATTAGAAATGAAAACTTTTAATAAAATAATGTTTTTGATAAAATCCGGTAATCCCCTAAGGGCCGTATGACAGAACGCGGAATAAGTTGTTCCTGAGATAAGCGCTATTCCGGGAATAGCTATTCTCGTAATAAAACTTATTCTCGTGATAGCTATTCCTGGGTTAAGGGACGGAATAAGCTATCCTAGGAATAAGAAAATTTGGTATGACAGAACGCGAAATACGCGAGGAATAGCTGTCCCTGGGATAACTGTATCTATCCCAGGATTAAGTTACGCATTCCATAGGTTTTGTGTATAAATTGGATGTCCAACGCATGGTGCATACTGTAGTCACGTTCGAATTCGAAAATATACGACGTAAATTCAAACGTGTAGTATTCATGTACATGCGTGCGCACGGGTAGAGTATGCATTGATGCATTGAATTAATTGGACTGCCGAATATTACCAGATAACCTTTTTATAATTTGGTTCAATAAATGCGGCTTGCTTGCTTCTACGGAAAAGGAAAATGAAACATTGACATTGAAATCGAAAAAATGATAGCTTGCGCATGAAATAACTACTTTTTTTGTGTAAGAAGGTACTCATTTGCGAATCTTGATGTCAACTTGTTAATTATACACACTACCTACTGCATTAATTTTTTTATTAACTTTACTGGAGGTATTAAGTATTGCATGATCGAAAAATCATAAAAAATCAATTTTGTCGAGAGCTCAACAAGACGAGCCGCACTCATGGGGCAAACGCGCAACTAGAAAATTTTCTGTATCTGTTTTGATCGTATTACAAACGACAGCAACCAAATTAAATTTCTAGATAAAGAGGAATCAATTGCCTATCCAATTAAAAATTTTTTAACACATTTACTTCTTTTAAAATCGCTTTAGAAACGATTTTTACTACTATTCCGCTGTCTTATACCTGCTCCGACCAGGTATAAAATGGCGGGATAAAAGCGGCCGTTTTTATTCCCGAGATAACTTATTCCGCCTTCTGTCATACCGCTTATTTTTATTCCGCCGTTTTATCCCTAGGTTAGCGCCTGGAACGGCGCTATTCCGCGTTCTGTCATACCAACTTTATTCCTGGAATATCACTGTTTATTCCGCTTCCTGTAATACCAAAATATTTTATTCCGCCCTCGTATCCCACTGTTTTATCCTGGAATAGCACTATTACGCGTTCTGTCATACGGCCCTAAAATGATGGACCTCCAGAACTGAATGTTAAGTGATATTTTTGGCGATTTTGCCCCGTCGAACCCCAGAATTTGGCTGCTGCCGACCAATGTCCCTAACAAAATGTTGGTTACCCATCCTACTCGCCGGCTAAGATGTCGAATCCCCTGAGTTTTGACAAAGGCTTGCGATTTTAATCAATTCTTCAGGTGTTTTTACCATTTTTGGCCAAAAATTGAAGGTTATCGATTTGACAATTGCCGACTACTTGGTCCCAAATTTTAAGTTACAGGTCTCTGCTAAGAGGCATTCTGATTGTTTGGAATTAATTTAATTAAAATATAATCTAATTGATTCATTTCAAAGATTCTAATTATCTGTGGGGGATTGGAAAACTAGTCTCCCAAAAAATTTTGGAAGTATGAATATTTTTCACAGTGCCCCCCAAAGTAAAACGAACTAGAGATTGTTAAAGCGTAGCCGGAAGGCTGCTAAATAGATTTTAGTACATTTTCGAGCTAATGACCCCAAGATTTTGGGCACTCAGCGCCCTATTCATTTATATACACCATATTTGTTCCATATAATTGGAATAAAATTTGATTTTTAAACATTTTTCTTCTAGAATGTGTAGATCTCGTTGAGAAAAGCTAAAAAAACCCATTATTTTTGCTTACCCGTGAGCAGTTGTTGAGATATCTGAATTTGGAACTTTTCGCCCAACCAGTGTTTTTTTGTACAAGGTCCGTTTGTACATGTACAAAGATGGTCCCTAAAAGTCTTTGTACATTTTTAACACACAAATTTTCGGGTACTATATTATGGTACAGTGACAATTTTAGTGTTGCAAAAACAAAGTTGTTCGACCTTTGGTAGTGTATTTTAGCTAATTTTTGGATTTCTGAGAGCAAAAATTACTAATAATCGTCTCGAAACGGCGCGAAGCGCTGAAAAATTTGACATTTTTCCTTTGGAAATGCAATTTCTGACATCAGAAAGATTTATAGAACACACAATTGCTCATTTCGGCGCGGAGCGCCGAGAATTTTGCGAATTTCGAACCTTTTTTTTGCAGTTTTTTGTCTTCCAAAAATCTTTGTACATGTACAAAGACGGTCCCCACTGAAGTCCTTGTACATCACGACAAATCTTTGCCGAATACAAAAAAACCTTGCGCCCAACCACCCAAAAATCAGAAGGCCGGCCACGCCACTACTAATTGCACAGAAACGCTATCGAGCAAAATCCGTTTACTATAGGATATTGTTGCATTGTTAATTATGGGCTAATTAGTTGAATTTAATAAATCGTGGACAACGCTATCAATAATTAATTAAACAGATTATTCAAGACCCAAATGGTCCGCAGAATCTCTGAAAATTTACTGAATAAACCGGGAACTTTTCAAAAATATAAGAACGTACATATGCTTATTTCTTTGAATATAAATAATTAAAATAATTTCAAATTTGTGTTCAAAAAATAAGACTACATTTTATGATAAACTAAGTTTGAAAAGCACATGACCTAAAAAGACCATTAATTTCGGAAGCAAACAATATGTTTTCGGGATTACATAACTGAGCCAAGCTCTGGTTTTAGCAACAAAAAAAACGCACAAAAATCCGAAAAAATGAGGCAATCCTAATCTTTAATGTAATTTTAACGATGATGTAACGGCAAGCGATGGAATAACAAATTTTAAGAAGTAGAGATAAATAATACATAAAAGAGCAAACAAAACAATAATAACGAGCATAGATAATAATCACGGAAAAATAATTACAAGTAGTGATCTAATCTCAGATCATTGTAAATAGTGTAAAAAAGTTATAATTACTCTAGGCGGAGATGTGTAAAGAAAAGACAGTGTAAAGGAACGCAATAAGCAACACACTTTTTAAGACAGCGTAAACGAAAAAAAATCAATACAATCCTTCTTTGAAGACAGAGTGTTACACACGTGTCATAGTACACAATATAAACTAGTTTACATACATAGCTGGAGAATGAAAGTCTGGATAAAGTTATATATAATTTGATAAAATTTTTAATCATTTTTCTACTAAATAATTTTCCGTTCATTTCAGGCTGAATCTCTTCCTTATGAATAACTTTTTTATAGTGTTAATCATTTTACAAGTTCGCTAACAAAAAATGCTCGTCGATTTTCTCGGTAAAAAATAGAAAATTACCGCACATAAAACAAGTCACAACCACACGTGGGCTTGGGCGTGGGGGTGTGTGGGGATATGCATCCCCAGGAAGCCAAATACCCCCAGAATTCTTTTGATGTCAATGGGTAGTGCATGATAAAAAAGATTGAAAAATGGTGTTTTTCGCCGTTACACTATTTTTAAGACAATTTTTTGACCTTTGAAAATATTTTACACCCCCTCAGAATTTAGGTGCTGCCCACCTATGGTCACAACACCTTAATGCCGAAGTGGTTTGTGGTGTGCTAGCAAAGTACGTAATTTATTATCGTGACGTTAATGCGGCGCGCATGGGAATATTAATCATGTTTAGACCGTAATGCAATTGATTGAACAAGGGTGTAAGTAAGCTGGATTAAATTATCATTATTCAGTGAGAGTGAAATTAGAAAATATCAAAACGGGCTAAAAAACTCAGAATTTTAATATGAAGGTTACATTTTTAAAATTAATTATTAAATAGTCGCACAAACGGCAATCTATCCAATATTAGTAATGATCATACGTGCATTAGCTCGAAATTGGGGGGGGGGAGTCCCGACCATTTTGAGGAGGTTAATGACCTCCAATTTTTGGCCGAAAACGGTCAGAAAACGCCTAAAAACGGTCAAAAATTCGATTTCTTCCAAAAATCGGGGGAGGATCCAAAATTTTCTGGCTTTGGGGACGGGGGATGTCCGACTTTGAGTGAGGGGGGGGGGTTCCCTACCCCCTTGTACATGTGTATGGATAATACTGTTTTGTTAACGGCGGTCAGATATTTGTATCGATGATTTGTTGCTGACGCTATTAGAGGCGAATTTTAAAATTTAATCCAATCCTGCTTTAACAACAAACTTTAAGTTATTTGTATTACGATTTTAATAGTAACATTAAATATTTTTTATGCGCTAAATTTTGATCACTTCCGATTTTTCGTTTAATTATTATGCTGTTATTTCTTTGGAATACTTATCGTAACTTTGTTTGCAGTGTAAACAAGAGCAGTTTTATTTCTTGTCTCACCCGGAACGTGATGATCGGCGAATTTGACGCTCAAAACGTAAATTCCGGGTTCAGTCGGCGTGTAACATATTTTGCACACTCCGTCTTTGTTCTCTTTACACACAATGTCGCATTTCGAAGGACCTTCCATTGAAACGCTCAAACCGCCGAATCCTCAGACATAACGCGATTACTAATTTACACCAAATGCACACACGACTTTTACGCCTCAAACGGGCAGATCATTGACTTATTAATTAACTGATTAAATAATTAATTAATTTTTAAGAATAATTTCCATTTTTGTTATTTTTTATCCACTATTTTGCCTGATTTTCATCTCTTAGTGGCATATGCTCTTTGGTATTATGTGTATGATGCATTCGATCATGGTTAGTGTCACACATGCACACTGGGAGAGGGTATGGGAATCCCCCTAGCGGGACTTTTGAGAGGCATACCCCCAACTCAGGCTCTTTTGGACCAAAATCGACTGCTCGTGAAAAAGCGTCAAATAACGTCTGCTGAACAGCGTAATGTTTGGTACATTTACCTATTTTTCGAGCAGTAGACTGTTTAATTTCTCCATCCAGACACTCTTCTTCCATATTTTATATATATATATATATATATATATATATATATATATATATATATATATATATATATATATATATATATATATATATATATATATATATATAAAACAAAATTACTTATTCAATACCCCCCAACGACACTCGGTCTACCCCCTCCAAGAGCTTCTGACCGGGTGCATGTATGGTTAGTGAAAAAAATGCATTTTTTAAACTATTCTGACCATATTACCACATTACGCTATATGCACTCGTATTTGTAATTGAACTCGTAAATTTGTAATTTAATGAAAATACAATTAATATTTAATATAATATAATCTTATCACTTAGATTTTACGTAAGAGAGTTAATTTTGTCTTCAGTTACGGGGCGGAAAGTAAAACTATATTTCGTTCACAAAGATAGTTTGTGGGACCATTTAATAAGATTATTGGAAATAAATCACCGATATAGTTATTAGTTAAATTAAATTTCTACTTAACAAGAACAAACTAATTCTATTTTTGCGTATGATTGATAAGGAAGTTCACAAACGCAATTCTCACCGGCTTTTTGCGTATTGACCAAAAATTCGTTGTCTTGCTGAGTTTGTGCCTGTTCCAAGGCTGGCCCACTCAAAGTCACCTTGTCCGCCTGACCCACTTCGTTTTCGCCGACGTTTATGCGAAATGGGGCCCCGGGCAGCAATTCGCCCCGCTTCTTTACATTCACCAAATGTTCGCCCGCTTCGCGCGGTGTAAACGATATGCCTGATCGAGGCATTTTATATTATTTCCATATTTCTCCGCTAGATTATTTTTAAACTAATTTTTAAATACAGCGTGATCGCACGGCGTGAGGGTTTGGAAAGTAGGACCCCAATCCGGGAGACCCTAAAAAAACGATAGAACCCCAGAATTAAATTTTTCTGGCGTGTTTTTCGCGATTTTTTCTTAGACTTATGTCCCATCAAGACCCCAGACTTGGTCGACGCCCATTTATAATGAGTATGGCCCGAAACATGGTTACAACCGTGCTAATTTACCGTGGCCAACAATTTACGATATTTCACAGCTCGTCCAGGGGAAAGGGGTCAGACAGAGAAGGTTTTTTGAGCCGAAATGGTCTCAAAACGCTCATAAAAATCGCTAAAATCGAGTGAAATCTATATTTTGATTCACGGTTTTTAATCAGGGCCTCCGTTTTGCCTTATTTCCACAGAAAAATTTTCTATTTATTAATTTTCGGGGTCTCTAGACCATACATGAGCAGTAAAGAAATACTGGGGGTCCGAAATCAAGTAAAACTGTCAAAAATCGCAAGAAGCGAGCCAAAAAATTCAATTCTCGGAGGCCTACCGTATTCTGCAGGGGTACTTTAAATACTCTGGGGTCTAAAAAGCCCCACACGCCCATGTGCGATCTAGACCTTAACCCCCGCCATGCACATGTCCGGCCGTACACCACGCATATTTGCCAATTACATGAGTTGAAGCTAATCTGAATACAACCATAGGTGGGCAGCACACGAAATTCTGGGGGGTGAAAGAAATTTTTCAAAGGTCAAAAATGGTCCTAAAAGTGGTCGTATGGCAGGAAATAAACACGAATTTTTTGACGTTTCTTATCGGAGCACTATCCAATGGCATCAAAAAAATCGCTAAAAAAGCAAAAAAAATTTTCAAAATTTGAATTCTGGGGGGAGATATTTTGATTTCTGGGGGGGGGGGGGGGTATTTCGAACTACTGGGGGGGGTGCATGCCCCCGTCCCCCCACCGCCCATGATGGTGAATACAACTATATGCCAAATTAATACGTGGACGCGCGCTTTGAGTAATAAATTATTAATTTGTTATTAATTATAAATTATAAATTATTGATAATCAATTAAATTAGCACTAGGTACTCTGCCACCAAAAAAGTTATAGCTATGACGAAAAATTAATTACAGCTCATTTATTCTGTGTAAAGATGCTCGCTCGTTTTGTCAAAAGACAAATAAAAGTGCAATTTTTCTGGGCTTCAATGTACATAAAATGCATCGTAGCGAAAAAATCGAAGAATTCGAAGAAATATATATTGCGATCACGAATACAGTAAAAAAATGAATGCACGTAAAAAATGTAAAGCAGTAAAAAGTTAAGCATGAAAGAATTTGAAAATTAAAAAACCAGGGAAATTAAGCAAAAAAATGAAATGAAAAGGAAATTCGGCTTAAACATTATTCATTAATATTTTGTATTATCATTTTTGATGAATTTCAGTAATTATTAATTTCTGTGAAATTTTCATTAATAAATTCTTAGCTAAATTTAAAATTATCCAGATATAAAATTTACCCAGATGCCCGTCGGGCAATACGCGGATGGCGCACGGTTCTTCGATACCCGATGGACTCTTTATCGAGGCGCTCAGCCCTTTTAAATCCGGCTCGGACACTTTCAAGGCCACTTCGCTCGTTGAACCCACCGAAATATGCGACCTTTTCCTACCTTCGCCTACAGTAACTTCGCCGGTAAACATTTATTCGTATAATTTTTGATTTATTTTTAATATTTTCTAAATTTTTTTCCACATATATTTTTAATTCTTTTTAAATTTGATATTATTTTCGAATTTTTAATTCGATATTGTTTTAATATATTTTTTAATATTTTTTAATATATTTATTCTTAATATAATTAATAAAATATTTATTTTCAATATTTTTAATTTAATATATTTCAGTTTTTTTTTAATATTTTAACTTTTCAATATTTTCCATTTTATCTAAATTTTGTTAAAATTATCAACTGTCATCGCAGCAATGTGAAGAAAAGACCGAACACCATGAGTTTTTTGACTAAATGAGCTATACTGTCTAAAAGTTGTAAAGTGATGGAACGATATTGAAAAATTTTTTTAGTAAGAGTAAATATGAAAATGTAGGCAGAAATTAGCTTAAGCCATTATGTAGAATGAGTCATTTGACCAAAGACCTTCCGTCTAGTCGGTCGTCTCTTTATATTTGTTGTCATTTCACATTTTTACGTACTTTTCTTTATGTATGCAATTTTTATCGAATATAATTTTTGAATGAACGAATAAATTTTATTCTAGGACATCCGAAACACTTTCATCTTTTGATTCATTTGAATCTTTGAAATATTTAACTAAAAAATGAAATTCGTTCATTCAGTCATCTTATTTTGATTTACCTATTTTATTTGCTGGCATTATCAATACGACTATTATTTTAGACTGATTAAGCAATTTATTAATCGGCTGATTAATTAATTAATTTATTCACTAACTCATAAGTAAATAATATTTAAATAATTAAATAATAAATAATTAAATAAATAAATAGTAAATAACAGTCTACTCATTTATTGTGGAAAAACCCAATTTTACTATACACAACGCGTTACTGTATTATATTCGAAAAATTGAATCATATAATGGTTTATGGCCACCAAACGTGATCTGGGATCGGGGGAGAGGGGGGGGTTGCGGGTTTCAACCCCCAAAAAAATTGTTCACCCCTAATTTTTTTTAATCTCTTCCCCTTCAAAAAAGTCGTGATTTTTCAACGATTTGTTGATTTTCTCGACATTTTTATGTCTTTCTGCCCTAGAAAGATAGAGAATCATCAGAAACGCTGAAAAACTGATGTAATTTGACGCGTACCCGCCATTTTCGGGCCAAAAAACTGGCACTGTAACATTTCACACCCCCCAAATTCCCTTGCTATGCATGTCTGAATGCGATTATTGCCGAATTAGTTTAAAATTAGAGCATTTACTAAGGCAAATAATTAAAAATAGCCATACTTTTGTGAAAAAATCGATACTTAATTAAAATTGTCATAATGCGACTCATTGAATACTGGTCACTGAACAGGGGCGGATTCATGGGGGGTGCGGGGGGGCGGCCCCCACCCCATTGGCCCAAAAGTAGTGCGCAAAATGAAGGATTTTTTGAGCGATTTTTGGGTTAAAATAGCTAATTTTTCCCGCCTAAGTCAGTGTCCGCCCCCCCCCCCCCCCCCCCTTAGGAAAATCCTGGATCCGCCACTGTCACTAAACAAGATGCGTTATGCTTATCTAATAAAGTTTCTGACGCTAATTGGTTTATAAGATGTTTGCCTAAAAACGCTATAAAACTTTTTTTACAAACAATTTTTCAATTTTTTATTATAAAAGCATTTACGTGAACATGTTGGTCGAAATCGATTTTCAAGTCCAACATATCAATACATTTAGCATACAGTATAATGTAGTGCGTGCTATAGCAAACAATGACGAAAATTTCGTCAAATTTTAATAAGTTTTCCGAGAGATTGGAAGAAAGGCGAAAGCTATAATTGAAGAATTGCATTATCAATTTATAAAATAAAAAATAATTCGTACTTAAATTTTCTTCTTTAAAATATATTTTTAATTTTTAAATTATTTAAATTTTGTTCTGAACAATGAAATAACTTTTCAAAAGAAAAGAACGCTCAGCACGCCTAAAAACAGCATTTTTCGACCATCCGACGCTGCGTTTTCATTCTACGGTGTTACATAAAATCATATGTTTTTATTATTGACGCAAGAGCTTTAAAAATTATTATTTATAGACAAAAATCATAAGAAGCGCAAAAAAACGCACTTTCGACAATTTATTGCAAAATTTAAAATTTTGCGATAGTTATCTGCATTTTTGAGATACTGATTTATTCAAAAAGAAACTCGACCAACACCTGGGCGTGAAGGAGAGGGGGTTTTTGGGGTAGGCACCCCCAGAAACCAAAATACCCCCCGGAATTTAATTTTAGAAATTTCTTTGTTTTTTTTCGCAATTGTTTTGCCAATGGATAGCGCTTGATGAGAAGCGTCGAAAAATGGTGTTTTTCCGCCATATCACCATTTTTAAGGCCATTTTTTGACCTTTGATAAAATCTTGCACCCCCCCCCAGAAATTTGGTGGCACCTACCTATGAAGCCGACCTTTCAGCGGGTGTCCCCCAACTTTAAGACTTTTTATTCTCCCACTCTTAAGCAGAAATTCGAATTTTTCCTTGCCATTTTAACTTGCTGTTTTGCCATTTTTAGCCAAAAAAGAAAGCATTCGCCTATTTAAAAAATGATCTACACTCCTCCTCAAGCACAAAATTTTAAGCCCCTTGATGTTTAACCTCACCAGCAACTCGCACCACAAAGGGCGATCCCTTAATCTCATTGTCGGCGAATTTAACACCAATTTTATACTCGCCCGGCATCGGGGGCACCCAGTGCACAGAGCACGTGCCATCCTTATTGTCGTGGCATTGAATATCGGCTTTGGCTGGCCCATCGACCGTGATAGAAAGACCGCCTGCGGTTGTAATCGCTTTTAGACAATTTTTCAATTATTTTTTCTATTTATTCCTTATTTAGGCGAATATCGCACGAGGTTAAATTTAAATAATTCCTCATCGACCAGAAGCAACTAGGACGTGCGTTGACTTTGTGGGCATAGATGATCTGAGGGGTCTGTGCCCTGGGGCCAAAACCCCCAGGCTTTCACCCAACCCCCACTCGCCCTAATCTCTAGAATATCTTTTAATAACCTTCCCAAAATTTTTCATTTTCACAAGGCTTACGACCATACATGCACAGTAAGGGAATTCTGGGGGTGAAAACCTAAAGTGCCTTTTTTGGGCCCAAAAATGGCCGGTGCGCGTTGAAAAACATCGTTTTTTTGGCGTTTCTGACGATACTCTATCCTTCTAGAGCATAAAATCATGAAAAAATTTCGAAAAAAGTCGAATAAATTGACCAATATATCGCTTAAAACATGAATATATGGCGCGAAGCGCGAAAATTTGGCGATTTTGAGCAAATAGATAGCCAAAAAACCCTTAAAAAGACACTTTTTCTACCAATTTTCAGGTAAGTTTAGGAAACTTTGAAAAATCGCCAATTCTGGGGGGGTGGTAAAAAATTTTTTGCGGGGGTGAAAAATGACTCTGCGGGGGCTGAAACCCCCCGAACCCTTTAAGATCATGTATGCTTACGACTATATTTTGTTGAATTTACTCACATTTTTTAAATTTTAACGAAATTTTTTTGTGTTATATGTTCTAGAAAAACTGGCAGAAAAGCCTAAAAATGGTGTTCTTGACTCGTATTCTCGTTTTTATGTAGAAAAGGAACTTCAAAACCAATTTTTGACCTCTAACCCCCCGCAAACAGGGTAAATTTTTTTGGGGATATAAAGTTTAAAAAGGGATAAAAATCGAAAATATTCTGACCACAAAGCGCAGATTAAATTAGTTCAACACTCATTTATGCCATTTTTTGAGGCCAGTTGGCTTAAAGTCATCGTCAATGCTGAATTTTTTCATGTTTTGTGTATCTTTCTCATTTTAAACTTTGATCCGACGAGCTTAAGATATTTTTCCGATAAAACAAATGGGAGAATAACGAAACGCGTGATTCGATTAGAATTTCATTCTGGTAAAGATTCCTACCTTTTCATCCACTTTCACGATCATAAAAACCGATTAAACATTTGTAGTCAAAAACAATAAAAATTATAATAATACCAATATTTTACAAGAAGTTTTATTCACTTATTTATCGTTTGGGTATCCAGATATTGCATGTTCTACGAGTAAAAATGTTATTTTTTCCGAATAATCATATTCTCAAAAATTTCAAACGATTCAAATCGATATTAAGATGAAATAATATCAAAATTAAGATTTAAATTGAATTTTTCAAAGTCAATTCTATTGTAAACATTTGGCTTGTGAATTATTCTATTCCATGCGTGTATGGTTTAATGTGCCTTAGGTTAGATCCTATAGTATATAGCACATGTTAAACGCGTAAAATCAAATACGTAACTAATTATAATAAATTTAATATATTTCAGTTTTTAATTAAAAATTTGAATTTCAGAATATGCAATCCGAGTAACCATTTAGGATATACATTAGAAAAATTTAGCTACCATAAATTGTAACACGCGGCTAAATACTACTTTGCAAAACGTTACACCAGCAACTTACGATCGCAAAGGGACGAAAATGCAAAAGCATCATAAAATTAAAGCAAGGTTGGCAGACGAACAGTGGAAGACAAAATTTAACGACGGACAGGGTTGAGTTGCACAAACGAGAAAAACGGATTAGTGGAAAAGACACATGCAATTGGCGACTTGCCCAAAATGAAATACAGCTGATTAAGTGCCAAAAATGCAAGTGCTGGTTCAATGAAAAGGTTGCAATATGAAGGTTAGTTGCAGAAACACTTGCAACTTACCCCGATCGAGCAACCCATGATCTATAAAACACAATTTAAATGACATTCAATCCTAGATTATGGTGCAAAAATTACATAGGTAAAGAACACCTCGTGGGCAACTATTAGACAGACAACAGAAAACAGAGGAAAAACCTAAAATAAATCCAAAAAATAAAGTTATGTACCGCATATTTGACCTTAATGCAGAAAATTTTTTCAGATTTCTCATCAACTATTTGTGATGTAATAAACGAAAGCTTGTTGAGAAGATACGAAAAAGTGGCTAATAACCTTTTGCTAGGGGGTTGGCGCAGTGGCTGATCTAGGATTTTCCATTTGTCAGAGGGGGATGGTATGGTACCCCAACTTTTCCAAAAACAGTCAAAAAAGGTCAAAAAATTTGCCCTTCACGTGCGAAATGGCTTTTTTCTTGCGTATTACGTTGTCTGCGTTTATTTAGAATCCCGTTTGACGCAAAATTTTTTGAATTCTCGACAATTTTGTGCGAAAAAATCATTAAATTTTTGGCTTAAGTGGAAATCCAGCGCGAAGCGCCGAAAAATTTGTGAAATTTAGGCTGAAGGACGTTTAGAAGCTTGACTTACTGCCCGATTTCCCGTATTTGTAGCATTTGACGGCGAACGTCGAAAATTTTTAGAAGTTATGCTCGAAAATTGAAAAAAAATCTATGCCGAAATAGCTCTTTCTGCTCTTTAAACTGTTTTGAAAGCTATGCAATGAGCAAAAAATAGCAGCCAGGTCGTAAAGCAAGTTAATAAATGTCATTAATAGGTATTATAGCGCCGGAAAAATTCGAGAAATTATGATCACTGACGGTCAAAAATTATTGCAAATTACATATCCATTCCTTTACCTCACCAAATATTTTTGGCCAATGGGGGAGGGGCGGCCGCCCCTTCCCCCGCCCCCTCAAATCCGCCCCAGGGTTAACGCTGTTACTGTAAAGCATGGTATCAAACCATGTATACCAATAGATAGAGAATTTTGAACGGAATTTATTGATGCCAAATTAAGAATCAGTGTGCCTATCACTTTTGCGAGGAAGAGCTTTCACATGATCTGGGTATGGATCATGTACCGGCTCGAAATTGGGGGGAGGGGTCCCGGCCATTTTTAGGGGGAGGAGAAAATGAACTCAAATTTTCGGCCAAAAACGATTAAAAAACACCTAATGACGACCAAAAAAAAATTGGATTTTTTTGAAAAGTCGGGAGGGAAGGTCAAAAATTTTCTGGCTTTAGAGGGAGGGGGGTGGGGGGACGTCCGACTTTGGGTGGGGGTGATCCCCATTTCCTTCTTACATGTATGGTATTGAACACAAATTAATAAACAGATATCGCCAATTTTCGAGATTTTTTCAAATGCTTTCCACGTTTTTGTGCAAAATTTTATAAGACATCGAGCAGTCAGATTTTTGCAAGTATTCGGGCCTCGACTTCATCTTAAAGAATGGCTCCAATGGATTCGGCGACATTTAAATTTGGTGAAATTTCAGGGCCGGATTTCATTACCCCGAAATTCGACGTCTGATTGTCTTAAGAGCTGTTGGGTTGCATTAGCTCGCATGCAAGGCGCCTTGTCGAGAACAAAAACAGGCTCGCCAGCGCCCAAAATAATTTTCGGGCCCGAAATTAGACCCGTTTGACATTCCTATAAAATTTCCCCCAAAAATGTGAAAAACATTTTTATAAGTCCAAATATCGACATTATGTTCATAACCCGATCGTTTAAAACCCGATTCTCTCGCCGGTGGTAGGCACACTGGTAATTAATTTGACATCTATAAATTGCGTTTTAAATTCTCCATCTAACGGGCGCTGACCATAGGTGGGCGGCACCAAAATTCTGGGGTGCAACATTTTTCAAAGGTAAAAATGGCCTCAAAAATGGTGGTATGCTTAAAAAACACCATTTTTCAACGTTTCTAATCGAGCACTATCTGACGGCATCAAAAAATTGCGAAAAAAACAAAAAATTTCCGAAAATTGAATTCTGGGGGTATTTTGATTTCTGGGGGGGGTATTTCGGTTTCTTGGGGGTGCCTACCCCGAAACCCCCACGCTCAGGTGCGGTGCTGACCCCCCAGCAAAAGGTTATTAGCCACCCGGTAATATCATTGATGCCTAAAACAAACAAAGTCAAAAATTGCGTATTTATATAAGAAACTGTAATAAAATACTAACGTATAATTCGAAAGTGTGAAGCAAATATACATAGGCACACAGCAATTTGTTGTAAAGAAAGATTGTAAACCAGGTTTAAAATGCGTGTATCGTTATAAAAGCGCGTAATTTGCGTGTAAAGCATATTAGCTACATACTGCGATAAATCGCAAAAAGTTAAGAGCATAAAAGCTGAAAGAATCAATTACTTTACATCTCGTGTGTAAACCAGTAAAAAAATGTTAAAATTGTACCGGGTCCAACGTCCCGCACGCATACTGTAAACGCTGCTGGCTCGCCTACTGTAGCGTAGGATAGACCAGAACCATACGCTGTCACGTGACCCTCGCGAATGACGTCAACATGAAACTGGAAGGGACTACCTGAAGATTGCGTTTGGTTTAAAACACTCGGATCACAGTACACGAGACTATTTAGTTAAACAGAAATCACGCACTAATCGCATGTTTTCAATCAATTTTAAAAATTCAGCATACGCCTGGACATTTTAACTGATGAATTACAACGTTTGATTTCAGCGGGCAACTTGATTTGCCTTCAAAAGTTCATCTGAACATTTTTTTAGAAATAAATAATAAATTTAGCATCTTCAAAAATCCACGAAATCGATAAATTTAAATCAACAGGTAAGTAACAAATAATTAATTATGCAAAATTACAACGAAAAACTAAATAATACTAATAAATAGTAGTTAGTTAGTACAAAGTAAAGAGAAAAAAGAAAGAAAATTGGAATAAAATAGACATAAAATACATTATAGATAAGAATAAGACAAATATTGCAATTAAAAAATAGTTTAGGAATACAAAATAAAAATAAAAATAATACAAATAAATATAAATAAGAATAAATAAAAAAATATAAATAAAACAAATTCCACACGAAGGAATACAAAAATATTAAATATCAGAGATAAATTAGCAACAAAAAATGAGTAAACAATGAGCACGCATATCAGTAATTACTACGCAAATCGATAAATAATAATATGAGATATAATAAATAAATATTCATATTTTTAAACCTAATTGTCGGTTAGAGTTATTATATCAAAGGAAAGGCTTATTACATAAAATTATGACCGAAAATTGAAAAAAAAACGCGACTAAGAATCGCGCAATATGTTCCGATCGGAGTAAACAAGAATTACAAGTCGAGAGACACCAAAAATGGATTTTAAACGAGAATGGTGTAAAGTGCCGCGGCTAATAATGCTAAGAATCTAGCGTAAGCTAGTCAAAACCGCTGGCTGCCGCCGAGCACTCGCATGAGACTCTAAGGAATCATAAGCGCAAGTAAATAAAAAACAAGAAAGGTGTAAAGTAAGTAGAGAGAAAAAAGTGTAAAGCGGGTAGAAATAAACAGTGTAAAGTGGTCGACCTTGCACGTGCGTCCTGTTGTACAAAATGTGCATTTCGTGCAATCCGCTTTCGGTCGGCTGATAGCGCACCGTGACGGTGCCGTCGTGATTCTCCTTTACGCTGGGCGCGTCCCGCTTGCCGCTGGGCATTTTGACCATCGCTTCCAAATCGCCCCGCTCGCCGAAACTCTGAAACGGAATAGGAACGTTCCAAAATTCGGCCGGCAACGAATTTTCGTCGAAAATCGTTCTTTCGGCGAATTCGGGCGATTTTGGATTAATTTGATCGAAATTCGGCGATTTTCGACTAAATTGATCGAAATTTGGCGATTTTTGACCAAATTGATCGAAATTTGACGCTTTTTGATTAAATTGATCGAAATTCGGCGATTTTTCGCGCAAATCGGACGATATTCGCCGCCGTTCTTCGAAAAAAGTCGTCGTCGAAGTTTCGGTGATCCGCCGATCGCCGTCGAAACTGGAAAAATGGAGCGATTCCGAGGCGAGCCGATGTTCGCCGGCGACCGGAAGCGGTTCAAAATCCGGTTTCAAGCCGTCAAATGAGTCGTGACCCAATTGCCGGACGCGCAATTGCTCGGGGGTCAACGCCTAAATAAAATATTAGCAGAATCGTACCTATAACGGCTCATAATTCGGAATTTGGGGGAGGGTTAGGGGCTTAGCTGTGGGGGAGGTGGCGATGGGTGAGCTAGCCCCCTCCGAAATTTTGGAAGTATCTGGACTTTTTAAAGGAGCGCTTCGAAGGAAAAATTGAACATTCTTAAGGCGTACCTGAAAGACCGCTAAAATAGATTGGCACACCCTTTGAGCCGAGAAGACCAAAATTTTCGGCGCTTCGCGCCCGTACATGCGCTTCATGGATATTCTGGGCGGAGAGTGAAATTTTGAAGGGCCTTTTTGAGCTAAAATGACGGACACGCGTTAAAAACGTCGTTTTTCGTCGTTTGACGACGATGTTCCATCTTTATAGAGCATAAAAAGATAAAAATCTGAAAAAACGAAAAAAATTCGAATAAATTGAAGAAAAATTAGGCAAGGAATGAATATATAGCGCAAATTTGACCTTTATAAAGCGAATAGAGATCTAAAAACGCTTAAAGCAGCACCTTTTCTACGAAATTATCGAATTTTTTCGAATTATCGCGATTTCTTGAGAGGAAGATGAAAAAATTTCTGGAATGTGGTGGGGGTTTCTGGAGGACCGCCCGAACAAGATCATGCGTGTCCGTGCCTTTTTTATTCATGTATATCCAACTTAAATTTTTGTAAATTTTTTCTCCATCGACGTTTAGATCTCGCTGAGAAAAGCTAAAAAAATCATTTTTGCCTATCGACAAGTAGTTGTTTAGATATCCAACTTCGAAAATTTCCTCGCCCCATAATTCAGGAGGCCAGCTACGCTATACTAGCTGAGACAAATAAATTCTATAAGATCTGGGCGGGGGCTTGGGGAGTCTTCACCCCTAGATTTAACGATTTCGCAAAAAATTCGAATAACACGCGCTGTTTTAAGCGATTTTAGCCATTTATTTGTTTAAAAGCGCCAAATTTTCGACGCCTCGAGCCCAATACTTACTTTTGGACTAGATTTTGTTCGATTTGCTTCTAATTTTTCCGAAATTTTTTTGTTAATTTAGCACGCTCTAGAAAGATAAAGCATCGACAGAAACGGCGAATAAATTATGTATTTGACTCGTATATATTGATTCGAGCCCAAAAATAAATTTTAAAATTTCATCTCTTTTTTGGCAGAATTTCCATGATGTGCATGTATGTTTTCAATTATATCAACTGTTCCAACCATAATAAACGAAATCAAGTTTTCATGAATACATGGTTATGCACGTATCCAGTAAAGCGTTAATTTAACGAGTGGTATGCTTTAAATGTGCATGCATCAATTTTTGAAAGTGCATTCAAAATTGGTCAGTAAACGCGTTTCATAATAGCCACGAATGCAGCAAGACAGGTTAGAACCAGGCACGTATCTCTGGGGGAATGGGGGGGGGTTCGGATCCCCCGAAAATTCAGAAAAATCGGAAAAATAGGACTTTGTAAACGTTTTGTGCCATTTTTGGCCTTTTTGGGCTTAGTCCCCCAAAATAGGACGGCCAGCATATGTGCCTGGTTAGAACAAACGCAGCGGTGAAAGGCTGTATAATGAACCCCGTATAAAAAATAAATTCGGAAAAAGAAAAGTAAGATCCAAGCCAAAACAAATAAATTGAGATGAATTTAAGTTAAAAAATTTGGAACAACTCAAACAACTCAAATGTAAGTCAGAAATTTGAAGAAAATTTGTTCTGTAAAAGCATAAAATCGTCTAAAAATCGTGAGGTCTGATCGTTTAGTATTGTTTTAACATTGACATTGCTTCATAGCCATTTTAGCATGATAAGCCTAGAAACCGCAAGACTCTTCCCAGGGCTCAGAGCGGCTATTAATTTTTAGAATTTTTAATTTGCCAAAAAATCGATCCCCAATATAAGATGACCACCAAATAAGCTCGTACCAAATTTGAAAACTCGATAAATATCGTCAGTATATAGGAACATTATAAGGCATGCATGAGCAGATTTGAAATCAGAGGGCCTCTTTACAACAGGAAAAAAGCTTGGACAAATTTAAAAAATTGAACATTTTAAAATTATAAGCCAAATGCGAAATGGGAAACAATCCATAAAACGATATGATTGCGCGAATTACGAAATATGCTAATTTAATATCTACATTTTGCACCTTTCGTGCTATGTATCTTAGTTCGCCATAGATCGATCACATAATTTGACACTTGGTACCTTTTTCTGGCAGCCTATAAAAAGCTGGCTCGTATAGAGAATAAGATATTTTCGTTATGTTTGTTTTTTCTTTTTTTCGTGTATAGTTCGCTAAGACCGTAAACCCTGGTAAAATGAAAGAGTTTACATAAATTTTGCTATCACCTCGCCTAGAAGATGAAAAATTATCCAGAATTTCTGCCTGACCGCACTTCTGATCAATGACCCAGAGCTTCTTGCCCCAGATGACCAAGTCAACTGCCCTTTGTACCCCGAGCAGTAGACGCATATTTAACATAAGAGTACGAAGGGGTTCGAAAGTTACATATATTATTCATAGATTTCGACTTGCGGGGCAGCCATTTTTACATTATTGGAAATACGAGTAGAAGGCATTACGTTTGTAGGTATAATAAAAATTTTTAGCTCTAAAGAAGAGAAATTAAAAAAAATTACTTTATACAGATTTGTGCACAAAAATACGCCGCGTAAAAAAGGCACACAAATAATTTCTCAACATTCCATCCGAGCTCGAATCGGCCGAAAAAATTTTAGAGCTGCTTTATAAGCAATTTGGGTGCATCGAAGGGGAACGCAATACAGCGCTAAGCGTCAGAAAATTTTTACATGTTCGCCACATGTAGGCGTGGGAGGCTTGGGTTTGTACCCCTGGGAAGTAACACCGCCTTTAAATTACCGTAGAACCCCAGAATTATATTTTTAGTAACATTTTTGGCGATTTTCTCATCCTGACCGTCCCCCCCAGAATTTTCATGCTGCCCACGTATAATGTTCACTATATCTTACTCAAAATTTAGGATGTTTAAGAGATCGAAAAATTGTCCACAGATAAATATTATCCGACGCGAAGCCACTAAAGATTTAGGAGGCATTTTCCACATAGAAAGTATACTAAAATCCCATTCTACGGTTTTTCGAATGCGCTTTAACAACTGTCAGTTGTCTTTAAAATTTAAAAATAACATTTTCTAGTTTTTTTCAATTATTTAACAATTCCCCATTTTTAAGCGATTTCTTCGACCTTTTTCGTTTAGTGTCAAGGCATCTCTGGGGGAAATAAGGGGGTAGTTCGGACTCCCTAAAATTGAGAAAAATCGGAAAAATAGGACTTTTTAAACGTTATTTTGTGCTATTTTTGGCTTTTTCGGCTTAGTCCCCCGAAAATTGGTGTCGGTCCCCCCATAATAGGACGGCCAGCTATGTGCCTGATAGTATCCTAAATTTAAAGGTAATCCGGTCCCCGTTGCCCCCTCAGCGACGTGCTTAAAAAATTAAGGAAATAACAGGATAAAATAACAAATGGAATAAATAGAATTTAAATAGAATAAATAAAAAATGAAAGGAAAGGCCGACGTGTACGGACGAACGAGCTTAAGGAAATTAAGCTCCGGAAAAGTAAGGTTGCTTAGAAAAATATTTACGAAAATTCGACAGCCGAAACTGAGCTGAAAATTCGTCAACTAACAGCCCTTCACGACTCTATTTGTCTTTATTTCAGAGTCCGAGACGCGTGTTTTTCAAATCGCTGCGCAATTCATCCGAATACGAGCAGCTGCTCATTGAATAGGCGCGCATTTAGCGGTAAAAATTGGGCAATCCGACGCTTTTACGATATAACGTTGATCCGTGGCCATGTTTACAAAGAGGAAAATTTAGAAATTACGGCCGCGATTCGCGCAAAAAGCTCTTTATAGCGTCGGCTGCCAAAAATCTCGCGCGAAATAGTTGCCAAAAAGCCAAAATTTAATTACGCCGCTACGGCGAACCGACGGGCCAAATTTTTCGGCGTTTTTATTCGGCCGAGTTGCCGAAAAATCCGAAATTAAATCAGTAAGCTGGAGTAATGGACGGGCGACGAGATTTTTCGGCTAAACGAGCGCGTCGGAATACGCGTCGTTTCGTTTACTACCCCTTTTTTGTTGCCGAATTTTAAGTGTTTGATCAAGTGGACGCATTTTTCGAATGGGCCATCGAAAAATTCGGCAATTTTCGTTGAGGACGATTTAAAAAAATTGACCATGTATGCGACGAAGAACGCCTTTGGTGACGAATTAGGGAATTTGAGACGAATCAAGAAATTTTGACTTAAATTGTACGATTCAAATAAAGAATTAAAAAAACAGGTCGTTCTTGTAAAAAAATGAGGGAAGTGATATTTCGACAAAAAATGTATGGCGTATCTTTATTTTTATTTTTCGCCTGATTTATTGATTTTTTTGTTTTTGTTCGAAGTTTCTTCGTTTTTCTACTAATTTTGATATCTTTTTATCATTGCCCATTTTCTCCATTTTCGTTATTTTTTATTTTTATAATTATTTTTGCATTATTTCTATTTCATTAATCTTCACCACGTATTGAAAGTCAGAATAAATGGATACATATAAGCAGGCCCGTATCCAGGATTTTATTTCGGGGGAGGCCGAAAATTTTTGAGGCCAGATATCTCGAGAACCATTAGGAGAAAGGAATGAAAATAGAGACAGCTTTGAGCGTATCTCGGCGAGCTTCATACGATGGTGAAGAAAAATTTCAACAAAAAAATTAAAAATTTTTCACTTTGTTTCATATTGATAAACAGCAAATGTATCATTTAAGCTGTTTTCTCATTACCTAATCGACGAATTATTCCTTATCTCTTGCCGTTGAACTTAATCATTGTGCTTTACAGAGAAAAACAATACGGATAAGCAATAACTCGGCGCGAAGCGCCGAAAAAATTGACATGCTCTGCATATCAACTTCAAATTTGAGCGGTTTTGAGCGGGATAGAAGACAAAAACTTATATAAACAATAAATACGGTGCGAAGCGCCGGAAAAATTTTATGTTTCCCATGTCATAACTCAAATTTCAGCTGTTTTAAGTGCGCTAGAAGGCAAAAACTATGCACTAAACAACGAATCCAGCGCACAAGCGCTAGAAAAAATTTACATGCTCTCTAATTCTTACTTTAATTTGAGCGATTTTCAGCGGTTTAGAAGACAAAATTATACATAAAGAATGAATCCGGCTAGAAGCGCCGGAAAATTTTGAGTTTACTAGCTCAAAATTACGCTAAAAACCTGTTTAGGCGATGTTCCCGAGAAATAGATGACTAAATTACAAAAAAAAAGAAAAATATTGAAGTATTGAGAATTTCAATCGAAATTTTTGAATTTCTGAGATGCCCAAAGAGCATGACTCAAGCTTACAATTTTCCAACGGAAGGCTATAAGACGCAACCATACGTGGGCAGCAAGAAAATTCTGAGGGGATGCAAGGTTTTTCAAAGGCCAAAAAAATGGCCTTAAAAATAGTGGTATGGCAAAAAACACCATTTTTCAACGTTTCTCATCGAGCACTATCTATTGGCATCAAACTTGCGAAAAAACAAAAAAAATTTCAAAAAATGGATTTCTGGGGGCTATTTTGGTTTCTTGGGAGGGGGGGTGCACACACCAAGCCCCCCACGCCCAGATGTGGTAGCAACTGCTTTGTCACGTTTCATAATTGATTATAAATTAATTATTTCATGAGTAATTATTCATTAATCAATTAAATAAATTAATTATTAATCAATGAATCATTTAAATTACACTAATGGAATTTATGAAAAGTGTACAGGAGCCAATCAAAATATTGCTGCAAAAATCCACTTTTAACGAAAATCTAAAATATGACATCCACCATTCTGTTTAATCCGATTCGATCGAATAAGAAGCTAGAGGAATCGATATTTTTCGATTTAAATTTTAAGTTCGAAATATGTCGAAAAAACTAAATTAAAATCGAAATTTAGAATTTAGGAGGGTCAAAATTTGAACGGAAATCAATCAAAAATCGAACTATAATTATCAAAAAAATTTATAAATACAGTATATGTCACGTGCCATACGCAACGAGTGCCAAATTTTAAAACTTTAAAAAATAAAGAATTTCATGGAAAACTTTAGAAACGGTTCAAAAATTGTAGAAAAATGTTCAGAGATTCAAAATTCGATGAAACGAACAATTTTTGCATCCTCAAATCAGCTAATTTGTAATAGTCGCTGATTAGGCACTCTGGTGGATGCTGGAATGGTTTAAAAAGTTCAGTGGTAGAATTCTCGATACCAAAACAATCGCTTAGGCATAGTTTCTTAAAGTCAAAGTTCAAGGGTGGGAGTGAAATCCTGAAATTTGGGACCACTACATTTAGAGTTCTAGCCTCTCTTTGCAGGTCAAATATGAAAAAATGGCTAAAATCGTCATATATAACATGTTTTAAAGTAGAAAACTGCATTTTAACGTACTATTTGCCAGATTCTGACTAGTTTCGTCTCTCTTGTAAGTAAAACATATGAGGATTCATCGAAGTCTTTGACTTTTCAGATCATTTTAACTTCATTTTAGGTATTTTATTTGTAAACAAAACAGAAATGTACTAGAAAATTTTAACATCTTCGCTGCTTTTTTACCCAAAAATCTTGTAGGAAAGGTTTGATAGGTCAAAATCGTCCGACAGTGATTCGAGTCCCAGACCTGAGGGGGAAGCACTCTCCCCAATGGATATGTGTGGCATAGAATGACTTGCTAGACTGAATTGAGCAAAACGTGATAAAATGAAAATAAAAGACAAAATGCAAGAAAAACGCCAGAAACAGGAGGAAAACTATGATTTAAAAATTGATAAATACATAAATTCTAGGAAAATGGAATCGATTTACTAGTGCATAAATGTTAACATGACCAGATAACGTCGACACACGGATAACATGCATATGTGAAAAAGATACCCAGGTTATAAAGGTACTAGACAACAAAACAAAACAAATGCGAATAAATAAATAAATAAAGGGAAATTAATACAACCGAATCCCATTATAATTAAACGTTAAAGGTCAGGGCGCGTTTTAGCCCCTCCCAGAATTTCAGATTTTTCTAAAAATCGTAGAAAGGATGATTTTTAAGGTTTTTAGCTATATTTTAGAACAAAGAATTTAATTTGTTTGCGATATCTTGTTTTATTTACTCGATTTTGTTTGTGTATTTTTGACTTTTTTTACACCGCTATGTATACGAAAGAGCGAGCATCATCGTAAACCCCGAAAAATTGTATTTTTTGACACATATGTATACATCGTTGTTAAGCCCAGAAAGGGCATTCTAAATGTTTTGGTTCCACCCCGCCCAGAATTCCCAGGCTCTGTGTGTACGCCTATTATACTATTGAATAAATAGTACTATACTGTGTTATTGCGAGAAAACTTAGTTACCGTAACCGTCCATTCGCCGGACGGCACAATTTCTCCACCAAACCGAACGGCGACCTTATACAAACCGGGTTTCTTAATGCGATATGTGATTACGTTCCGGCCCGGCGCCGGATCGTCGCGCGAAACGCGCGATTCGATCGCCGTCGCGTCGCCGGAACGAAGGGCGTCGTACGGACGCGTCGCCGGCGACTCGGGCGAAACGCGATAAGTCAAGCGTCCCGGTCCGGCTTCGCCGGAGTCGACGATAATGCGATTGTCTTGATCGGTCAGTACGACGTCCCGTACGCCGTCTAATACCGAAATATACACTTTACACCCGATTTACCAACAATGTAAACAAAAGTAAAAGTGAAAGTAAAGATAAGTAGAACAAGTAAGGTAAGTAAAAATTTAAGAAGTGAAGAGGTAAGAAAAGTATAGCTTCCTGCACAATGACTTTACACTAAATTTCTAAAATTTCGACCGAGAGTTAAAACAAGCGATCTGAGCAGTGTGAGCTAGCAAGTATATAGTCAGACATGCATGCTCGTGTATACCGCTTAGATATATACATACATACCGCTGATGTAGCGTTATGCGCTCTTTACACCCGTTTGAACAAAATTGAAAACAAAAGTCAATTCTCAGGTAAAGTGTACAAAGCGGTCACTCGCTTTACACGTTTTGTTTAGAAGTGTCAAAAGGCATTTCAAATCCACGTAAGTTTACAATGAGATACGTACGCTTGGACTCTTAAGGTTTATTTCTTTTATTAAACGCCTGTTGCCCATTAAATTTACGCTAAATTGCTTATATCTCAATCTAAAATATAAACAAAGATTCTGAGCAGCATAGCCTCAGTGACACATAGTCCAACGCGCGTTTTCGCGTATGCTTTATACAATGAACCACAGATTACGCGTTATGCCTGCTTTACACCCGTTGGATTAAAATTGTAAACAAAATTCACTGGCCATGTGAGTTTTTCAAAACGGTGATATTGTACGAGAGTGTAAACAACATTAAACGATCGGTTACGCACCTGCATGCTCACCGCATGCAAATTTCGACACTTTCACAAACGTGTTACTCGAATTAGGTCGTTTGAAGACAAAAGATTATATAAAAAAATTTTATAAAAATATGAAGATATTAAAAAATAAAAAAATGAAAATACAACAAATCGAAGCGCTTAAAATTTTTCGGCAATTAAAATGTGCAAAAATCTACTTTCGTACGGTTGTCGATACTGCTTCAAGGAATTTTGAAAAAAATATTCTAACCTCCAGAATTTTGGCCAACCATTATCAGGATTATTTTTTCAGATAAAAAGGGCAAAAAATAGTTTTAAACATTAACGTCAACAATAGACACTATGTGATCAATTCCGCCATTTTAGCGACAAAATTGTGATATTCCTTTTAACATAATTTTAAGATGGATTACGGTTGTTTTACAGAACTAGAAAGGAAAGGTTTTATGGCTAATTTTGGCGAATTTCCCACCAAAAAGTGGATCGGAATAGATTTTTCCATCAATAAATTGCTGGAGTCCTTTTCGAAAAGCAAACTTAATTCTAATTTATAATTTATAATTCAAAAATTTAATTTTAAAATAAAACTCATATTTCGTACGGTCGAATTAGATTAAAAATTAAAAAACTACGCTCGCAACGAAAACTTTTCATATAATAAAGAATCGCAGGATAATCACCATACATGATCTTGGGGGGTTTCACCCCCGCAGAATCATTTTTCACCATCCACAAAAAATTTTTCACCCCCCAGAATTGGCGATTTTTTCAAAAGTTTAATAAACTTACCTGAAAATTGGTAGAAAAAGTGTCTTTTTAAGGGTTTTTGGCTATCTATTTGCTCAAAATCGCCAAATTTTCGAGCGCTTCGCGCCATATATTCATGTTTTTAGCGATATATTGGTCAATTTATTCGACTTTTTTAGAAATTGTTTTCATGATTTTATGCTCTAGAAGGACAGAGTATCGTCAGAAACGCCCAAAAACGATGTTTTTTTCAACGCGTACCGGCCATTTTTGGGTCCAAAAAGGGCACTTTAGGTTTTCACCCCCCAGAACTCCCATGCTGTGCATGTATGAGGATCACCCGATTCAACGCTAATCTGGCCCAGCTTGGCCAATAGGGCCCAAACAATTTCATAACGTATGCTAATTAACTAATTAGGCAGATTAGAAAATTACAAAATTTAAAAAATTAAAAAATAAATTTGAAAATTTCTGAGAAAAATTTCAAATTTAAAATATTTAAAATGAAGCACCGGTGATTTTGCATTTGCTCGCGTCGCCCACCGGTTTGGCTTCGAAATCGTAAGGCGACGGGCCAACGTGGCGGCCGCCATATTTGACCACCAAATTATAAGGTCCGGCCGAATCGGGCAAAAACGAAATGTCGTACAAGTTGTCTCCTTTGTCCAAAACATCGACCGGAAAGGGCTCGTCATCCGGCTCCTAAGCGAATAAGTGTTATTTGAAAAGTGAAATTTATTTAAGAGTGAAATTTGGAAAAAATAAAATTTATCAAAAAGTGAAACAAATTTTAAAAAAACGGAACTCATTAAAAGTAAAAATCGATAATTTTCTATTTAAAAGCGTGTAAATTATTTAGAAATGAAGCTTGAAAAGAGCGAAATTTATTAAAAGGTGGAAAAATGATATTTAAAAGTGAAATTTATTTGAAAGTGAAAATTGATAAAAAAGTAAAACTTATCAAAAAGTGAAACAAATTTAAAAAAACGAAATTTATTAAAAAGTGGAAAAAATCGATAATTTTCTATTTAAAAGCGTGTAATTTATTTAGAAGTTAAACTTGAAAAAAGCTAAATCTATTAAAAGGTGGAAAAATCATAGTTATTTTTAAAAAGTTAAATTTATCTGAATGCGAAAATTGAAAAAGGCGAATTTTATTTACAATTGAAAATCGAAATAATGAGATTTATCCTAGAGAAGTAAAAAAGTGAAGAAACGTAATTATTTTAAAAACATAACATTGACAGGAGAAAAATGATTAACTGATTAAATTTAACTTTATTTCAATTTAACTAAGCGTTTAGTGTTTATTTAAACATAAATTAATTTTTTCTACATGTACGGAAACGCTACATTTATTGGTTATATTCGTATTTAGAAAAATGGTAAAAAGCCCCAGAAACTTTCCTATCAATTCCGACAAATTTGTGAATTTTTTCACTATTTACCAATATACACGCGCGCAAACAAGCACACTCCTTTCGTAAATTGTTCGCGAACACGCCGAGTCTTTAAAGTCAGGGGCGGCTTTAGAGGGGGGTAGGAGTGCGGCCGCCCCCCCCCCATTGGCCCAAAATAAAAACTGAGGATTTTTGAGCGATTTTTAGCGATTTTCGGGTTAAAACGGCTAATTTTTCCGCCCAAGTCAGGGTTTCGCCCCCCCCTTAGGGGTTCCGCCCCCCCTTAGGGATACCGCCCCCTAAGGAAAATCCAGGATCCGCCACTGTTTAAACTCATATTTATGGCGAAATTTTTCATCTTCTATTAGTTTTGAGCGCTTTTACTTTTATTGCAGCCGTCAAACGCACTTATTTGTAAGTGGTAATGCCAGAAAAAATAGAAAAGAGACGAAATTTCTAGATTTCACTACCAAAGAGCTTGCCTCGAGACGTTCTCGCAACAAAAGCTCGAAACCGACAAAAAACTACAAAATAGGCAAATTTTCAGCTTATTCTCCAATTTATTTTCGCAGATAATTTCGGCTGAATATGTAAAGCCCTCCAGTTGACCCCCCCAAATCAAAAGTGCAAGTAGGAGTTCGGTTGTAAACCACGGAATGAAAAAAATGGAAAATTTTGTAGGAAAAACGGGAGACCAAAAATTGATGGAAATACATCTTCTTCGAAATTGCACGAAATTGACCGAAAGCGTAGAATAAAGTAGATTTAACGCTAGCATTTACCGGGTTTCTTAGGTAATTTTAGCTAATGGCTCCGAAATTTTGGAAGGTTATAATAATCGCCTATTTAATCGAACCAGCACCTAAATATTCCCTAAAAACGGCAAAATTTTGCCAAAAAATGGGAAGGTGTCTAGCGTAGGGCGCATGATAAAAAATCTAAAAATCCAAGGAGGTTTGAATGGAATGAAGCGGGCAAATTTTTTAGGACAATCTAAACCCAGATGAGGCCAAATAGGGACCAAAATTAACAGTATCCAAATAAATGCTCGAAGTTGATCTAAAATTGCAAAATTAGTTATTATTATTTATTATTTATTTTTATTTTTTCGAAAATATTCATTATATTAATTATTTATTTATTTAATTTTTTATTCGAGAGCGTCGCATTTTTTATTCGAGAGCGTCGCATTTTTTACACCCCCTGATTTTAGGGCGGAGGAGTCGTTGTTTAAGGGAACTCCTACGTTATTTTCTGCTATTTCTGATCAGAAATAGGGGATCAGGTACTGATGTTTAATTAATGATTAATTAAATAATTAATGAATATAAATTAATAAATTGTAATTAATAAAATTAATAAATTGTAATTAATAAAATTAATTAATTAATAATTAATGAATAATTAATAATTAATGTAATTGATAATTAATAGTTGTGTCAAATAATTTAATTATTAGCAGTAATTAATGCATCAATTTTATTTACCTACCATAAGATAAATAAAGACAATAAATAAGTCTGATTAGAAAATGTTATCAAATTTGTATGTCTAACCTAGAAATTGACTGATAAAATAATGATGAAATGAAATAATTGAAATTGAATTTCGAAAAATAAATAAATATTTGAAAATAATTAAAATTCTAAAGTTAAAAAAATAATTGATATTAATATAAGACATATAAAATTTATAAATTCAGAAATATAAATAATCTATTTTTAAAAGATATTAAACAAAATAATAACTGAATGAGAAACGTTTTATTTACCGTAACAATAACTTCCAAATTATCATTTTTGGCCAAAGTAGCATCAATGGCGAAATTGATGGGCTGGCCGGCCGTAACTTCGCCAAACGGAATAATTTGTTCCGATCCGCTCGCATCGACGAATTTAACGTCGTTCTTATCCGTGGGCGATACGACTTTCAATAAAAATGGGCTAAAAATATTTAAGAAAAATTAAAAAATAAAATGATAAAATAAAAACAGGGTTTGGGGTATGCACCCCAGAAGGCCGAATACTCTCTCCCCAGAAACTTAAACTTCCCCATTTAACGTGTCAATATGTCCCGTTTATAGGGGTTTGACACGGGAGGTCTGGATAGGAAATCGTACTTTCGAAGTCGGCTATCCTTCAGCTTGTCACTACCAAGTGTTCATGTACGAGTTTTATTCGTGCCTCCAGGAAGAGAAAACTCACTGCATTACGTAGGGTTCGAACCGTCAACCTTCTGCACCACACGCAACGGTGTTTACCACTACGCCACATAAATCTAACCGCCGTTTTCCATCTTACTCAACGTATTATCATCAAATTTTTCAGAATTCCAAATCATTATTGAGCATTGATATAGAATATAATAGATGAGGGAGAGGCAGACAGTAAAATTCAACTTAAAATTTCAAAAATATAGATCAAAATCTCAAAAAAACAATTCGCAAAAGTAAAAACAAGTTAAAGCATAAATTGAAGAATTATTAGAACAAAAATTAAAGTGAAGGAGCAAAATTAAGTACACTGATGAAAAATTAAAATTATGTAAGTAAAATTTGCATATGAGCCCAGGGGCGGATTTAGGGGGGGCCGCCGCCCCCATTGGCCCAAAATAGTGCGCAAAATTAAGGATTTTTGAGCGATTTTTAGCGATTTTCGGGTTAAAACGGCTAATTTTTCCGCCCACGTCAGGGTTCCGCCGCCCCCCTTAGGGTACCGCCCCCCCTTATGAAAAATCCTGATCCGCCACTGCATGAGCCGAATGTCTATAGGAATATTTATAAAATTGTGTATAATTCTAATTTTAAAATACAGAATTGTGCTAAAACTTTTTTGAATTGAATTTTATTTCGAATTTAGTTTTCAGCGTGTTTTATGGTATTTCTCGTAAACCACCAGAGACAGAGATTTTTCACATGGATAAGAAATTAAATCGACCGAAACATGAAATAAAACGAAATAAACAAAAATAGAACTAAAATGTAATGAAATGAAACGAAATGAAATAAATAGAGATGAAATAAAAAATGGTAAAATGAAAATAAAATAAAATAATAGAAATGAAATAAAAATGAAACAAAAATAAAATAGAATGAGAAATAAAATAGAGATTAAATCAAAGTAGAAATAGATTGGAACGAAACAGAAATGAAAATGGAAATAAAATTAACTGAAAGAAATTAAATGAAGGAAAATGTGAAATGAAATAAAAATGAACTGAATGGAAAAAATAAAATGAAATGAAATGAAAATGAAATGGAACGAGAGATAAGTCAGATGAAAAAAGACTCCTAGCAATGGCGGGTCACCCTCAAAATTTAAGAGTTGGTATATAGACATGCGCATACGGATTAAAAGCAGGCACATATCTCTGGGAGGAATGGGGGGGGGTGGGGTTCGGGCCCCCAAAAAATACAGGAAAATCGGAAAAATAGGACTTTTTAAACGTTTGTGCTATTTTTTGGCCCTTTTGAGCTTAGTCCCCCAAAATAGGACGGCCAGCTACATACGTGCCTGATTAAAAGCATGCACCTAAAAACATTTCACGACACTTCGAACCGAAGTAAAAATCTAATTTTTAAAATATAAATATTGATAAATTTCATCGAAATCGTTCGAAGCGGACGCGATAAATATGCCAGACTTTATATAAGTTTTGGCACCACATAATTACGGGTTATAATTGTTCGTGATGCTTGGATAATTTTTATCTAATACTTCTTATTTAAATTTGCATAAATTAATTCAATTATGCATAAAATTGAAATTTGATCGAAAATTCAATAAATCGGCAAGTATGTAGCCATACCAGGGATCTTTTTTAGCGCCACCCCCATTTGCGCAGCCGCTAATGGCCAGGATAGAGCGTTTGCGCGCGGAGCTTCTCATTAGCGCACCAAAACCTTTAAATGCTTGGCGATAGGCGAAAATAAGGGCATTTTTGAACTTCTGATGCGCTCCATGTACTGCTGACTGACAATAAATTCTGGCAAGAAATTTAAAAAATTCTTACTACTGGTTCCAACTCGAACAAGAAATCTAATGGTAAAAATATCAATTTGATACCTGATTTCTCATTGCCTTGCCTATACTAGACCGAGCGATTTCTTCAAGCTGTCTTTGCAGTTTGCACTCAATTTTCGTGTATTGCAAAATGCAACCGCTATACAGAAACCAATAATTAGATGCAAGCGCCCGAAATTTTGGCATCTTCTCAATGTGTATCTCAAGGCTGGGCTATTTCAAAGATAAATTCTAAAATGAAAGCAATTAATTTGGCACCATGCACCACAAAAACAAGGATTCATTACTGCAAAGATGCTAAAGCAGGATTCGCTTATGATGAAACAGGAAAGCGGTGGTTGGCAAACACAATTAATTCATTCTTAAGAAGTCGGCGCCAAGCGCCGAAAAAATTTTAAAAATTTTTAAATCAAAATGCAATATAAAATGTTTAAATTTCAATTTTTTGCCCAAGAGCCTTTGCGCATGGCGCTAATGAACGAAATGTCCCATTAGCGCAGGCGCGCGTTTCCTTTGCGCCGCGCTAAAAAAACAGTGAGCCATACACTCCATTTTTTAGTAATTACATAGCTAGCACTTACAGTAATAATGCCGCATAGATTCGTCCGATCCGTTTGTATCTTTCAGTTCCTCGGTTTTCCATCTTTTCATTTTTTCTCAACCTCTCATTAATTATAATTTAACTAATTTTATTTTTTACAAATCCAATGATATGGTCCTACTGTAGCATATTAAAAAACATTAACGCACCTATTTGGAATCTCCTGGCCGCCGTAAATGACGTGCAATTCGCAAATCGAGCTAGCGTTGCTAACGTAATAAACTACATCGTATTGATTATTGCCAAGATCGGTTATTTTGGGCGATTTTTCTGACAATAAATAAATAAATAAAAAGTAAATAAATAACAAATAAAAAGATAAATAAAAACATATAAATATTATCAAATTAGCAAATCTATATAAAAGAAAGAGCGCGATCAGAAGTTAAATCGAGAATAAACACATGAATAAAAAATAAAAAGAAATAAATCAAAGGGAATGAATAAAATAAAAAAAGCATCAAAATTTGATAGTTCTCCTCTTTTTATTCATTTAATGCAAATAATTTTTCAGTTTTTCTACACTTTAAGGCAGTTGCGGATCTAGGATTTCCCTAAGAGGGGGCGGTACCCCTAACGGGGGGGGGAGCGGAGCCCTGACTTGGGCGGAAAAAGTAGCCGTTTTAACCCGAAAATCGCCAGAAATCGCTCAAAAATCATTAATTTGCGCATTTTTTGAGGGCCAATGGGGGGCGGCGGCCACCCCCCCTAAATCCGCCCCTGCTTTAAGGTCGCATCGCGACCGAAATGCAAGTGGGAGAGAGGTTTAGGAGTCTAGCACCAGAATTGCCAGAATGGCAAATTTTTTGAGGAAAATGACGCAAAATAGAGAAAAAAGGAAGAAAAAATAAAAGACTTCCTTCAATGGGGCTTGGAATTGTCCAGAAACTGTAAATTTAAATCGTTAATACCACTTTAGCATTTATAAGAGTTTTTGACGTCATTTTGACCTAAAAAAGCTGAACATTTGAATCACTTCCACGCCAGCAGTCCGAAGGGAATGGGCTCAAAAAAATTTCTGTTTATTCAAAACCAACTTTTCCAAATTTTAATTCCAAGTTAAAGCTTCAAATTTCAAGCTTAAACGATGACTTTACGTCGGGAAAACTTGTAAATATCAAAAAGACTATGAAAAAAGGTTTGAAAGCTTGAATTAAAGTTTTCTTAATCAAATTTATGAATTAACTCTTTTTTCTTTGCAAATAATTTCATAAAATTTCCTGAATTTTTCAATAATACCAAGTTTAAGTAGAGATTTTCCCAATGCGCCCTAAATAGTTTTTTAATCAAGCAAACGTAAAGCATTCTTTGAAGTACAGAGATGCATCTAAAAACGTATTATTTACATGAGCAGGGAAAACGATACAAAACAGTCAAAAAGCTTTTCAAAACATTCCAAATTTAGCTTAATACATGTTTTTCGATGTTCCGTCTGTTACCCTTAGTTTTTAGCACAAAAAAATAAATTCATATATTATATTTATTAAAAATAAATAAATTAAATTTATATAATTAAATCAACTTAAATTAAATTTCGAAATTAAATTTAAAATAATTAAATTTTGTTAGACTATTGCAAAATTGCAAGCGAAGTTTTTGTTTGGAAATTGATAGATTATTGCGCGGTAAATATTGCCTTAATTATTTTATTTTCGTTCCCTTTTACTCCGAGATATATAAAAATTGCAATTGGCTGCCGAAAAGCCTTTTTCGCTATTTAATTTTTTTTAAATTCGTTAATTTTCAACTTTTACATAAACAAAAATTTTGTTTATTTAAATTTAGGAAAAATTCAATCCGTTCAACAAGCTTTAAACAATTCGGATTTGATGGATTTTTGTAAATTCTTAAAATCCAAGTTCAAAGTTCAAACACGACGCATTTTAGAACTTCACGAAATTACATACATACGCAGCCGACGAATTTTGATGAATGTTTTTAGATAAATGAATTATTCAATTCCTTATCTTTTTCTTTCATGCAAAATAATTTTCGTACATTTCCTCATATTTTTCAATAGGCTATACTTCCATTAATTGATTAAATATCGCAAGATTACAATCATACGTTGCAGCAAGAAAATTCTGGGTGGGGGTGCAAAATTTTTCAAAGGTCAAAAAATGGCCCTAAAAGTTGTGGCATGGCGAAAAACACCATTTTCGACGTTTTTCATTGAGCACCATCTATTGGCATCAAAAAATTGCGAAAAAACGAAAAATTTTTAAAAATTGAATTCTGGGGGTATTTTGATTTCTGGGGGGTATTTTGGTATCTCGGGGGAAGCATACCCCCCAAACTCCCCCCACGCCCAGGTGTCATTACGATGCACTCGTAAATTATATCTTGTCTTCGCATGATAAGGATTTAACATTTATGTTCAATTAATCCACCCGACCCATCATTGATAACTTAAAAAAAGAATCAATACTGAAAATCCGAAACTTAAGAAAAACGAAACCGATCTGACATTGAAGCAATAGCTTTTAATTAATTTTTCGTATTTTTACTTATCTTTTCAATCAAAACCCAATTTGACCAACCGATTTTTATCTAAATAATTATTCAGGCACTAAATCAACCTATAGCTCGAATCAAGAAGACAAAATTGAAAAATTTATAAAATTAAGACATAGGCATCGGGATTTGGGGGGTCAGGCACAAAAATAGGAATTCTGGGGGGAGGGGGGGGGTCAGGCACAAAAATTTTTTAAAAAGTGCCTTATTTGGCTAAAAACGATGGGCACACGTCAAAAATACTGTTTTTTACGTTTTAGACAATGTTCGTTCTTTCTAGAACATAAAACGTAAAGAAACATTTCGAAAAAAACAGAAAAATTTGGGTAAATTGAGCAAAAATATGGACAAGAAATGTGTGAGTGGCGGGAAGCGCCGAAAATTTGAGATTTTTTGAGCCAAAAATGGACTAAAAACGTTTTAAAAGGCACACTTTTCACAATTTTTACAAAAAATCGATAGTTCTGCAAGGGGTTACAGCCATTTTTTGCAGAGGTCAGCTGCCATTCTGCGGGATAAAGCCTTCCCAACCACCCCCCAGAACACGTCTGTTTGCGACCCCTAACTAGTATCAAAAATTCCATGTTTTCCAAAAAGTTCGCGAATTTCCTTTATTTTTCTCAGTTTTTCGATGCCAATAAAGTTCGACCAGTGATGTCAATTGAAAGTTTTATTAACCAGCTGTCAATTTTTCGGTAATGTTTTACACAAAAGTTTTCTTTAGTCCCAGACCATAAAACGCTATGTAGCTCTGCTACGAAATTTCCACTGTCGGTCTATTTCACTAGCCGCGTAAATACTTTGGTGACCCCATATTAAGGGATATGTTCGCCGGGGCGCCAAATAATGTGCATTTTCTGACGTTTGCGAAAATGCTCTATCCGTTAAGCTCATAAAATTCCATTTTTTTGCAAAAAAATTTATTTTCTCCTAATAAGCTATAAAAATGACGTTTTTTTGGCCGCGCTTGGGCCTAAATTAACGAAAATAATGATTCTACGGCGCGAAGCGCCGAAAATTTTGAGAATTTTCAATAAAATGATGCCAATTTTCATGCATTTCCTTACCTTTCCAAAATTATTTTTGGGCTGACGGGGGGGGCGCCCCCACGCACACTACGCCCCTGTATATATATATATATATATATATATATATATATATATATATATATATATATATATATATATATATATATATATATATATATATATATATATATATATATATATATATATATATATATATATATATAATATATATATATATATATATATATATATATATATATATTATATATATATATATATATATATATATATATATATATATATATATATATATATATATATATATATATATATATATATATATATATATATATATATATATATATATATATATATATATATATATATATATATATATATATATATATATATATATATATATATATATATATATATATATATATATATATATATATATATATATATATATATATATATATATATATATATATATATATATATATATATATACACATGTCATACATTATCTTGGAAGGGGTTTATAGGGCTTTTCAGCCCCAGAAAGGTTTCACCCCAGAATTATTAATTTTTCAAAAGAGTCGTAGAAGAGGTGCTGTTTTAAGCGTTTTTAGGCAATTTTTAAGTTAAAAAATGTAAAATGTCCGGCGGTTCGCGCCGCCGACTAATTTTTCGGCTATAATTTTTTATTTTTTTCAATTTGTTCGATTTTTGCATTTTTGGATTTTTTTTCAATGTTCCATTTTATAATCAAAAAGAGCATCGTCAGAAACGCTAAAAATGTTTTTTGACGCCCACCCAAAATTTCTTAAACAAAAACAAAGCGATTTAGGAAAGCTTTTCGGTTTCTTTTTCACAGAAATCTCATGCTGTGCACGTCTAATCGCATAAATATTATGTTTGTGCGTTGAATTTTTTTTTAAATTTTCAATTTTTTCCATTTAAAATTTTTTACCAGCTTCCGGGACGACTCTGACGTCAAGCGGAGCGGCGCCGCTTCCGCTGGCGTCAACGCGAAACGTCAAAGGAGTGTCGGCCAGAACGTTTTGGGGCTCGAGGCCCGGTCCAGCGATTTTGACCTTTGACACGTCGACCGGTTCACCGACGATGACATTGAATGGACTTCCTTCGAATTGGGTAAAATTTTAAAATTTAATTTATTATATTTATACTTAAATGATCAAATTTTATATCCGTATTCGTATTTTAAATTAAAATTCTGAAAAAATTTCGTAAAATAAATGTAAAATAATAAAAACTACTACGTATACGTCTTCTCGTAGAATTAAAATAAATCTAAATAAATACGCAGCATGAGTGAAATACCTATCGTAAAAAGTAGTGACCTAGGCAAAATTTTTCAAAAATACTACTCGACAAAGCCCGAAAAATTTATGGAAGAAGAAAAATTAAAATTTTTGCACGAAAGAAGCATAATTTGCTAAAAAAATTTGAAAATTTGCATTCTATTATCCAGATTATAATAGAACAATCATTTATCAATTCACTTTTGCTTTTTTTAACGGAAATTTGAATTAATTTTGGATTATTCGAAATCGAAAATAATGACTTTTTTCCAACGCATAATGACTAATGAGAATTCAAGTTTTAAAAATTTTTCCTCAACATTCCGATAGCACAGGTCATTCAAAAATTGTTATCTTTCGTCATTTTTGTGTCAAATCTATGTATCATCTAGCAATTTTGTTTTCCATCTTCTAATTCATTTCATGAATTATCAATCGAAAAAATTTGAGAAAAATATGATTTCCGCCATGGGGTTTGATATAGTTACGTGTCGCCTATTCTCCTTTTTTCCTCAAACCCGTATTTTTATGTTATCCCCGATGTTTATCACGAAGCAGTGAAACTATTGATCGTTTCTTTACAACGATTTAATAACAAATAAAAACGAAGTATTAAATAAACGGAAAGGTACAGTTGAATAATGTCGAGAAATTACCGAATAACGTAAAGATTTTTACGTAAAAATCCGAAAGCTCAAAAAATGAGGAGTGCCAAAAATTTTTGATGAGCCTTCTTTGCGGGTCAAAGGTCAAATAAGATTGTTATGTATAACTTTGATGAGCCTATTTGCAGGTCGAAGGTCAAACAAGATTGTTATGTATAACTTTGATGAGCCTTTTTTTGCAGCAGGTCGAAGGTCAAACAAGATTGTTATGTATATCTTTGATGAGCCTTCTTTGCAGGTCAAAGGTCAAACAAGATTGTTATGTATAACTTTGACGAGCCTTCTTTGCAGGTCAAAGGTAAAACGAGATTGTTAGCTATAATAATAAACTGACCTTCGATTTCAGACTGATCCCATCGTATTATAATTGTATAATTTCCGGGGGCCGTTGGCACATAAGTCACTAAAAACGAACCGTCTTTCTGATCGACGCAATTAACCTTAGTTTCCGACGGTCCTTCGATGGAAACGTTCAATTTTCCAGAACCGGCGCCCTGTTGGCAAAAAATATAAATTTAAGGAATAATTTAAATATTTTTTTAAATAATTAATTCAAAACATTTAATAAAATAAGCCATAATTAATTAATAAAAATAATTAATGCAATGTATTTTATTTGATAAATAAATAATTTAGAAACCGAGAGAAAATTTGAATAAATGCACTTATCTATAGATTAAACAAAATAGATCTTAAAAATCTTAAAATGAGTGAAAAAAACAAAATATTGCAAAATACCAAAAATATATTAGCCAAGGTCAGGACAGGCTTAACTATTAGCCCGACTGCCATGCTTAGCTTAAGTATAAAATTTAAGCTTATGACAAACATTACTTGAAACGGGCATTTTTTTAGGTTTCATTTCCACATTTTTTTTTATTTTCATGTTTTTTTCTATTTTTCAAATTTTTCGTGTTTCATTGTTTTAATTGAACTGGACCAGAAACCTTGATCAAACAGGTTTCTAAAGCCATAACTATATCCTTTCTAGCATGTTAAAGCACTGTATTAGATTAAGCCAGGTTTTATCAACGGCTCACCACAACTTAAGGCCTATTAAAAGACTCGATGCAATAACATAAGATACAACACCCAGCATAATCCGAGTCCCAATCTTATTAATTTTAATTTAGTGTAAAATAATTGATAAAAATACCTTATCAATTACTTTAAGCTAATTTATTTATATTAATTCGGTACAAGTTTATATTGCGTGCTACACTTGATTCTTATTTATTTTTATCACATTGTATATTATATTCTCAATTATATCTTTACTAATTTAATTTTCGAAAAATTGATTTAAATTTTCATTTATTAATTTAATTCAATATAATTTATCTACATTAATTAAGTCTAAGCCAGACTGAGCTCAGATCAGGTCAGATTTCGGGCTGGCATTCGATACATAGTAAGGTAAACATTTTTTCCATTACTTTCGTGTCAACGACGAAATTTGAAGGGGTGTTAACCAAAGAATTTTTGAGACCCGGTCCAGTAGCCGAACAGCCAGTCGATTCGTACGATTTCACAGGCACCGTCGTAAAAGTACTATGCGAAACGGGAATTTTGTCGTAGAAAACGTCCAATTCGTGTACGCCTTATAAGAATAATACTATTTGTAGCAGAGGTGCTACTACACAATGTGAAATGGATACTTTGAAGTTAAACCCGTGAGGTAAATGTTATATTGTTTCCCAATTATATTGAATATTAGCGCAGGAAGCGAGCAAGAGCCCGAGCAGTCGATTAGTACTACACACGCGATACAGAGCGGAAGATCCGGGAAACCGGTGCGGGTAAAATTTCGCTCACGTAACGGAAGGTATGCGGCGCCGACCGTTACAAATTTATCTTCTCACTAAAAATTTGGCAATTTTTCCGCTTTAAAAAGTAGACGAAGCTTCCAAAAGCTCCGATAAAAAGCACTTTTGAGTGAAAAAGTAAATTAACGATCAATTAGAAATTAAAGATGAGAGGAAATTAAAATCAGAATGACAAATTAAAATTAAAATTAAAATTAGAGACACAGTGAGAAGGTCAGCAAGGATTGAATTGTTTTTATATTCACTTCGAAGAAGTAGACAAAGCGTTCTTGAAAATGCGCTATTGAATTTCGGATCGTTGATAATAATTTAGAAATGCAGCTTAAAAAGTAAGAATAATAAAGAATAAAAAATAAAAACATAAATAAAATAAGTACTTAAAAAATTTAAAAAAATACAAAAATGAAAAGAATAAAGAAGAAATAAAAAATATAAAATACTCAAATACCCAAAAAAACAAAACCTCGAAACTTCAAAAGGAGACAGACAGTCATAAAAGCCAAAGATTAGTATTGATATTTGTAATAAAATTGAAAGGATAATGATTCATTTTTATAATTTCTGAGAAAAAATAAACCACCGTATTGATGCATGTGAAACGAAAAATAAAACAGTGCAGAATCAATTAAGGATATAAAAATTGATGGAAGGGCATAGGTGATCCGCAAAAAAATTAAAAACCAGAAAAATGAAATTTTGTCCGTAGCTGGGCAGAGAAAAAAATTCTACTCGATAGAATGAACACACTGTGATATTTCCACAGAACAAAGTCTTATTAGCGACTTGGTTTACATTGTTTATCGAATGCGCAATAAATTTTTATATATTCGAAATATTTATTGGTTGGTAGCGCATATATATAATCACATCTAAATCTATCAACCCTGATGCAAAACAGCCAAAGACTGTCACTTCTCAGCCAGGCACGTATCTCTGGGGTGAATGGCGGATTCGGACCCCTTTAAAATTCAGAAAAATATCACTTTTTAAACGTTATTTTGTGCTATTTTCGGCCTTTTTGGGCTTAGTCCCCCGAAAACTGGTGTTGGTCGCCCCCCCCCAAATAGGACGGCCAGCTACATGCCTGTTCTCAGCAGTCTATATCTATAGGGTGGTCCGAAACATAATAGCCGAGTTTCGTCTTATATCTCAAAAACAAGGCTACTTAGAGAGTTGTAATTTGTTTTAGTCCAGAAGAAAAATGGACTACGATAAGGAGTTGCACAGTCTCAGTGCACAGTAACAAACTGAGTGGTTGACGTCGCGGATTAATCGTAAATAGGTGTATTTAAAACATGAAAGGAATTTCACAAGCGCAGATGAACAATCATGCGAAGAATAGTAAGAGGTCATCAATACGAGAAAGAAGCAAGAAAATATAGAGAAAAATAATAAATATATAAATAAATCGATAAGCAGATTAATAAAAATGAAAATACTAAGGTCACTGCTGTTCATTTGCATACTGCATAATCTATGAAACAACCATTCTGAGGCCAGGAAGGAAGCGCCGTGTCACGTGGTTTACAAATTGAAATGAGTTTTTTAGCAAATTCAAAATGTTAGTTTAGCCAAATTTTCAACAATTTAAAACAAGCACCTTCTTGAGTTGGCGTATATTCGATTTTGTGCGTGCCGTCCAAATTATCCGACACGTTCAACGGCTTGACTCGGCCGGTCGGTTCGCGCAACAAGCAGCTCAAGTGATCGCAACCGTGATGAGCCAATAGTCGGCAATCGACTTGCAACGCGTTCGTCGAATGAATAGCGATTTCTACGCAAAAGTCGGATAAATGAATTATGCAAATATTTTCCAATTTTTTTATAAACAATGTGAGAAATCATAAGTCACAATTCTTCAGAGAAAATAATAATAAAAATACATTTTCTCGTAATTAAACCATAAAAATAAAGTCATAAGAGAATTTAAAAACAAAAATGCTGAAATTCAATAATTGACGACGATAAAAGTATAATTTAAATATATTTACAAACTTATGAACATTAAAATTAACTTTAATTTGAAAATTGTCGAAGCGAAACCTTCTCAAACACTAAGCATAAGTTAAAAACAAACTCAGCAGGAACAGATGTTTTGAATAAATTTTTCTTCCAAAAAAATGTTAAGAGTGACTGACTTGAATAGTTATTTGCATGTATGAAAAATCAAAGTCAATGAAGTGAAATCGTCAATATGACGAGAATGAATAGAAGAAAAGGGAAGAAAAGGACAAATGGAAATAATTAATGAAATAAAAGAAATATATAAGTAAATAAATAAATATATAAACGAAAATAGAATTAACGCGAATGGCATATTTTGAAAACGCTGGTTTGTGGGAGACTGATTGCAGAAAAATGTTGGACGGACACAAGAAGTGTCATCATATACTTCCTTCTTACCTGTTGAAAATATAGAATCGGTTTGGCTAAAAAACTGTTAATCTGTACGACAATTTGATTCGTCGCGGAATCTCTGATTTTGAAAGCATCCAAATCAAAAGTTGGGAAGCGATTCATTCTACTTGCGTTATATGCGAAACCGTATTTTCTTCGTTTCTCATCGTGTTTATTCGTGATCATACGTGGGCAGCACCAAAATTCTGGGGAGGGGGTTGCAAGATTTTTCAAAGGTCAAAAAATGGCCTTAAAAATGGTTGCATGATGAAAAGACACCATTTTTCAACGTTTCTCATCGAGCACTATCCATTGACATCAAAAAATTGCGGAAAAAACAAAAAAAATTTAAAAATTGAATTCGGTGGGGGGTATTTTGATTTCTGAGGGGTGCATACTTCGGTCAAACCCCACGCGTGTTCGTGATGCGTCGAAATTAGGGTTGTTAATCGTTATAATAGCGTTAGTTGCTGGATAATGACGCGTTCTCCATGAAACTCCGGTGAAATACTTTTAACGATGAAAGAATGTTCTGGTTTTTCCCGTCGGAGTGAAAAATTAGAAATAAAGTTAATTTCGTTTTTTGACCTTAATATGATTGCCAGTGGATTTATAGACTGTATTTTTAGCTTTAGCACAAAATTCTTTACCAGAATGTGTAAGAAATACAAAAATTTATGAAGAATGTTATGCTGCTAAAAATACGTTTTAAAAATTAACGATATTAAAATAACGTTAACCTTTAACAACGCTGGTCGAAATACGCACGACCGATATTTATAATACCTTATTATAAAGACTGATTCATTTATCTATCTGAGATTTCGTCCTGTAATAACTTCAGGAGTTTTTCTTTACCTTAGGAGGAAACTTTGCTAGAGCGTTGAGCGGCTTTAAAATATTCGCAAAGTATTATTTAAATCGTTCAATTGCGCGACTGGCGACAAGTTTCAACGTTGTAGTCACGATTTTCGACAATGTTGTTTATAATACGCTTTCGGTTTTCTAATTATTTTTCCACGCATTTCAACAGTAACATACGCAGAAGCATCGGTTGTAATTTTTGCAATGTTAGCAGGGAATATTGTACGGACCCTTGACTTGTTGAAAGGAGTCAAAACAGAATGAATGAGGATCGTCAGTGAAGTGCTGTTGCGTGCTAGCTGAATTTGAAGCAGAATAAGCAGATTGGTTCCTGTTCTTTATCACGTCACAAACTTAGCCAGATTCCGTTAAATTGAAGATTTCCAATTTATTCATAGTTTCATCAACAGTCAGTAGCTAACGTTCGAACTTCAGTTCTAAACTTCTTTGGACCCTATATAATGCTACCAGTCCACTCAAGCTGCATTGGTTGGCACTTTTGCACATATGAAAATAGAGCAACTGGCTCATGGATTAATTTTTATTTATTTGGCAGGTCATCAGAGATTTGATTCTGATTAGATTAATGAAATCAATTAAACTTAAATCATTCAATTTAACCAATTTACACATTCACAAATGAAACTACTACAATTTCTCTAAATACTGTATAAGTTTTGTTTAGTTTACACAGAAACTGTATATTTCACACCAATGACAAAACTCCGGATAGATATTCGAAAAACTCTGTACCTATAATTCAATTTACTTCAATATTTTTAGTGAAATGCATCAAGATCTTATCGGCGTAAAGTGAACGGTCTAACTAGTTGAAACTATTGCTCTTACAAGAAACATTTCAAGTTTCATCCCGAGGATTAAAGAGCAATAAAACCATGGCGTATTATTAAGATGGGCTATCCGCTTTGGTGAATAATGCTTTGCTTGTTCATAATCAAGACTGGATAGCGTACCAGGAACCGAATCGCGTAACTTGAACGCAAAAAATTATGAAAAAATGTATAAGGGAATAAAATAAATACAAATCGGTCGCAGAAAGATCCGTAAACACAAGGTTTGAATGAGTTTATTATTGAAAATATGAAGACAAACGTACGATTAGTACATATACTCGTATAATGAAGTGAAAAATCAACGATTGAGGAGGTAGATTATGATCATAAGACCTTTTTTTAATTGAGAACACAGCGAAAAAGAAGTATGAAAAAACACGAGACACAGATTTTACCCGGTCTAACACTAGTACCAGTCAACGCCATGGGGTTGACGCTGGTGACCAACGTATCAACCGCGTATGTCTCGCCATTGGCCTCCACGCGCACCCTAAATGGGCTGCCATCGAGGCATTGATCCGACCGCCCGTAGGCGCTCACTGATAGAGCAGTTTTGTTGAAGAGTCTTGCATATACTTGAGCTTCAGTATTAGGCATACATGGACAAAGGCCGGCCCTCCCAATGATACCAACTGCTGAAATTTGTGGTTGGTTCTCCTTTTACAAACTGATTGTTCGGCCAATTGATTGTTTGCTTCGGTTCTTTGACGGTTTATTGATTGTTGCCTGGCTAGTTGATAGTAGACTGGTTTACTGATTAGGTGGTTTTCGAATCATTCGCGTGTATCTTCTTATATTCATCTCCAGTGATTGACTGACTAGTTGGGTTTAGAGTCATATTTGTATACTTTCCATCATTTTTCTCTGATTTGCACGGCATCTTGCGAAATTTAAATTAATACAGACAGGCCTTTCCATTAATACTATTAATACTGAGTTGATTGAAGTTGAACGGTTTGGTGATATTGTGATGGCACCTAAAAACTTCGTCCCCATTCAAGAATAGTGCTCTTGAGGATTGCCTAGCTTGCTGAGAAGCAAGTATAGGCTGAAAATGGAATAAAAACCGACGATTTCGTTTGATTTTCAATAGTTTTCTCAGTTTTTTAAACAAAATCAGCGCCCCTAAATTGCATGGCTTCAGCTAATTGACGCACAGGATTATAGTCTAAGGGTAAGCATTATATGCATACATGATCCCGGGTGTGGTTTCACAACCCATGAGAGGTTTTACCCTAAGCCCCCAACCCCATCCCGAATTCGAGATACTTAGAAAGGTTCGCAGAAAAAAGCGCTGTTAAAAGCGTTGTTAGCTATCTGCTCGCACAATGAGTGACATATATTCGGCGCTTCGCGCCATATACTGATTTTTTAACTGATATTTTGTTCGATTTTTTCAGATTTTGGCGGTAGTTTTTCAAAGTTATTCAAGTATTTACGTTCTAGAATGATAAAACATGGACGGAAACACCAAAAAATGACGTTGTCGACGCACGCCCGTCGTTTTTGAGCTTAAAAAAGGCAATTTAGTAAAACGTTTCGTTGATTTCTCAGAAATTCCCATGCTGTGCAGTGTGCATGGCTGTGTGCGGGCTATGTAGGTGCCGATGCAAGACTGCTTCAACAACACCCTCGTAAACGCCGGGCACCGTCGGTGCATATTCGACTGTGCACAATCCCTTGGCAACGTTCCAGCAACGAACGGAGGTCGCCGGACCGGGACCTTCGATCATCAGTTCGACGGCCGGATTCGGCCCGGTCGATTGCACGAAAAATCGAGCCGGCTGGCCGATGAAAGCTTTTTGAAGGCCCGGGCCGAACAAAACGACGGCCGAATTTTCGGCAACATTTTCAGGATGATCTGATGATGGTTCTAATGGTTCCGGCGCGGTTATTGTAACGATTCTATTATTTAATAATTGAGTAGCGCTGGCGATGTGCCTAACAGATCGCCTGAGAACCGAATCTCCGAGCAGAACGCTGCGACTGACGCTTCGTTTTATCGTTCCGGTATGATTATAATTAAGTGGGCGATTTCGACAAGCGACGCGCGCATTTTGTCGCTGTTGTTCTTGTTGAGAATGTCTACGACGCGGATGAGTTATACGCGTACATAATCATGGAAATTTTTCGGGTTGGAAGGGGAAGCTTCATCCATGCATGTAGCGGAGGACGGGGATCCCGCCCAAAATTGATCGTCCAACATCCTCACCAAAGTGAGAATATATTCGACCTCCTTCCGACTTTTGGCGAAACCTTGCTTTTTTTGGTCATTTCACGGTGCTTTTTTGCCACTTTTTGGCCCGGAAAATTGGAGGTCATCTAGCACCTCCTCACCTCCAAGCCTGCAACCTTACAAAACGGCAAGCAGACCCCTTCTTAATTTTCAAGTCGTTGCAAGTATGCTGAGGGGGATAGGTCTGTCTGTCAGTCGCCAGAAATCTAGGAATGGTATATGGATATTTACTACAAGGGTCCGCGGGAGGGCAAAAGTTTTAAAAAACCGTAGAACGCTATTGAAAGACCACCAAAATACCGTTAGCACACTTCTGATTTAATAAATGTCGAAAATTTGAGGACTGATTTTGCATAATCTTTGTCATATAGAAAGTCCAAGTTTGATTAAGGAATAGACGCAAAAATTTTAGTTATTAATTTTTTCAAGCACCCTAAACAAGTTTTCAAAGTCGATTTCTCAAAATAAATGATTAAAAAATCATTTGTGTGAAAATCTATTTGAAATTTGAACGATTGACTTTTTCGTTTCGTAATTACACAGAAGAAGAAGAATTATTCATTTCTACGAGTTTTCCTTTCCCATTCAATCTCGCCAAGAAACGCCGCGGAAATTCTATTGTTTCTGTTTATGTCCAAGTGGTTGTCGAGATATCTGGATTCTAAATTTTTGCACCTGCAAATCTGCTGGTTTATAGGGCCTGGCCTGGTACCCCAAATTCTGAAGGTTAGCTTGCCATCGGAACAGAGGTACACGGAGACGAAGGGGCCTAAAAATTATAAGTCAGATTTCCAATTCACGCACTCATCCGCGACCCAAACAATATCATCGTCATCGTGACTCAATAAACTCGAACTAGATAAATTTTTAGCTGTAGAATCCAATGAATTCCATTCGTCTTCCATTACGAAGATCCAGCTTATTTAGATAAACAATCGGTAGAATGCGTTAAAGCGAAATCCAGCGCGAAGATAAAATGATAAATAATGTTAAAAAGATGAAAGAATTATTTTGATTTACGAAGAGTTATTCGTTATATCTTTAATAAACCAATTAATTAAATAAATAAATCAATTAATACTTGATTGATTAAAAATTAAAATAAATACATTAAGTAAATTAATCAATTCTTTTCAATTCGATTTATGCTTTTCGCGAATCTACTATATTTCCGCATTAAGTCGATTCAAGTAGTAGAAAATCCGCAAAATCAGGATCGGGTCCTTTAACTTAATGAAATAGGTTAGTATAAACATGTATGAACTAGGAAAAAGCTACCGATATATATATATATATATATATATATATATATATATATATATATATATATATATATATATATATATATATATATATATATATATATATATATATATATATATATATATATATATATACTATATATATATATATATATATATATATATATATTGCAAGAAAAAATGCTCCGATGGAACAAAAAAAGGTAGAATATACTTGGAACAAAGAATTATCAAGGACGTAAAAGGAGGGGACTAGAAAAAGCTCCTATCTACAAATGTCACAAAATTTGCTAAAACTCAGAAATTTCCTAAACAAAGAAAAAATGAAAGTAAGTAAATCAAAGAAAAAACCTACCTGTGCCTAAAACTGCAAGATCTGCTAAAAATCAGACTTTTTCTAAGCAACGCAAAAATCGAAGTATATTCTGCGGCCTCTGAAAAAAATAGGTGAACCTTCTCATATTGTTCGCCATACAGTGGGCGGTTCCAAAATTCTGTGGGGGGATTTTCAAATTGGAATATTGGCCTTAAAAATAGTGCTATGGCGAAGAAAACACCACTTTTGAACGTTTCTTGTCGAGCTCTATCTATTGGTACCTACCAAAAAAACCCAAAAAGAGCAGAAAGATTTAAAAAATTGAATTCTGGAGGTATTGTTGGGTATTTTCCTTTTCTTGTTGGGTATTTTGCCTGGGGTGCATACTCCCCAAACCCCCTACGTCTAGGTATGGTGTCCAATGCTTAATATAAAGCTTATAAAATAAATCTCAAATCTGCGTTTTTGCTAATCACTTGCAACGTTAATTTATTCGATATGGTGGCTAGATAAATATTACAAAAAGTTATATCCTATGATTATTTGCGATACCGCAACGAAAGACTGTGATTTCTATATAATGCATGCGTCCATTCAGTACTCTTCTGGCGTTTAATCCCACCAGACCACCCGGATTTCATTCCTGCCCATGTAAACTGATAACCATTAGGCATGGGAGGTTAGGGGTATGCACCAGTGTTCAATCAGAAACGTCGAAAATTGCCGTTTTTCCAACATACCATAATTACTATTTTTTGACCCAGAAAAATATTGCAACATGGCGCTGCTCAGCTATGGCGATATCTGCTTTTGCAGAGTGAGTGGTTCAGTTATCTAGCCCAATGTTTTATCTTTGTTCGACAGGATGCTGCTTTCTTCTGCAGGCCGCAGAATTTACTTCGATTTTTGCGTTGCTTAGAAAAAGTCTGATTTTTAGCAGATCTTGCAGTTTTAGGCACAGGTAGGTTTTTTCTTTGATTTACTTACTTTCATTTTTTCTTTGTTTAGGAAATTTCTGAGTTTTAGCAAATTTTGTGACATTTGTAGATAGGAGCTTTTTCTAGTCCCCTCCTTTTACGTCCTTGATAATTCTTTGTTCCAAGTATATTCTACCTTTTTTTGTTCCATCGGAGCATTTTTTCTTGCTAGTACCCAACTTTTTGTTAGCAAAAAATAGTAGTTATTCCTATCTTTGTCAGTGTTGTAGCGAATGTCATCAGGTATTGCTTCCATCTTAGCAATTTATACTTGCATTGTGTATGAATTATATTCCGACTCCGCGCGTTTGCAATATTATTTAGCTGAAGTTCGAAGCAGCATTATTTTCTGTGCTCAAGCTGGAATTCACTTATCGCTTCTGATCGTTGCTTACTTCGACCATGATGCAACTTCAACAAATAATCTCACGTTTTGTCATTTTACTTCTCGCTGACTCTTATTTAGTCCGATAAAGTTCATTGTAAACAAACGCGCCCAACTGGCATCTCACACTTGATTTATTGTTTTTTTTGAATTTAAGAAAAATATTATGTTTTGCAAGGCTCTAGGTCAAAAGTTCATATGCAGTGTTTACTTACATACACAGAATGCACAGAAGATTTTAGTCGGATACGTAAATCTGATATTACGCGGATATTACAATCAACATTTATAATGACATTACGTCTCAACAATGGTCTGATGACAAATTAACATTAGGTGTAAAACAGTTTACAATACTGTTGTGTAAAAAAATGTGTCTAACCGACTTCTCACACTTGATTCCTTAAAAATTTCTAGTCATAAGGAAAAAATTAGGTTTCCGCAAGGCTCTAAAACGAAGATTAATATGTAGTGTAAACGATATGTTAACACCTAGTGTAAAAAAGATTTCAGTCAGAATCGTAATTTTAATATTGCTTCGATATTACGACCAACTTTTATGAATTTAGTAAGTCTCCATAAAGTAAGGATAAATTAACATTGGTTTAAACCACTTTACTGAACTGTTGAGTGTAAACATACGCGCCAAAATCGCTTATCGAATTTGGTTTCAGGTTCATTTACAGACTTGAGAATCATGTCCCTGACTCATAACCGGAGAAGCTGGCAGAAAGAAACAAGACAAAAACCTGTTTAAAGCACCCCATTCTCGACTTTACACTCGCTTAATATTGGTTTAGACATACGCGATTCGCTATGACATACACCCCATATAAGGCACTTTATTTTTATTCTATTGGACCTATCCTGACTTCTGAATGGAGAAATAGGCGAACAAAACCCAAACAAAGACATATTTTCCATCATTCAGAACATTGTAAACTTTAAAAATCCGTACCGTATCCCCTATTGAGTGTAAAGAAATTCGGTTTGGTACAGTTTGTAGCTTTCAAGTCGTAGTACGTTTCTATGTGCAAAAATTCTGTTGCAAAAATTATTCGATATGATTTACCAATCAAAATTGGGGAAAAAACGTGTTTTTTCGCCCATTTTTCACGTCCGATTTCGAACTTTACACCCCCATAAATAACTCAATATTGCGTTTTTTTGAACGCGGTTTGCTGCGACGTGTAGCCCCTAGAAGCTGCTTGATTACTGTTATACTCATTTAAGTCCAACTCATGAGCGGAAAAAGCTGGCAGAGAATTCTTAGTTAAAATCTGTTTTTTACACCATCGACTAGAGTGTAAACTTTAAACCCCAGGACCTAACTCCCTATTGCGCGTAGAAAAGTCTGCTTGTAGGCAGATTGTAGCCCTTGATCCGCTCTACATTTCTGTCAGAAAACATTTTTAAAAACTCATAACCGGAGTTAGTATCAGACATAGACAAGTTGAAAACTCGACCAAAATGTGCTTTTTCACCCCCAGATTTTCGCACTCTTTACACTCCCATTCGAGAACTAATGCGAATTTCAGCAAACAAAAAAAAGCCATTCTGGAGCATCCCTTCCTCTACAAATCTGTGCCATTAATTTATTTGACGAGTCAATACTGAGTTGTCCACATGCCGCCTAAAAAACCTCCCAAAATTGATCCTATGTTATAACGTTACACAAAAACTTTACACCTTCTTTACACAGCCAGTTTTGAGTTTCAAGAAAAACAAAAAACACGGGCAGCGAATTTTTTTATTATCTTTCTTTCAAAAAAAACCGCACCTTCCAGAAGTGTCCCGTTATAGCTGTAGGGGGTGCACAGGTGTTAGGGGTACCCAAGTATATTATAGGTACGCGCTAACGCGCTACCTATGATATGCGTAAAATTGCAAAATCTCTTAAAATTCAGACTCTCTCTCTCACTCTCTCTAAGCAACGCAAAGGACCGAATTCAGCGGCCTGCAGACTGTAATGCCTAATAAACTGGCCAAAAAACGATTGAAAAAGCAGCGTTAGCTACGCAGTAGCTACGGGAAAGTAGGAGTAAACTAGAAGCGACCTTGTAAGCCAATTGAATGAAATAGCAAAGACTGATGCTTTTAAGGCATCAAAGAAATTGTTGGTTTAAAGTAATAGGAAACGTGTGAGCTTTGTGATAAACAGATTACATGTAGGTACGCTTGCATGCCCGTTACAATTGTGTGCACTAACCAATTGACGCCAGGTTTGCTTGCTTTAATGCTCATGATAACAAAATAAAACACCTTTAAATACAATTGCAGTCAGTTTTCTGTTTTTGACGATACGAAGCAAGTCAGCGTTGCAACTAGCAAGCAATTTACAAGAAGTATAAATTTTAGATTATTTTATACACTCTTACGTGAAGCATTGAAAATTATTTAAAGACGGTTACACCTTTTAAGAGGCCGCAGAATATACTTCGATTTTTGCGTTGCTTAGAGAAAGTCAGATTTCCAACAGATTTTGCCACTTTAGGCGCACACATAGCTAGCTTTTTCCTAGTCCCCACCTTTTACATCCTTGATAGCCCGTACTCCGAAGTATATTCGTCTTTTTTGTTCATCTAAAGCATTTTTCTTTGCTAGTACCCTACTTTTAATTAGCATGATTTGAGTAAATCAGTCGGCAAACAATAATGACAGCAATCCAGGAACGGAGGAAACAATATTATTCAGAACATCAGTATTATCTTTTTTAAACGAGACAAGTTTACCTTTTTCAAATCAATCAAATATTTTCAGTGTCAACTTTACGTGAAACTAAAATTCATTCTCAGTATAAACATTACACAACTAATGTGTGTTAAGAAAACCTACAGTCAGATTCGTAATCCTAACCTTACGAAACAAATTTTGAAAAAAAATTTCACGCTTTGCAACGCTCTGTAAGTTAAATAAATTTTTGGTGTAAACTTTACACATTAAAAATAAATGAATACTGCAAACTTTACACAACTACTGCATGTAGAGAAAACCAACAGTCAGATTCGTAATTCTGACATTACATGGAACATTTTGAAAAAATTAAACTTCCGCAATGTTCTAGAACTGAGGTTAATTTTCAGTGTAAACCTTATACAAGTACTGGGTATTTGTAATCCCGACATCACGAGAATATTTTGCTAAAATTTCATGTTTCACAATATTCTGGGAGCAAAATAAATTTTTAGTGTAAACTGCACTTTAACAATAAACCAATAGTGTCAAATTTAAATAAGTAATGGTTGCAGAGAAAACTATCAGTCAGATTCATAATCCTGACGTTACAGAAAATTTTTTGAAAAAATTCACGTTTTGCAAACTCTGAATAATAAATGAAAATTAGTGCAAACCTTATACATCAAAAATAAATGAATATTATAAACTTTACACAATTATTTAGTTTGAGAAAACTAACTGATTAATAATTCTGATGTTACATGGAACATTTTGAAAAAAACTAAGCTTCCGCAATGCTCTAGAAGTAAAGTTAATATTCAGTGTAAACTTTACACAACTACTGAGTGTAAAGAACTTTAATAGTCAGATTTGTAATCCTGACATTACGAGAACATTTCTAAAAAAATTTTATGTTTTACTATGTTCTGAAAGCAAAATGAATTTTTAGTGTAAACTTTGCAGTTGTGCAATAAATCAATAGTGTAAACTTTACACAAGGAATGGTTGCAGGAGAATTCAACAGTCAGATTCATAATTCTGACGTAACAGAGAACATTTTGGAGAAATGACGTTTCGCAACGTTCTGGCAGTAAAATGAATATTTAGTCTAAACTTTTACAACAGAGTTTTAACTTTACACCTTTAGAAAAACTCTGTATTGACTTTAGAGAAATGCGCCCAAGTGCGATGTGTAAGCCTTGAGACGTAGTTTATTTTTATAATATGCACTTTCTGATTTATATCCGGCTTGGTTGACGAAGTGAAAGAAGGCGAAAACGTGTTTTTGACTCAACCTCCAGAGTGTAAACTTTAAACCACCAGAGCGAACTCTTTTTTGATCTCACACGAATGCTGTCAACTTCATCGTGTAGTCCTTGAACGTTAGTACTTTTCGATAAATAGATTTTTTGAAGACTTATATAAGAAAAATTTGGCAGACATAAATAACTCGAAAACTCGACCAAAATGTGTCTTTTCACCCCGATTTTCGCACTCTTTAAAGTATTTTTAGAGAATTCAGTCTTCTACAATTCTATATAATTAAATTCTAAGAGGCATTTATGCTAAGTTGTGTACAAGCTGGGTGAGAAAACTGTCACAAGTCTGTATGTTATAAGGTTACGCCAAAAGTTAACACATTCTTTACACAGCCGGTATTGAGTGTAAACAAAAACGAAGGGCGCATAATCTTTTTTTATTATCTATCTTATGAAAGAACCGCACCGCCCAGATTTGTCCCATTATAGCTGTAGGGGGCTCATATGTTGGGGTACTAAAGTATATTATAGGTATGCTGCGCTAACGCGCTACCTTTGATTGTACGATCTGCTACTACAAGGGTTCCTACTTCAACCTAAAAATTTTAATTTGAAGACGAAAAATTGAATATTACATTTCGAAAAATCGGAGCTTATTAAGAATATAAGAATTTTCAATCTGCAATACACCAAAAAAGCGGAATGACCAAAAACTCGGTCTTTCGAAAAAATCTTTTATTCAAGGGTGACACTGTTGAGCCTCATCTTCCAATCAATCTGACAATTTTCTCGTTCTGAATGTATTGTAAATTTTCATTATTTTACCATCACGATTTTCCGATGAAATTTGACTCTCACTTTTGATAGATCGAGATTTTTTAGTGATAAAAGTAATCATTCTCTATTTTAAAGAAAGGCCAACAGGTCAAATCGTGCCCTAGTGCATTAGAAAATGACTAATAATCAAAACGATTTTGAAAATTGTAGACAACGGTGCCAAAAATGGCTGAAAATGGCAAAGATGCTTCATTTGCTCGAAAAAGTTGTGACCTAGCCTAATCTGAACAAAAGATTGAGTAACGAGCTAAATAAATTTCTAGGTTTTCCTCAGACTCAGTAAGAACAGAAGAGAATACAAGTGTAGAACAAAATTAAGATGCAAAACTAGAAATAGGAATAAAAAAACACTAAATAAAAGCCACTCAATAGAATGGTGAGGCTGACTGATAACCAAACAAAAACTAGGAATCACATTATTGCCCTAAGCAGACGCTCGTGATAAAGTTTGAAAAAAACACAACATATTCAAAATGTCCCTTCTCAGTGAGCGACATAAACGCGTTACGAATTCGGAAAAATTGGATGGCCCAGCCCCGCCAGCGGAAATAATCAGACGCTGCGATAATCTCTTATATCGTTAAGCCTCTGGGTTTCGACGAACTCGCACGCTGATTGGCCCAAATAAGAAAAAAATTGGCCTTCGGCTCGAAAATTGAGCGGGATAAACGAAAGGCGGATAAGAAATGAGAAAAAGCGCGGGACTCTTAATTTTGACTAGCAAAAAAATGGGCTAAAGTGGCTCAATCGGCCGCATGATCGATAATACAAGAGCAACGAAATTGAATTCATCGCTATACACATTGATTAAACGAAAATTGTTTACTTATCTAAGCTTATAAGACGAAATAGAAAAACCAAAGGATAACGACTGTATACGTAATCGAATGTAGCAATAATGACGCCGCATTCGTAAAAAAATAGCTCGAGGGATTCGTAATGCGAAATGACCAGAAAAGGAAGACGATGCGCAACGAAAAGTTACTATTCTTAATAAAATCGGGGGAAAACTAGCTGATTTCGAGGTGAAGTAAAGCAGCGCTGCGGAAAAAAGTTGAAAATCGGAGTGTAAAGTACTTTACACTATAATTTCTCCTGTAGGATCAAATCATGCATTTAGCGACATTTGTCAGAGCAAATGGAAAAACGGGTTTGGTTTTCTTGCTATGTAATAATTGGCAAATTTTAGATTGCAATCAGATCTAAGCAAGCAGGTGTGGTCGATGTCAAGTAGTTTACACTACTAAAAATAATCTTCCGCTTCGGCCCCTGCTAGTATGCACCTATGGGCGTGGGGAAAAGTTGTACCCCCAAAATAACTGTAGACCCGGCCCCCAGAATTATATTTTAAGTAACATGTTTGGCGATTTTCCCCATCGTGACCCCCAGAATTTCCTTGTTGCCCACGTATGCTCGTATGCCTTCAATTCATCTGTAATTTACTTTTCAGACTTTTGAAGCCTCTTTGTGTACTTTCCGAATACACTGGATGACTAAAGAAAGATAGCACCCAATGTTGCACGTCATAGCGTAAAGATGGCAGAATTTTGAGACATTTCGCACTGGATAACTAGATCGTCATTGTTTAAAACGTATAAACATTTTTTTTGGCAATCAATCGATTTCCATGCTTTAGAGCAGCTTCTTTACATCTAATTTCTGATATTGTTAAATCACGGAGTTTCTCATATTATATATCCTTAATTTTTGAACGACGATCAAAAAATCACAATTTTATTTGAAATTTATTTTCCGCTTAAAATTCGGGTAAATTAACGATATTTGAGCGAAAATTTGAATCGGAAAAAGGGTCAATCGTTGATGGTAAATTTAAAGTCGATTATATTCCTAAATATTCTGGATGATAAAAAAGCATTGCCTCACTAACGGGATTATTTGTCCAATGTATTCACTTTTTATTTATGTTTACTTTTCGCTTAATCGCAGAAATTTTGTTGATCAATCCTAATATACTGATTGCAATTACACATTTTTATAAGAAAGTTCCCATTTATTTCATGTTATTTATGATAGTTATAAGAAACACTATTTAAACTATCTTTTAATTTTACCTGCATGAAGTGCAATTTTAAATTACTTTCAAATAAATCCGATGATAATTAATATGAATTCGTTACACTTAGCATAATACGTGACGTGTACTACATAAAAATTTTCGGAGACTGCGCAAAAAATTTTTAAACTGATTTTCGTTATACATCACTTTTAAAAAAACTTAAAAAGTCTCAAAGAAATATAGCAGTAACACGAACAAAATACTGTCAAAAAACGAGTATATGGCGCAAAGCGCCACAAAGTTGGCACTTTTTGCAGCAAGAAAGATAGCTAAAAACGCTTTAAACAGCGCCTTTCCTACGATTTTTTATAATATCGACCATTCTGGGAGAATCGGCCGACAGCACACGTGGGCGTGGCGAGCGGGGGGGGGGGGGTGTGAGGGCACGCAGCCCACCCTCCCCCCTTCGAGAAGGACGAATACCCCACCCCCCCGAGAATAAAATTTTCGAGAAATTGTTCATTTTTTCGCAAATTTTTAATACTAATGGATAGAGTTGACGAGAAACGTTGAAAATGGTGTTTTTTTCGCCATACCACCATTTTTGAGACCATTTTTTGACCTTCTTTGACCCCCTCCCAGAATTTCGGTGCTGCCCACCTATGGTCGACAGTCGTTTAATGGGGATGGACATACATGTAAACGACTCAAAATTTTGAGAGGGGGTCCCAAATTGTTTTTAGGGGAGGGAGGAAAATGATTCTCAATATTCGGCCAAGAAAGCACCTAAAAATGGTTGGAAACGCAAGTTTTTGCCTAAAATTGGGGGGAGGGTGAAAAATTTTTGACTAAGGGGGAGGATGGATGGAGTGTTACATACTCCCCTATTACATACATAAGGATGAAGCCCCTCTAAAAAGACTCTTAGAAACACGATAAATAGTCGGTCAAGTCTAGCTTCACTAAATTATTTTTAATCTGACATTTCTGCCTCACTGGACTTCATTATTTTATATACTATCGTTTTTTTTATATTTCATTTGTAAGAGCACTATTTCGGCGCACATAAATATACATTAACTGTTCATAGGCGAATGGAGAACAGAAGCGAACAAACTTATGTCGTTTAAACTAGATCGGGACATCGTGTAAACCAATCGCTGTAGCGCACGAACCGTTGGCAATGGGCCAAAATTGTTTACAAGTTTTGAACAAAGACTTTCTTATGTATCCAATGCAAGTTGCCTCAGGATTTTATGCTAAGTTAGCCGAGTTCATGACGTTAAACATCGGGGTGTAAACTTTTTTTCGGAACAATTTCGATACGTAGAATCGGAGTTTGTAGGAAATCCATATTGCTCATCTTATAACGAGTTCATTTCAACTTTACGATATGGTATTTTTAATTCATATAGGTTAGGTTCTTAGAAGTTTTAAAATTAATATATCAAAACTCGTTATAATTTTTTTTTAATTTCTGACGAAATCTGATTTCAAGAATTTCACTCAATTTTAATTGCCAAATTTTTAGAATTTCCGAATATTGCTCGATTTTTGGAATTTCAAAATTATTATCCACTCCTTACCCTTAGGCACGTCATTGACCTTGACGTTCGAGGGCTCAACGCCCGGTTCGGCTACGATTCGAATAGGTTTTTCGCCCAATTCTTTGCCGGCCACCAAAACTTGCATTTCGTAAAGGCCCGATTTCGGCAGCGTAAAAGCGGCGTTCAATTGGCCGTCGTTTATTTTAACTAATTCGACGGGAACGTAATTTCCGTTGCCGTCCAAAAGTTGCACGTTGAAGTCGTCTTTTTGTTTAACAGCAAAATGATGAGCACAAAAGAAAATTATTCTTAAAACTAATTGAAAATTAAAAAATTGCAAACCATTAAAAATTTTTAAATTACTTTAGCGTCGTCGAACGAGGAATACGAATCGTTCAGCAAACAAATTTTTAAAACACAAATTAATGCACCGGTTTTAGCGGACTAAAGGCTGTATTGAATTGTATTTTATTTATTTGATTGTATTCAGGGGCGGATTTAGGGAGGCGGGGGGAGGGCAGCGCCCCCCCCATTGGCCCAAAATAGTGCGCAAAATTAAGGATTTTTGAGCGATTTTTAGCGATTTTCGGGTTAAAACGGCTAATTTTTCCACCCAAGTCAGGGTTACGCCCCCCCCTTAGGGGTACCGCCCCCCTAAGAAAATCCTGGATCCACTGATTGTATTGTTCACTGAATTGTACTGTATTAAATATTGTATAAATTTACAGCGTATTGAATTGTTTGTATTGCATTAAATTTACCAATAAATACAGTAAACCGTCTGAGACAAGTCTTCGAATGTATCCATAAACTTATGTCAAACAGAGTATTAATCTAAAGTGAACCGCTTTTGCAGAAGCCACATGGGTTTTATTTACGCTCAAAATTTTGTTTACACTCCTAGCAGGGGCAACTTTGAGGGGGGGGGGCGCCCCCATGTGGCCAAAAATATTTGGCGAGGTAAAGAATGGATATGCAATTTGCAATGATTTTTGGCCGTCAGTGACCATAATTTCTCAAATTTTTCCGGCACTACGCGCCGGATGATACCGATATTAATGACATTTATTTACTTTCTTAACGACCTGGAAGCCATTTTCTGTTATGTAGGTTTCAAAACAATTTTGACAGCAGAAACAAGTATTTTTGCATAGTTTTCCTCTATTTTCAATTAAAAATTTCGATGTTTCGCATCAAATGCTATAAATACAGGAAGTCAAGCAGTAAATCATGCTTCTAGACGTCTACCCGTCTTATTTTCACAAATTTTCCGGCGCTTCGCGCCAGATTTTGTAAGATTCGAAGAAATTTAATGATTTTTTTGCACAAAATTGTCGGAAATTTTGAAATTTTTAGAAAAAATATTGCGTCAAAAGTGATTTTATGTAAAAGTATGCTATGTAAAACACCGAAAAAACGCTATTCCGTGCGTTAAGGGCTAATTTTCGGACCTATTTTTGACTGTTTTTGGAGAAAAAAACCTAAAAAAACTGCAAGGCTGTCAAAATACGGCACTCCGTTTGGCTACCGGTTGCCTTCAACTCACGTCAATCGACCACCTGCATAGCGAAACCAGAATGCTATCTGTATCAGATCACAACCGACTCTTGGCTGACCAATATTTCGTCGCATGCCTGCATAACAACCATCCATGCAGGCAGTTATTCGGCTGTCCTGGACCACCTTGCCGACGTCAAAGAAATTTCCGGCTCAAACCTACACTTAAAATGTACTCAGAAACTAGAGTTCAACGCCGTTTAAGAAATCTACCTCCACCTACGACACTTCACCAGTGTCAAAACAATCTCCACAAGAAGGCAGTGATCGCCAGCCGTCACCGCTTCATCAAACCAAACCCTTTCATATTCCGTCGCCCACCAAACATCGCCGCACAAGAAACAAATCTCCCGCGTTGCTCCCGAGCCAAACTTGCACAACTAAGGAGCGGATACAGCTACATATTGGCATCGACTCGCAGCCGACTAGACAACACTGGCCAAACATCTGATCTTTGCCCTTACTGCCTGGCGGCGACAGAAGATACACTACACCTCTTCAACTGCCCGTCACGGCCTTTACAAGCAAATATCATCGAACTATGGAGGAAACTAGCAAAGATAGCAACCGCATTAAACATTTGATCGATTGTACCATGTCCGGCAAATACAACAACAACAACAACTGTTTTTGGAAAAGTTGTGATACCGCCCCCCCCCCTTAGGAAAACTCTAGATCAGCCAATGACTCCTAGTGATTACACATTCACCGAGAAAAAAATTACGCACCGTAAACCTAAAAAACTAACGTAGAAGCCCGAGTGGTGTTGTTTACATACATAATTCTGTTTACACTCCTACCGAATTACATATGCACCACGACTTAAAAATACACAGTGTAAACCTAAAATACTAATGTAGAAGGCGCGGGGGATTGTTCATACTCGGAATTTTGTATACACTTTTACTGAATCACATGAGCATCCTAGAGCTAAAAATACCCACTGTAAACCTGAAAGCCCAGGAGTATTGTTTAAACTCGAAATTTCGTTTACACATTTTCTCAATTACGCAGTCTAAAATGAAAATTACCCGGATTGACTGGCCCAGTGTTGATGGTGAAATGCGTCGGCTCCATGGAACGCACGGAATCGGATAATGCGGGTCCTATGAGTTCAATTTTGGATGTATCAACGACTTTTTCCACATTCACCTTAACACAACGGATAAGAACGTAAAAATGTAAATAAAAAAATTTAAAAAATAGATAAAAAACGAAAAAATAATACACAATGTAAACCATCCTAAATCATTGCGCGTTACTGCCAGTATAAACTACTGTTTAAACTAACAAACGAAACGAATGATATGGGGCCTCCAGTGTGGTCTATTGAATGAATAGAATTATTTCGTAAAATGCAAAATTCACTACATCAGACGTCGATTGTTTACACTCACGCTCAGCTTACAGCTCTTACTTTTGCACTTACAATTACTTTGCGTTTTTGATTCAAATTTTCGATTTTTGTATCAGAATTAGGCTTTAAGTTTAGATAGAAAAATTGGGCTACATTACTTTTGAGAAGCATTTCTTTACAAAATCATTCGAGTCGGGTAAGTGCGTAATTTAGCTTTGTACAAAATTCACATTTTTTAAAATTTCCAATACACTAATTTTATTGCCCGAGGCCTGATTGTTGACATAATACGAACAAACGCAGCTGTCAGAATTGAATCGAATTTGCGATGCAATGTAAACCAATGCAGAGGTGTAAACACTTGCAATTCTTCATACACATTGTAACTTTAAATAGTATTTTTCCGCGTAAGTTTTTTGTGTATATTTTAGTGCTTATTTGTCGTGTTTTTTATTAACGTATTTTTTGCAATTTTTATTTTTTGTGCTTGAATTAGCTGTCCCCAAATTTTCGAGAAAATTATGCTAGCATTTATTTGAATGTACCCTGAAAGGCGAGCCAGGAACGCTGACTTTGCCGTACGAAGCCATAATGAAATGACGACCCGATTGAAGAGGTCGGTAAGTGCAAGTGAACGTATTATCCCCATTATCGATTATCTGAAACACGAACTCGTTAATCTTGTTTTGTACAAATTCAAATATTTCATAGCAAGAATTAATTTAAAAAATAGAGTCAATTATTTTAATTAATAATTAACTTTCTGATTGTTATCGAATTTTAAGAATTAAAAAATTATAATTGAACAGAGTTTAAAATAATTTTGAAATTTCTAATAGGAAAATCTTTATGAACTTCTAATAAATGAAAACTTCACGCGGTAAAACTAATAGATCAATAAGATCACTTAGTCTAATTTATAATCAAAAATTAATTCGTTATTTATTTGTAATTAATGTATATATTATCTGAGTTTGGAGTAATGGTGAGCGCACAAACTTTTGGAGGCCTTAAAGGTCTGTAAATTCCGAAATTCAAAAAGTTTCAGAATTCAAGATACCCAAGCATTCAATATTCAAAAGCTTTTTCTTTCTTATTGATGAATTTGTATGCCAATGGATGTATATAATGGACCGCGAAGAAAACGTCGAAAAGCAGTATTCGCTCAAAAATCAAATTCTGGCCCTTTTTGATTTTCGCGAATAATGGACCGTTTGAGCAGACCCACAATATTTGGGTCCTGCAAGCGCATGGTCCGGGGACAAGGAATGCATAAATGGGATTTGGGAGATCTGAACCCCTAGAATGGAAAAATAGAAAAAATTTTTAAGGAAAATGAGGCAAAGTGAAGGCAAAAAACGGATGGAAATTGAAATTTTTCTTTAAAACAATGCCTCAAATTGGCCAGAAACAGTGTAATAACGGTATATTATAGCTATTTTGGCGCTCATACCAATTTTTTTCTGTTCCGGACACCTAAAGCCGCACACAATTTTTTCAGCTTTCAAATTAAGCAGCCATTTTTTTGCTTATTGCAATATTGAATTTATAACTAATTTACTAAGTCCAATTTACGGCGATAGTAAAGGATTAACAACTTTAGTGCATATCCAGGTGATCTTAAATATCGGTAGGACTGTTCAATAGGATCGAATGTCCTTTTTTGCCTTTCGCATGAACGCTCAAAAAATTACTTTTACGAAGAATGAAATTTACTATACAAAATTTTTTGACAAAATGTCAAGTCTGACAGATTAGCGCCAGAAATGATTTTTATGTAATTTTTCGTGTCAAATTTTAATTAAAATTCGAGAAGCACATTTTTCTGGAAAATTTTAAGAGTAATTGACATTTTTTTATAGATTCGAGCCCTAAAATTCGGCGCGAAGCGTCGGCAATTTGGGGTTAATTTTGGCTATATGTTGATTGCATAACAATATTGGTTTATTCCACACAGTATTCAAAACTAAAAAAAACCCGGGCCATGCATCTAAAGCTATAAGATTGTAGGCGAGACAATGTGAGAAGAGCACTTATATAACCATTTTTATCAAAAAAATTCATGTAGTGACAGAGCCTACATTGTAAACAAACGAAAATGACAGAAATGCAAAAACACGTTTCAAAAAATATGTAAAAATAAGGAATTACAGTCTATAAATCAATACTGTTAAAGCATCTAAAACATTAATAAACTTAAAATTTGAATTTCAATCCCATTAATTTAAAAAATTAGAAAATTTCTAGATTAATTCAAAATTCACTAAATAAAATTTTGTGGTACATTAAAAATTCATTTAAAATATTTTTAGTGAATTTATACTTTAACATTATCAGGTTGATAAGAAAGCAAATGAATGCCTTTATGCATATTCTTCAACGATGAACTAGGAAGCTCTTTCTGCGCTAAATACATTTACTTATAAATTTTATTATAAATATTTTTTCAATTAGAAATTTAAAAAAAAATCGAAAGAAAACTTGATAAAAACGTTAACAGTGGGAATGGCTGACAAAAAATACTAACACATTTATGTACTAATTCTTTTATTTTCAAGTTTCTTTTTGTCAGATCATTAATCTTTTGTAACAAATGATCCTGAGCCTTTATACATATTAATTATCTATTGAAAAAATTTGAATATTCCACAATCTTTTATAATTCATTTGTAAAAGGAGACACTAAAATTTATTTAGAATCAGAAAAGCAATTAAAAAAATAAAAAAATTTTATAAAATAAAAACACCGGAAAATCTGTATAATTATGGCATAAGTAAAATCGGAAAAAATCGAAAAAAAATCTGTGAAATTGTGGCAGATGCCGCAGCCCCCCTCGCCCTGTTATTCCGCCTCTATTCAAGATCATAAAGGGCTGGAATTACTTTTTTATACGTTTTACAGCTGAATTCTTGTTATCGGAAGTAATTTTTTCATTTTATTGTGACCCGCTAAAACTTAGTTATATATTCATAACATTAGCATGCGAACAAAGTCTCACACTTAATCCGGGAAAAATCTCATGTTTTTTCAAAGAATAAAAATTATACTGACAAAAATTAGTTAATTGTGCGGCGAATTCAAAAATAGAAATAGGAAGTCAACTCAGCTGATCCAAAAGCACCAAAAACATAGATTTTTATTGCATTATTTACGTCATTTCGTCTATTGATTAAAATTATGGCTTTTTTGTGTAGATAAACGACTCAAAGTCGGCTATTCCGCCTATTTTAGCAAAGACTTTGGATTCAACTGTAGCCATAATTTCACAACAAAATTTTCTTAACGTTGCGATAAAAAACCTTTTTTTGGATTTTTAAATCAGAAAATTATATCGTAAATTTGTAGAAAAAACTTACGTTTTTAGAACACTTTTCGTGCTTTTTTTACCATTTTTTTTGGCCGAAAATGGAAGGCCATTTATGTTTTCCCTAGACTACCTTCCGAAAATTTTTGAATCGTTACCATACGTGGGCAGCAAGAAAATTCTGGGTTGCAAGATTTTTTGAAGGTCAAAAAAATGGCCTTAAAAATGGTGGTATGGCGATAAAAACACCATTTTTCGACGTTTCTCATCAAGCACTATCCATTGGCATCAAAAAATTGCGAAAAAACGAAAAAAAATTTCAAGAATTGAATTCTAGGGGAGGGTTATTTTGATTTCTAGGGGGTAGTTTGGTTTCTGGGGGTGGGGGAGTACATACCCCCAAACCCCCACGTCCAGGTGTGGTCGTTACTTACGTATGTAGAATTTCACTATATACAGAGGTATTACGAACCGCAAAAAATTTAATAAAAATAATAGCAAAAAGTAAGAAAAAATTTCAAAAAGGCGCGAAAAAGCGTTCGATAAAAACTTGCATTATAAGCTAACTACCGACGCTGTAATACATAATTTTGTAAGGCTTATTATGAAAAATAAAAACTTAATTATAATTTTTTAAATCCGAACTTTAATATCAAATATAACAATTCGCGTTTAAAAGAACAACACACGCATTTTAATACAGTAGTACTGTAGGCATAGGTATTCATCGCAAGTAATTGCATTCTAGAAATTAAATGTTACGAAAAACGCGAAAAAGCAGATTAAATAAAAAAATTGGCAAAACGCCAAAAAATCGATATATAAAATTGTTTAATCTTTACAAATTTATTTCGTTGTCCAAAAATTTGAAATCCGGTCCAATGACCGAAACTTTCAATTCCGCGGCTCCTGCGCCTCTGGCATCGACGAAAAAAGTAACGGGCTGTTTTTCGATCGTTTCGGCGCTCTCCAGGCCCCTACCCGAGCATTTAACCTGCGGAAAAAACCCAAATTTTTTTCCACTTTTTAGTGTTTTTTTATTACTTTAATTTTTAATTTTTTATATTTTATAAATTAATTTTCTTTCCACTTAAGTTTTCATTTCTTTTTTATTTCGATTCAGGATTTTCTCGAGGAGCAGTATCCCAGATGTTCCTTGAATTACGATAAACAGTAGAAAAATCTGTAAGTGTGTGAAGTAAACTAACATTTTTCTCCATTGCTCGGTGCTTAATTTCTTGCAGAATCGTGTCAGGAGCAGATTTTTCCGAAATTTTGAAATTTTTCGGAATTTCGCAGTGAATAAAGGTCTTAAGTTCTACAATAAAATTTGCAAAATTTAGGCAAAAGAACATTGAGAGATCGTATATGCGCAGCATGGCCGGTCTGGGGGTCAGCCAGAGAGCTTTTAAACCTAAAAACAACCGAAACATGACTACAAACTTAAAAATAGAATAAAAAGTGTTTACATTGACACTCAATAATAAATTTTTAAGCTAAATTTTACGATTTTCGACTTCAATTTTGCCTCATTTTTCCTTAAAAAATCCCATTTTGTCATTCAAGTCGTCTAGCTTAACCCTCTGAACAAGCAAAAAAAAGAGAACTAAAGCTGCCTAATTTTCAAAAATTCTCGATAAAGAAGTTACAAAAGTTTTACTTAGAAAATCACAATGTTTTCATTCCAAAAATTTTAGCACGAAATAAAATTTCCATCGCACATTACAAAATGGAATATGCAAGAAAATAATAAAACTGCTTTTATTAGAGAAATTCATTGCAAATTAGAACACAAAAAAAACAGACATAAGACGTAAAAAAATTTAGAAAAAAATAAAAAATGGCGAATTTAAAGCTTTTTCGCCATTGTCACGATTATTTAACTTTTCTCTTGTCGAACAAGACATTGAAATGGACAATTTTTAAAATTAATTTTCAAAACGCTGCAAAACATTAAAACCTGACAGACATGGGTGCACAAGGTCAGGGTCGGTAGAGGGGGATTCCAAGCATCCAAAACCGTAAATTTAAATTTCGCGATTTTTTTGCTATTTTAACTGTCAAAATGGTCAAAATAGCCTATAAAACTGTTTTTCGTGGTAATATCGCATTTTAAAATCCTTATTAGCCCATTTTGACTGCATTATATCACTTTTAACACTGAAAAATACAAAACATCATCGATTTTGAACGCTTTTTGAGTAAAAAGTACCTAAAAGTACTGTCTGGCGCGAAGCGCCAGAACAATTTTGACGTTTTTACTGCTTACGACCTCAAAAATGATGCAAAAAGCGTTCCGTCAGCTCAAAATCGCCGGACAGTACCTGTCCGGTTGACCCTTTAGGAGGGGTAATACCTCCTCACCCCCTATGTGCATGTAAGCTGGGTCAGTATGGACTCTTGGGTATAAACCCCGAAAAGACGAACGCGTCCAAGTCGAAAATGGACAAACTTACCATAAAAATAAAGTGGATAGACACACCAGACATGAACGAGTAATATGTAAATTCAAAAATTGTTGGTGCGGGGTCGTAGTCGTCGGCCATTAGGGGGTAAATGATTTTCAATAAAGTAATAATACTTTAAAAAATTTTACGCAAATGATTTATTTATAGTAAAAAAACATTTGGCCAAAAATGGCAAAAAAACAACTAAAAACAGCTAAAAATCACAATTTTTGCCCGCCCCCAATCTTAGGGAGTGAAAAATTTCTAACTTCAGACGGATGAACGAGGACCAATTTTGCGTAGGGTACCTCCATCCCTGTTACACATTTATGACACGATTTAAAGATAATTCGTGCAATTAAATCATAGCTAAACGTTAGGAAAACTCGTGCAATAGAAATCGGCTCTTTACAGCGTCGGGTCTGAATTCGGGTTTTTCCGGCAAAATATCGGCCACAAAGGGACTGTTTGGCACATCCTCGTCCGAACACAATACATGAACCACGTAGTGACCGGCTACAGTAGGCGTGTAGGTGACGTCAGCCGACCCGCCCTCTTTTTGCTCGCAGTTTATGGCCGTCTGCGACGGACCCTCGATCGAAAAACCTGTAAAGTTGACGCGTTCAACTTCGCTCATATGCGTAGAAGGAGCGGCAATTCACGTCACTCCGATTTCGCTTCACCGAACGCACGAATACATTATGTAGAACAGATGTAAAAAATTCATTAAAAATTCGTACATACATTTTGCTTTCCATCTTTTATTTCACCGTTTTGTCAACCTATGTCGTTTTTCATTACTGCGCGTACGTACTTCTATCGTTTTACTGCATGGATAAGCTTTTTCTAATTTCGACGTATTCCGGGGATTTTTAAAAATTGGAAAAATGTTCAATTAATTTCCCACAACTTCCATCTTTTTTCTTTTTTGGGCCATTTATGGTTCAATCTTCAGCTCCAATTTTTTCGATTTCCTGGATTTTTTCGATTTTTTCGATTTCCTTCATTTTTTGCGTTCAGTGTCTAAATTTCCTAACACATATTCCTTGTTCCTCATAAATCTTTTATGTCCCGATTTCGTACATAGGTGTCTTTTGGTTTGCGCTCGTATTTCTGTCCCTAAATATTTGTTTTTGTATGCTCTCACATTAGGATCATTGTTTGTTTTTATGCGGATGAAAAAAATGCATTTCTTCATTTATTGCACTTAATTCTCGTAAGGTTCGACTTTATACAATGCATTGCACTAAACAATCCAGTAAATCTAAATCCGTAAGGCGAACAGTGTCCTCATCCAGCACACATGCGCTTAGGATGCTGGGCATACACGAGCAGCGGCCGAATTTTGGCAATTGAGTTCTGGGTCTTCTGGATCATACGTGACAATGGGTTTTGGGATCTGAACCAGACATGCGCGTCGGGGTGCGGTTTTTTGGGGTTCAAACCCCCCAGTGTGGAAAAATTGGAAATTTTTAAGGAATATCAGGCAAAATAAAGAATAGAAATAGATGAAAATTGAAAAATTTCTTCAAAACTCCCTTAGATTGACGAAAAATTGTGTAATAATGTAGTTTTGACACGATTTTAGCGCTTAAACAAGTCTTTGAGGTAATTTTGATCCGGAAAAGCCCAACTCTCCCATAACGACTGACCCCCCCCAGATCAGCCATGCTGTGCATCTAATGTGCGGAACCCTCGAGAATTTGGCGGAGCCCCCGAATCGATAGATCCTAGGATTAAATTTTTAGTGCCCTATTGGCGCCTTTGCTCCAATCGGACCCCCAGAATCGGGCTGCGGGATGTATATGGTCTGGATGGGACAAAAGTCTAAAACCCCGCACAAACCACTCTCAAAATATTTCGAAACATTTTTGGCAGTGAAATAGTCGACCATTTATAGGACGAGCGGTCAATAATCTTCAATTTGAGGCTAAAACAGGGCGAAAAAAAGCACCAAAAGTACCCTAAAAACGTGAGTGTGTGTGCCGAAAATCGGCCGGGCTTGGGAAGAAGCAAAACATCTCTTTCTTCACGAGTGATGGAAAACGACCATACTTTGGCAGCAGCCGAATTCTGGGGTCTAGGTGGCGTAAAACCGACAAAAATTACAAAAAAAATGTGCCAAAAATTTAATTTTACGGGTCTATCAATTTGGATGGTCAACCGGATTTTAGGGGGTAAATAGATTTCTAACCCCCCCCGCCATCCCGCCCACGTGTGGAAGCAACCGACCTTTGTTAGTAAGGATCCCAAGCTCAAGCTGTTATTCAGCATATATATATATATATATATATATATATATATATATATATATATATATATATATATATATATATATATATATATATATATATATATATATATATATATATATATATATATATATATATATATATATATATATATATATATATATATATATATATATATATATATATATATACAGGGGCGTAGGCAGGATTTTTCTAAGGGGGGGCGGTCCAAAATTTGGTGACCCTATATTTAGGGATATGGTCGCCGGGGCGCCAAATAAAGTGCATTTTCTGACGTTTGCGAACATGCTCTATCCGTTGAGCTCATAACATTCAATTTTTCCGAAAAATTTTTATTTTCTCCTAATAAGCTATAAAAAATGACGTTTTTTGGCCGCGCTTGGGCCTAAATGAACGAAAATAGTGATTCTACGGCGCGAAGCGCCGAAAATTTTGAGAATTTTCGATAAAATGATGCCAATTTTCACGCATTTCCTTACCTTTCCAAAATTATTTTCGGGCTAAGGGGGAGCAGCTATGAAAAATGATGTTTTTTTGGCCGCGCTTGGGCCTAAGTGAACGAAAATAATGATTCTACGGCGCGAAGCGCCGAAAATTTTGAGAATTTTCGATAAAATGATGCCAATTTTCATGCATTTCCTTACCTTTCCAAAATTATTTTTGGGCTAAGGGGGGGCGGCCGCCCCCCCCCTGCCTACGCCCATGTATATATATATATATATATATATATATATATAGCCCACGTATATATATATATATATATATATATATATATATATATATATATATATATATATATATATATATATATATATATATATATATATATATATATATATATATATATATATATATATATATATATATATATATATATATATATATATATATATATATATATATATATATATATATATATATATATATATATATATATATATATATACATTTCTCTTTGGCCCGTCGAAGTGACGATATGCGTCGTAATTAAATGGAGCATTCTGTTCATTTTGACGATCATCTATCGTGCGAATTTAGCATCATTCAATTTATAAATATTAACCCGAATTTCTAGCATATAGATTACAAAAAAATTGACGAAAACAAAATAAAATTAAGGCCGCTTTGTGGATCATCTTCAATTAAAATAAGACAACATCCATTTTTTAGAATTTAAAAAAATTAAGGATACAAAAAATCAGGCTCTTTTGAAAATCTTAATGAAAACAAATTAAGGGGAAAATTTGCTCTCGTCAATCATTTTAGGATCATTTTATTATTTATTTTTCCTAAGGATGTAAAATTGACTTTGTATGCGGCCTAGTTTCTTGCTCAATCGACAATCTTGACATTTCAAGATATTTTTAAAAAATTTCAAGTTTTTTCCTAAGCTTTAAATTTTATTTTTCCATTCTGATCAAAATGAACGCTTTTTGTCATCATCTATATCCTTTTGTTGTTTACATTGTTTCGTTTCCTAATGTTTTTGTTTTCCATCTAATGTGTTGTTTTTCGAATTATTTCGTTTTGCATTATTTATTATTTTGGCTTGTTTTGTTTAAATTTGCCTTTTTTGCACTTTTGTTTAAAATTATTCCTTTTGCGTCCAATATGTGTTATTTACCGATAGATCCGGATTCGCCGCAGGCGTCGACGGTAAATAAACAAGGCAAGTTGCTGACTCCGCCCTCCAAACCGGGGCCGAAAGCCTTTATTTTCGACTGGGACGATGGCGCAACGATTACCTGATTTTCAAATTTTGGCCGATAAATTCAAAACAAAATTTAATTTATTTTTAAAAAATTAAAAAAATCAATATTTAGCGCAATGCGATTAGCAAAGCAGAAGCGAAATGATAGAACGACTGCGCAAAGAATGCACAACAAAATGAGAAAATGAGAATTTAACGAAAGTAGAAAATTTAATATCTTAAAATTATATTATTTTAATATTTTAACGAAGCGTAAATTCCTCGCTTTTTTTCGAATCAATCGAATTAGAAAATAAAACTAACTTACATGCATTTTTTTTAATTTTTAAATAAATCATAAATTGAGTAATAGAAAAATCTGTCTACGCATAGGTTGTTTAAAATTTGTCCAAACGTTTCAGTAAGCTTGTTCGACGTTTCTTATTAGGTGGTTAAAAGTTGTTCGAAACTAGGTCAATTACCAGGCACGTAGCTGGCCGCCCTATTTTGGGGGGACCAACACCAATTTTTGGGGAACTAAGCCCAAAAAGGCCAAAAATAGCACAAAATAACGTTTAAAAAGTCCTATTTTTCCGTTTTTCTGAATTTGGGGGAGGGGTCCGGAGGACCCTTCTGCTCATGACGTTTAAACAAACTTTGGTAAAACGAACTTATTTTCTACGACATTACTATTCGTGAAGAGGAGGGACTTGCGATTAATTCATTCATAATTTGTTGATTCGAAATTAATAGGTTTAGAAAAAAATTAAAAGGGTTAAAAATAAAGTTTTACGCGCCAACCGCAAATAATCGTATCAGGCAAAAAAGAATAAAAAATTTTATCGGAATTCCTTTGTGTATGCAATCAAACATGCAAGACAACGTAAATAGCGGTGTTATTAAAAAATATATATCAGACAAAATATAAGTATTTCATAGAAAATACTTAAATAAAACATGAAAGAATAATTACCGGGCGACCCCCAAAAAGGCCACAACCGATGGTACATCATAACATAGGCTAATATGAATATGAAATTTTGAGACTTATAGCATTAGATTAATTTTAAAAAAAACATTGTTCAGAATTTATAAAGAATTTTGAAAGCTATCGCTTTTTAATGTGTCGTAGCGGCTATTTACACCCCATTTTAATATTGTTAACAACCCAGAGTTTCTGCGTTGTATTACATAACTAAATTCTAGGCACCATAGGCCATAGTCAGTTAGTAAATTGATGATAGAATCGATGAATATTTAAGAGTGTAAACTATATCAGGATAGCGTATAAAGAGATCGCCGCGCCGCGCGTACTGCTGGTGACTGTCCGAAAACTTTCAAACTATTCAAATAAAAACCTTTGCACCCATCTGATGCAATCGGCTTCATCATTTAACGTCCATATTAGCTGTAAGTGAACAAGCTATAGTTGAACAACCGTAAACTAAATCGGCTTAAACCCGTATTTTCATGTTTTAGCTTTTCATACATCAATAGAATAACGAACCTCGAATGGGCTGCGTAAAACCGGTTGATCCTCGTATAAAATATGTACTTCATGATGACCCACTTCTCTAGGACGATAGCTGAAAGCGTACCGCCAGTTGTCAAACTGTTCGCTGCTCGATAAAGCAACGTTGTCGTTATCTGAGAGGAAAAAACGTGTAAAGGCGAAAAAGTTTTTAAAAAAATTACGAAACGTTGTAAACTAATGCATGAGCTATTTAGGAGACGAGCTGAATTTACTGTAAGCTCAGACAATGTTTCCGGGAACACATTTATTCGTAAGAAAGATATGTTGCGTACTTAATGCCTACGGGTTTAAAATTCGATTAATTTCCAAAAAATATGTCTTTTTGTTTGAAAAAAAACAGGTCCGTATTTCTGGGGGACCCAAATTCAGAAAAATTGGAAGACTTTTTAAACGTTATTTTGTGCCATTTTTGGCCTTTTTGGGCTTAGTCCCCCCAAAAAAAATTGGCGTTGGTCCCCCAGCATAGGACGGCCAGCTACGTGCCTAAAAAAACACTGACAAAGTGTAAACATTTCGGATAGTTATCGAACCCTTTTAAAAATTACGCAAATTAGAGCAGGCTAGCAAACAAAAAAGAGAGCGCACGCAACCCCTTTGCGCAAAATTTGTATTTTTAATAGAATATCGAATTGGAAGGAGAAATAAAATAAAACGCATTTGGGAAAATTCGGCTCCGGAATACGGGAAAATATCGGAAAAATAGATAAAAGCAAAGGTCGTTCTAATCTCTTAAACATTTTGTTTACACTTTTCATAAAATCTGTGATTTAAGACTTTGTTGAAATGTTTACACTTCGTGAATGTTAAAAGATTATTCACTTTACACTCTTCACAGAGCGCTTTACAATCCTAACTTCCTGCAGTTCGTTTACACCCTGTACCAGCGCTCCGCATTTGTTTACATTCTGCCTGCCTTTGTTTACATTCTGCAATTAATACTCTAGATTGTAAATAGACTTATTGGTAAGGGAATTCAAATATTGAAAAAAGCATAAATTCGGCTGTAATTTGCATACTTGGACCAAAAATTTTAATTTCAATGCGGCCAACTTCGTCCGAAGCCTGTCGTGTATCCACTGTAAAGGTTACTGTATCTCCAACTCGTATGCCCTTCGACTGCAAGCCCCGGCCCCATACCTCGACTTTGCGTGCATCGAACCCTAGAATTCGCAGTAAAAAATGTAAGGTCACTGGAGAGTGTAAACAAATATTTTAAACAAGAAAACATTAAATTTATTAAAATAGGGAAAATGCGTCAATAGCAATAACGCGTCTCACTTGCTTTCACTTGCATAGCAAATGGACTATTCGGCAAAGGCTTTTGATCCAAAAATATATTCACCGAGTGTAACCCTTCCACTTCCGGTGTAAACTCGCATCTGTAGGTATTTTTGTCGGCTATCCTTTCAACGCGCATCTTATGTTCGGCGCCGACAGGATCCAGGACGATGACGTTACATTCTTTAAACTGATTTTCTGTTAAACAAGAGGGAAGGTTGATAGATTCAACATGACACGCTAACTTTATACGTAAAAATCGTGTCAGTAGGTTGGCACAGCTTACAAGTGGATCATGTTTAAACTAACTTTTGACGAATTTATCTTACTTGAAAACCTATAACTTTTAATTGAAAACCAGTGATAACCATACGTGATCTTGGGAGAGAGGAGATTTGGAGGGTTTCACACCCCCGCGCTAAAATTGGCGATTTTTTTAAAGTTCACAAAAATTTGCTAAAACTCTGTAGAAAAGATGCTTTTTTATAGCGTTTTTAGCCATCTACTCGCTCAAAAGTGCCAAATTTGCGGCGCTTCGCGCCATTATACTTATATTTTTACTATATTTTGTTCAATTTAGTCCGATTTGTTTAATTTTTTCTAAATTTTATATGTTTTTATGTTAGAGAAAGACAGAGCATCGTCAGAAACGCTGAAAAACGATGTTTTTTTGACGCGAACCTACCATTTTTGGACTAAAAACTGACATTTTATAATTTCAACCCCCCCCCACCAGCCTCCAGAATTCCCATGCTGTGCAAGTATGGTGATAAATGATCTTTGTTTTTTGAAAATTTATTGAAAAATTAATAAATCGGAATCAAGTCGATAAAATAATACACTACGTACTCTGGGCCTAAAATTAATCAGTTACGAAATTAATGTTTTATCTGAAATTGTGAACGCGCTAATGACAAGGCATGCTGTAATTTTATAGAAATGGGCGAAATGCAAATCGCGCGAATTTTCAATTTTTTGGCCTTCTGAAGCCCAAATAGTGGATGAAATAGGAGGCACTGAAAAAAATTTGGATCTTATGTAAAATTTACCCTCAGCAAGCAATCTCCATACGAGCTACAGTAAACAAACATTACATATGCCTTGCTCATAGTCGCAAGTTTGGCATGATATATCAAGTAGATACGGCACGAGTAATCGATCATAAATTTTGTTAACTGTAGCTCATACGGAAATCGCTGGGGGGGGCGGAATTCTACAAAAGGACCAAAAAATTTTTGTATTAGGGGCAGACCAGGCGTAAACTAGTTCTTTGAAATATTTAATCCGCTTCAATTCGAGCACAATACTAAGAATGCATTTTTAAACAGATAAATAATTAGATAAAAAATTAAAACCAAGAAAAAAATACTTATAAGAATAGAATATGTAAATCAACGGATGAATAATAATAGCTGATCAACATTAAATAATTTAATAAAAAATAAATGAAAACCCATTTTAAATGACAATCACTTAATATAATCATGTAACAATTTGACATCGAGAATGCATATTTTAGCATGTCTACTAAATGAAAAGACTCTTTTATCCAGTCCAACAAACGAGCTAACAAAGTGTAAACTAGTGTTTTAATTACAACTGCGTTTAAAGCACAACCTGTACAGAGTAGATACCTAACAGATATGCACAGCATGGGAATACTGGGAGATGGGTGGAGGGGGTGTGGGTGTGGGGGGGGTGAAATTTTAAAGCGCCATTTTTGGGCCCAAAAAATAGTGGGTACGCGTCAAAAACATCGTATTTCGGCGTTACGCGTCAAAAACATCGTATTTCGGCATTTCTGACGATGCTCTATCTTTCTAAAGCATCAAAACGCAAAACAAATTCGAAAAAAATCAAAAAAAGTCGAACGAATATGGTAAAATTTTTTTATCACTTTTTTTGACAAAATTGCCACTTTTGAGCAAATAAAAGGCTAAAAAGGCTTAGAAAAGCAACTTTTCTGCGAATTTTCAGAGATTCTCAAGAACTTTTGAAGAATCACGAATTCTGGCGACGAGGGGGTGAAAAATTTCAGGGAGAGGCTGCAAACTTTTCTGGGGGAGTATAAGCCCAAGCCCCATCCCCCCAGGGTCATGCATGATAGGTACTAATTACGTATTCCATATTTCTAATTTTAATAGAATCGCTAAACCTGATTCTGTCTGAACGAAATTCCGGGACTGTTAGCTGAGAACATAGTAACTTTATGCGGCAACATTCTATTTAATTCTGACTGAAATTAGGCATACTGTAGTAGTTGATCTGGAGAAGATAGTTTTGCAAGTTTCAACATTCTCCCATTATTTTAAATTTTAAGTTTGTCTTAATCGCATGCAAAATGTCACGCAAATAAATTTTTTGAAAAGAGATTTGATATCTTTATGTTGACCAAAAGACAAATTCTGAAGGCTAGAAATGCAGCTCAATCAATTAAAACTTTCGCATTTAATTCACCATTATCATTCACTTTCCTTGATTTTTCGTATGTAGTATTCAAGTAAAGAACGGGATCAAAGACGATTGATCGCCAGGGGCGAATTTAGGGGGAACGGGGGGGAAGGCGGCCCCCATTGGCCCAAAATAGTGCGCAAAATTAAGCATTTTTGAGCGATTTTTAGCGATTTTCGGGTTAAAACGGCTAATTTTTCCGCCTAAGTCAGGGTTCCGCCCCCCCCCCTTAGGTGTACCGCCCCCCCTTAGGACAATCCTAGATCCGCCACTGTTGATCGCAGTCGATTATTTAAATTAATTACGCTGTTTTTTGTTTCAAACGTTTAGCCCAAAAAAGTCAAGTCCAGATTCGAATAAATGTGTTTTGGCATCGAAGAGTATGCTAAACTATTGTCAAAATGGAATAAAATTTTAGTGGGTAAAATTTCGATGTATGAGATCAGATTCGGCAGTCTCGTTAAAATTGGGAACACGAAACATTTAGTTGGTAACACGGTCTACGACGAGGTTTTTTTGGCAAAAGTGTAGTAATTTTAACGCCTTTTGACGTATTTTTTAGCAAAAAGTCCAAAAAATTTTCGGCGTTTCGCGCCGATTGTCATACTTACTGTTTATTTAGCCGCAAGCGCACGATTTAAACGCTTCACCACCAATCTACGTACTATCTAGAAGATTTAGCATTCGTGTCGCTTATTTATTTACTGATTTTTAGCACATAATAATGACAACTTTGCACTGTTTTCTATGGTTTGAAGTCAAAATTAGCTTCTTTATGTTCATTTATCATTCAATTCATAAGCGCAGTGACGTCTATTTTTATCTCAAATTAGTATAGGGCAACCGCGTTATCATTTCTGATGTTTATTGTAGATCAGGAGGCCAATGATTGCGATTGAGCATGAATCTTTTGATTTATTCAAATCTAGAAAAAACATTGATCAAGAAAAATTGTTCATCTTCAGAATATCACGCATGCTTAAGCAGCTAATTCAAAAACAAAAGGACGTGCAGAGGGGCGGATTTACAGGGGCGGGGGCGGCCCCCTCCAACCATTGGCCAAAAATTTTTGGCGAAATAGAGAATGGACATGCAATTTACAATGAATTTTGGCCGTCAGTGACCATGATTTCCCATATAGCGCTGGATGATACCTATATTAATGACATTTATTTACTTTCTTGGCGACCTGGAAGCCATTTCCTGTTCAAGTAGGTTTCAAAACAATTTTAAGAGCAGAAACAGCTATTTTTGCATAGTTTTCTTCTATTTTCAATTAAAAATTCTGATGTTTCGCATCAAATGCTATAAATAAAGGAAACCAAGCAATAAATCATGCTTATAGACGTCTATCCGCCTTAATTTCACAAATTTTCCAGCGCTTCGCGCCAGATTTTTGTTGAAGTCAGATAAATTGAATGATGTTTTCGCACAATAGCGTCAAAAATGATTTTATATAAAAGTATACAATGTAAAACATCGAAAAAACGCTATTTCGCGCGTTAAGGGCAAATTTTCGGACCTATTTTTGACTGCTTTTGGAAGAGTTGGGATACCACCCCCCCTCTTAGGAAAATCCAAGATCCGCCACTGAACGTGCATTACTGACGCCATGTACTTATTGTACAGGTAAAAAAACTGGCGTGCTAACGTAACCTATCCCGCGCTGATGGAAAATGCTAAATCGTGCTAAAAAACGCTGGTTGGTAAATTCTGCATATATTACTTCCGCACGAAATTTCAAAGTAGGTCGATTTTTGGGCAACAACCCGACCTTGTCTTTCAACCCCTGGGCCGGATACTTTAACATCGTCGAAATCGATCGGAATGGGCTCGGCTTTCACCGTATACGGAGATCCGCCGAGTTCGCAGCCGTTGTACGACAAATGCACCTTTGATTTAGTGTAAAGTAAAATAGTGTAAAGTCGTGCAAAGTGTAAGCGATACGTAATGTGAATAGTATAAATTAGTGTAAAGTAAATAAAAGTAAAATAAATGTACAAGTGTGAAGTAAAATGTAGATGTAAAGTAAAGCAAAGTTGAGTAAAGTACAATTAAGTTAAGCTAAGTGAAGTACGAAAGTAAATACTTAGATTAAACAACTAAATTAATTAATCAATAACTTAAGTAACGTTAAGCAGTGCACGGTAGCGTTAAGCTGATATTCGCGTTAAAGAAGTAAGCAAGATCAAGATTAACTTACATGGCGTATTTAAATAATCAAAAATAAATAGTCAAAAAAACAGTTTCGGTCCTTATACATGCAATGAATATAAAAAACGCAGATCAAAATCAGCCTGCCTTGTATAATTAAATATTAAATAAATTAAATATTATTAAATATTACAAATATTACATAGTATCAGACAAATCATCCTAACTTATTAACTTATATCATTATTGCAATTATCATTTTCATTAAACTAATCATCACCTTGTAAGTTCCCTGGATTTTAGGCGTGTAACTGAAATAGTAATGTAATCTGCGGTCGTCGAATGATACATCAGTCTGAAATGATACAGATCGATAGGAAAGTCAAGCAGGCACGTATCTGTGGATGGAATCGGGGGGGGGGGGTTCGCTCCCCCCAATTCAGAAAAATCGGAAAAATAGGACTTTTTAAACGTTATTTTGTGCTATTTTTGACATTTTTGGGCTTAGTCCCCCTAAAAATTAGTGTTGGTCCCTTAAAATAGGACGGCCAGCTAGGCGCCTGAAGTCAAGGCGACCAATAATCAATAATACTAATTAGTCCGTTATAACTAATTGCTGATGGAAAAAATCAAATTCTGAGGTTGAACGAATAATAGAATTCTTAAATTCCGATTAGTTCCTCATAACTCACTGATTCAGTAATAATAAATTTAGTTAGTAGCTTATTTGATGCACCTTGGCAAACATAATATATACGCGGAGATAACAACATGAACTATTTAGTCGTACTGCCAGTTGAGAACCGAATTCAGAAGTCATGGAATAAACTGCAAGGACGACTGAGCACTGTCTCAAATTTTTGATGAATAATTCAAGCTTAAAATGACTAAAACGGCTCAATTCCGATCTGGTTGACGCTATTTCATTTTAGATAGCCAGTTATACGTCAAGGTATATATCTACACGTTTGAATTTTGAGATTCACACCGTTCAAAAGAATTAAAAGAATACTTTTTCCACAAAAACTCTAGATACAAACGTTCGGTGAATTAAATCGTAAGCACATACTAAGACACCGCCAAATATGCATAGCATCGCCGATTTGAGGGAGGGGTTCAGCCGGACTGAGAGGATTGAGGCTTGAGAATTTTTGGGACAAAATGACCTAAAAACTGATAAAAAGGCTAAAACTATTTAATAATATTTAATTTAGAGAAATTTTCAATTTTCGTCCGTCGTTTGCCTTTCTTTTGCCTCATTTTTCCGAGAAAATTTCCCATTTTTCCATTCTGGGGTTGTAAACCCCCGACACCCTCCCACCCCTTACACGTCTGGACACACCCACGATTCCGACGAATCTAAAAAGTCAAAAATCAAAAGCAAGAGCCAAAAATGGAATTTAGGGCAACAAAATCATTTTTCGCATATATAGCTATGATTAAGAAAAAGAAATTTAAAAAAAAACACTAAACCGTAGCCAGCTTAGTTGTGAGGATGCTAATACAGCGACCGAATTCTGGGGTTTTGGATGGAGAAAATCTCCAAAAAGGTTTTGGGAGGACTAGTTAATCTCTGGGGTAATCAAGGAATCTGGTCGTCGAATTCTCCAAGCCTTCCCCGCCCCCAAAATCCCGTGCGAATGCGACTGAGGCCCCAAAAAGCTACGAAGGAAGGAAAACATTTTCGACGATATTCCAGCAGTGCCAAATATTATGAGCCTTTAGTGTTTTAATTTCACAATTATATAATTACATAATCGATCAATTTATTAATTATAATTAATTAATTAATTACGTAATTAATTGATTAATTAAGTACCGATTCGGTGCCACCAGCTTCATGTTGCACCGAAATGGCCACTCGGCCATTGGCCTGTTGCGGAAACTCGACCGTGAATTCGGCCGGGCGTCCCAAAGGCAAATTGGTCGATTCGACGCCCGGGCCATACACGCGAACCTTGCTAAAATCCATTTTTGGCTGCAACGGGGCTCCCTGTTTCAATTTAGCGTTCGGGTATTGGCTCAGGTAGGTCATCATACTCATTTCGTCCACGTTCGGGTTGATAAATTCTTGGGGTTCGATGAGCTGTCGGAGAAACGGAGGGTTAGAAGCAGACGTGCACGTTGAGGGGGAGGTTTGGGGGTCTAGACGGCGAATCCCCCGAATGGAAAAGTGGCGAATTTTCTGGGGAAAATGAGGCAAAATGACGGCCAAAAAAGAAGTAAAATTGAAATGCTCTCTAAAAGTGTTCGAAATTGACCAGAAACGGTGGAATAAGGTACGTTGAACGCTATTTAAGCATTTAAGCCAGTATTTGCGGGCCATTTCGGCCAAAAAGTGCTCACTAACTAAAAATCCCACCCCCGAGACCAGCTGACCCCTTAGATTGACCTTGCTGTGCATCTGTGGTTAGAAAACCGAAAATCTTTTTAAATAATGATCGCGAATACTTCCGAAATTTAATTTTTTTCACTTTTTTACTTATTACTGCTTATTATTTAAAAGCTCTGAATATTTGTGTTTTGCATTATCATAGTTTGCAAATTTTTAGTTGGTTTATAAGATTTATACATGCGGCTCCGCATTTTTCGTAACTTCTTCCAAAATAATAAGGATAAGGGAAGATGTGAAAGAACTTTCTGCCCAGGCACGTAGCTGTGGGCGGATGGGGGACTAGCCCCCCCTTAGATTTTGAAAGTACGAATAATCTTTGCAAGGGTCCCCCAAAAGAAAAACCTTGGAAATTCTTGAAGCGCATTTGAAAGACTGCTAGAATATATTCTAGAACGCGTTTGAACCAATAATCTCAAAATTTTTGGGCGCTTCGCGCCAGATTTACAGTTTTTGCATTTCTTTCGTCTTCTGAGAAGCCCAAGATTGAGTGAGGCACGATAAATATACCGAGATTTTCTGACGCTCTGCGCTGAATTATTTATTTTTCGTACCTATTGTTTTTCTTTGCATATCCCAGAATTGAATATAAAACAAGTTGAACAATTTTCCAGCGAGCCGAGCCCACATATTTATAATTTTGTAGGACATATTTATTTAAAAGGATTGGTATCAAGTTGAATTATTCTTATTTTTTGAAAATTTTCTCTTCTCCAAAGTGTAGAGCTCGCCAAATATTTCAGAAAAGCTCAAGTATCCTTTTCCTAAAAAGTCTGCCCTGGCCACTAGCCAGCATATTTATCAAAAGCATCTCAATCAGTTTTTGAACAAAAAATGGTCTTGATTCTATGAAAACGAATAAAGATGATAAAATCGCAGAAAAAGTAAACACTTAAAGCGATTATCAAAAACTCGGTTCAAAAATTAGCAGAGAACGCTTTCTGAGCCACCAAGCGATAAGAAAACATATCGTTGATTATCAAAAAGCCAATAAGCTTAATACCAACAATGGAGGTAGTGTGAGCAAATTAAGCGATGGTGAAAGGGCAAAATTAATTCGTGACTCACCTAAAAGCAAATAATTATATTTTTATGCTAAAGATATCATGCAACACATTGAGAACAAATATGGGGTGACAAATACGATAACGGAATGACAATTATGCCGAATGATTTCAACCCACTACTTAGGAAAATAAATTTTATCACACAATGGGTATAATACGAGTTTAGTTCGACCTTAATTTTGTTTTGATTCGGACTAAACTTATTGATTTTTAATGTTTAATTGATTTTCCTAAGTAGAGCGTTCACTATAATTGAATTTATACTTATGTACATTCGTAAATTATATTCATTATGTAACTTATGTAACGAACTGACAGACTAGGTGTGAAGCGAGCTTAAATGCGGATTAAACTAACTCAGTTGACACGGTGTCGCACAACGTAAAATCCACCCGAGTATGAAAATTGTAACGCAAGTCCGTGTTACGGCAATATCACTTAAAACTTCCCCCGTCTTAAACATTCTGAACAGCATTTTATGAAAATGTTCCATTTAGATTTTTAATCCAATTTTTGACAAATTTATTTTAGGATTTAACACTTGAAAAATTACAATATCAACTTAATTTTGTAAAATCAAGCTACCGCTATGATTTTCCTCTTGATATGAAGCACGATTATCACATCTAACACGATACTATTAATCATAGGTAGCGCGATAGCGCTACCTATGATATACTTGGCCACCCTTTTTTCTTATATGTTCTTCACAGCGAGTGAAATTTCTGTCCCCCTCACAGCTATAACGGCACACATCTGAGAGGTGCGGTTTTTTTAAAAGGTAGATAATAAAAAAACTTAGTGCCCCCATTTTTTTTCTTGTTTACACTCAATACCGAGTGTCGTGAGTGTAAAGTTTACACCAAAAATTCAAATAATTTGCGGAGGGCCAATTTTTTTTAAAAATGTTTTCCTAATTAGTAGGTTATGAATCTGGTCTTAAAATTTCTTTACACTCATTGATTGTTGCACAGGAGAGTGTAAACTAGACGGTTTTTTACAGTTTTCGTGTGCAAGAGCATATCTAGCTCAGCTTTACATTCTATGCAGTCTGATTGGTCTCAAAAGGTAGACGGTCAAAAAAATCTAGGGACGACTTTTTTAATTTTTCTTTTAAAGTAATATTCTCGAATTTAGAGGCGGTTTATTGTTAGCGCGTACCTATAATATACTTGGGTACCCCTAACAGCTGTGCACCCCTACAGCTACACTTCTAGAAGGTGCGGTTTTTTTTTAAAAAGAAAGATAATAAAAAAATTCTGCTGCTTGTGATTTTTTGTTTTTCTTGAAACTCAAAACTGACTGTGTAAAGAAGGTGTAAAGTTTTTGTGTAACGTTATAACATGGGACAAATTTTGGGACATTTATAATGCGGCATATGGACAACTGAGTATTGATGACTCGAAGAATTGAACAGCATAGGATAATAGAGGGATGAATTCTACAGATGGCATTCTTTTTTGTTTTTTGAAATTCGCATTAGTTATCGAATGGCAGTGTAAAGAGTGCGAAAATCTGGGATTAAAAAGCACTTTGGGTCGAGTTTTCAACCTGCTTATGTCCGATACAAAGTCCGAAAGTCCGGTTATGAGTTTTTCAAAATGTTTTCTGACAGAAATGTAGAGCGGATTGGTTACATTCTGCATAAGCAAAGTCTTCTATGCTCTATGGTGAGTTAGATCCTGGGGTTTAAAGTTTACACTCTAGTGGATGGTGTAAAAAACGGATTTTAACTAAGATTTATCTGCCAAATTTTCCCGCATATGAGTCAGGGTGAATTGAATACAGCAGTAATAAAGTGATTCAGGGGTTAAGCACATCGCAGCAAACCGCATTTAAAAAAAACGCAATATTGAGTTATTCATGGGGTGTAAAGTTCGAAATTAGAGGTAAAAAATGGGCGAAAAACACGTTTTTTCCGAATTTTGATTAATATATCATACCAAATAATTTTTGCAAGAGAATTTTGGCACACAGGAATGTACCAGATTTAAAAGCTACAAATTGTACCAAACCGAATTTCTTTGAACTCAATGGGGACTTCGGTACGGAATTTTAAAGTTTATGGTGTTCTAAATGATGAAAATACGTTTTTGTTGCGTTTTTTGTTCCACTTTCTCCGTCCAGAAGTCGGGATAAGTCTAATAGAATAAAAATAAAAGTGCTTTTATATCGGGTGCATGTCAAAGCAAATTGTCTATACATTAATATTTAAAGGAAAGTGTAAAGTCAAAAATTTGTGTTTAAAATGCGTTTCTGTCTTGTTTTTTCTGCCTGCTTCTCTGGTTATGAGTCAGGGACACGATTATCAAGTCTAGAAATGGACCAGGAACCAAATTTGATATGCCAGTGTGGCGCATATGTTTACACTCTACAGTGTTGTAAAGTGGTTTACACCAATTGTTAGTTTGCAAATAGAACATTATGGAGACTTAATTTTTCATAAATATTAATCGTAATATCGGAACAATATCAAAATTACGAATCTGACCAAAATTTTCTTTAAACTAGGTGTTTACATGAAGTTTACACTAGATATGTATTTATCTTGGTTATTGAGCATTCCAGAAACCTGATTTTTCCTGGAGTCTAAAAATTTCCAAAGGATCAAATGTGAGACGTCACGTAGGCACGTTTGTTTACATCCAACAGTGATGGAAAGTAGTGTACACTCATTGCTTGTTTGTCCTCAGACCATTGTAGAGACATAATTTTTTCATGAATGTTGATCATAATATCCGAGTAATTTTTACACTGCATGTTAGCCTTTGTTCTAGAGTATTGCAAAAACCGAAATTTTTTTCCTGAGATCTAAAGATTTACAGGGAATGAAATATATACGTCGTTAAGTGCTGAAAGCTACATCATAGTATTAAAAAGTGGTTTAAACCTAATGTTTATTTGTCTTTCAAACATTATGGAGACTCATTTTTCCATAAATGTTGAAAGTAATATGGGAGCAATATCAAAATTACGAATCCGACTAAAATATTCTTTACGCTATGTGTTTGTGTAAAGTTTACATTACGTGTTAACCTTAATTCGATAGAATTGCAGAGACTAACTGAAGTCAAGAAATTTTCAAGGATTCATATGTGAGACATCAATTAAGTGAGTTTGTTTACCCTCGAAAGTAATCTAAAGTGATTTAAAAATTATGTTCAAGTGTCCTTAGATCATTGAAGAGATGTAATTTTGTCTTAGATGGGTTGCATTAAAATTAAATCCTTCTTAGCCGTGTTTATATTATGTTTCACAAAATCTTGCACATGGAGAGCAATCGTTTAATTGATGTAAATTGCCTGCAAAAAGTGGTTTAAAATGAACCAGCAATCACACTACTGTGCATAGAAGTCGACAAAGATATGCAGCTTTATTGTAATCATGTACATTAATAAGCTGTAAATCGGAAATACGTGCCATTTGGAATGGAAAAGACTGAAGTTAATGAATACATATGTTAAACTTATTATCATAGTAGCGCGATAGCGCTACCTATAATATACTTGGCCATCCTTTTCTTATGTTTATCACAGCGAGTGCGAAATTTGTGTCCCCCTCACAGCAACAACGCACACCTGGGAGGTGCGGTTTTTTATTAATCGATGGATAATTAAAAATTGATGCCCGTGTTTTTTCTTTGCTTTACACTCAATACTGAGTTAGCAATGAGCGGGTAAAGTGTAAAGCAAAAAATTAAATAATTTGCGGAGGGCCAATGTTTTTTTAAAAATGTTGCCCCCAGCTGTAGATTACGAATATGACCTTAAAATTACTTTACACTCAATGGTTGTTGCACAAAAGTGTAAAGTATACGTGTTTTTTACTTTGCGTGTCCTACAGCTTATCTAACTCAATTTGGTTTCTGTGCAGTCCAATCGGTTCTATAATGTAGAGGGTTGCAAAATCTTAAATCGATTCTTTTTTTCTTTCTTATATTTCTTGATCTGTGATCGTTTTAGTGTAAAGGGTTAGAAAACGATATTCAACTACTCCGCTAAGTAGGCGGAACATGCTAATTATGCTTAAAAGGTGCCCTGACCTTAGCGTTACAGATCCCAGTTTATTTTGTTTTATACACCCAATATTGCGGTATTAGCACAAGTGTAAAGTTTACACCGAGAAGCATTTTTGCGCCCAGGGCGTCGTGGATAATGAATTTGTTTGTTGAGGTAAAAGAGAGGAACTTCGAATTATACCTACATCTATTTTCTAATGCCGATAGATAACTCCGTATTGCATATTTTTGATCAGATTTTTCGTATTTCAGAGGTATTTAATTTCGTCTTAAATAAATAATTATTTTTATCATCATAAATGCACTATTCTTAAACTTCAGTAGAATGATGAATATCTTTCAAGACAGGATAATCCAGCTGAAATCTGCTGATATGTCGAGTTGGCGCGGTGGTTGACAACTCCGTTCTCGGATGCGGTATTAAACAAAGAATGATGGATTCGAATCTTCTGAATGCTGACTTTTTTCATTTTTTTTAATTCTCTTGGCAAAACCATGTATTTCATTTGACTCATATGTCTATTTAGGTTCTGCAGATAACAATTTTTCGTTTTTTGAATTTCGCCTCAGTTCTCGAATGGGAGTGTAAAGAGTGCGAAAATCTGGGTGCGAAAAGACACATTTTGGCCGAGTTTTCACATGATTATGTCTGCCAACAACCCAGTTATAGTTTTAGAAATTTTTTCTGACAGAAATGTACTTCGGATCAAGGGCTATCTTGTGCTTACCAGAAAACTTTTCTACAATCAATACGCAGTTAGTACCAGGTTTTAAACTTTACTCTCTAGTGGATGAGTAAAAACAGATTTTGTCCAAGATTTCTGTGCCAAAAGTTGGGTTAATTAAATAAAATAGAAATAAAGTAACTTCTAATGGCTACACGTCGAGGCGAGCTGCGTTCAAAAAACGTTATATTGAGTTGTTTACGGGGTGTAAAGTTCGAAATCTGAGGTGTAAAGTGGGCGAAAAAAACAGGTTTTTCGTATTTTGATTGATAAATCATATCAAATATTTTGCGGAACATAAGTTTGGTACATACAAACCTACTACAATCAAAGGGCGCGGGCTCCGAACCGAATTTATTTACATTCAATGGGCGTTAGGTTCAGATTTTTAAAGTTTACAATGTGGTGGACAGTGAAAATTACGTGTTTGTACATTTTTTGTTCGCCACGTTCTCTGTTCAGAAGTCGGGCGAGGTCGAATAGGATAAAAATAAAGTAAAATTCTAGTTTTTTTTTCACGTAAAATCAGAATTGAGAATCTGACTGTTAGTATTCTCTACACTTAGTACTTTTGTAAAGTTTGCCCAATTCATTTGTTGTTAACATGTAGTTTATACTACAAATTTATTTACTACCAAATCTGAGCGTTAGTGTTCCTTACACTTGATATTTGCGTGAAATTTTGGAATTTTTGCCGAAAAACTTTGTTTTTTTAATTTACCAACATCCCACCTTTTCAATTTTCTAAAGTTTAAAAATCTTTTTACCATTCTCTTCATAATTTAATGGTAGGTTTAAACTTTAAGTTTCTCTTGGTTTACAACTCTCGCTTGTGGGGCAAGCTCATTTTACAAAACTTTTTCATAGTGATCAATCGCGTTTAGTTCGGAATTGGTGACGGCCCTCTATTTTATTACTCGGCTTAAATAATCCAAGTGATTGTCTTTTGATTATTTTCTTTATCGCAAATTCAAACACCCAAATTTCAATTTAAAAATCATAAAAACTTATTTCATAATTTTTATGTAAGATGACTGGCTGGTTTAGAGCTCTTTTTTGTTGTTTTCACTGTTCATCATGCTCGTAGGAACCAGAAAAGAAATAGTTTTTCGCCATAGGTATTCTCTTCTGGCGAAAGCAAGTTAACAAAGCTTTTTGCGTTAATTATTAGTTTGGTCCAAAATAGGTCAACTGACTCAGGGCGAAAGTCCGGGGTTACTTAATTACTACTGCGTTAGGATTTTAGGGCATAGCCGCCAATAGCTCCGCAGGTACGACGAATTTAGCCCCGAGGGGTTTGAGACCGTAGTTATTGAGGGTCGTGTGGTTGAGTCCGCGTTTCGCCCTAGCAACCTGACCAGCGCTAAGGCGTAGCCAGGTACGCAGGTTCCGTAGGTACGTTATATGTCGTTTCCAAGTTAGTTTAAATGTGGAACGATCTCTATAACTTACAGGACTGTTTAGAATGTAACATATATTTACTATAGCTAATAAAAATAGTAAACTTTATACTTCCGACAATCAAGAGCATATCTAACTCAGTTTTAAATTCTATGCAGTCTGATTGATTTCAAAAGGTAGGACGGCTTATAAAATCTAGGGAGTCTCTTTTTAAAACAATATTTTTTAAATTTAGAGGCAATTAATTTATGTTAAGCACAATATTGTTTTCCGCGTTCTTTGACTGCTGTCATTATTGTGGTATGTTACTGTATGTGTTTGCTGACTGATGCACTAAAATCATGCTAATTAAAAGTGGGGTACTAAGTAAAGAAAAAATGCTCCGATGGAATAAAAATGAATATACTTGGAATTGTGGATTATTAAGGATGTAAAAGGAGGGGACTAGGAATAATCTACCTAAAGTCTCAAAATCTGCTAAAAATCACACTTTCTCTAAGCAACGCAAAAAATCGAAGTATATTCTGCGGTCAACACATTAGAATAAATATTTAACCATAAAAATGATTGAAAAAGCAGCACGTTAATTATGCAGCAGCTATGGGAAATGATATCGAGTAATAGTCTTTTCTAAGCCAATTGAATGAAATAGCAAACATCGATGCATCCAGAACAATTGCAAGAATTGTTGGTTCAAAACAGTAGGAAACGCGAGTTGACTTGAAACAGACTAAATGTAGGTACACTAGCATGCCCGTAACGATTGTGTGCACTAATCAACGCCCCTGCTTTGCTTTGCTATAATGCTCATAGCAAAATAAAACAACTTTAAATACAATACCACTAAGTTTTCTTTCAATCAGGATACGAATCTAGTCAGTGTTGCTTACTTACCAGCAATTTAAAGTGTTATAGATTTCGTTTATTATCTGAAATTTTGAAAATTATTTAAAAAAGACACTTTTTAGAGGCCGCAGAATATACTTCGATTTTTTGCGTTGCTTAGAGAAAGTGTGATTTTTAGCAGATTTTGCGACTTTAGGTAGATTCTTCCTAGTCCCCTCCTTTTACATCCTTAATAATCCACAATTCCAAGTATATTCATCTTTTTTGTTCCATCGGAGCATTTTTCTTTGCTAGTCAACAACTAATTAGTAAGTCACAAAAAGCTAATCGCGCAGCTTCGCTGCTACGGGCAGTCAGCAACATGTGTTGATCAAAATATCAGAACATTTCAAATCAGTCTAATTTCCATTGAATGATCCGGATTCGATCCGATTCATTAAGCGAGAATCGCTTGTTATTTACTTAATCGATCAATATTTTAAATTAATAATTCCCCAGTAATAGGCGGAATGGCCAATGTGGCAAAAATGAGACTTCGAAGTTGGAGCAGACGTTGTAACAAAATTGAAATAAGTAACAAAACCTGCTTATTTGAATTAATTCAATTCAATAAATTGAATTAAATTCAAATTAATCAATCGGCAGATAATTTAGCTTTAAATTAGGCACTAAATCGAGTAAGATAAAAAGCGTGATCGCAATGAAAAAATTGTGGTATTAAAATAAGACATGAGAATAAAACACCGCTTTTATTAAAATTAGCCCTACTTTTGGAACGCCTAGCCAGTTGTCCGCCAGATCCATGGCTTCCGTTGTATTCTCCAAGGCGAAACCCTTGTTCCAATTGCTCCAATCGGGGCACAAACCTTACAAAAAATTTGGAGTTGTTGTGACCATCACACGTGGGCGAGGGGGATATGCAAGCACTTAGCCGTGGGGGGAAAGGAGGGGTCCGGACCCCCCAAAATTCAGAAAAAAATGGAAAAATATGTTTTTTTCACACGTTATTTCGTGCTATTTCTGGCTTAGACCCCCAGAATTGGTGTTGGTCCCCCCAAAAATATATGCACCCCCCAGAAGGCCGAATACTCCCCCCATCCAAAAACCAAAATAACCCCCCAGGATTCAATTTTCGAATTGTTTTTTTTTTCGCAATTTCTTGATTGCCAAAGGATAGTGCTCGATGAGAAACGTAGAAAAATAGTGTTTTTCGCCATACCACCTTTTTTAAGACCGTTTTTTGACCTTTGAAAATCTTGCAATTCCCCCCAGAATTTTGATGCTGCCCACCTATGGTTACCATATGTGCATAGCCTGACCGTTCTAGGGGGGGGTAGGATGAAGAGCCTTTTTTGAGCCAAAATGGTTTCAAAAACTAGCATAAATGCAAAAATTGACTACAAATTGTATTAACCCACAGTACCTGGTCAATTTAAAGTACTTTTGTATTCTGCCCTGAAAATTTGGTCACTATTACTCGTATATTCTGGTGGTCTGCAAACCTCCCAATCACTCGCGTGCGTGCATGTCCGGTCTAGATTCGTAAACAAATGATTAATAACTAATAATTAGAAAAAACAGTACAATTATTGACTAATAAAACGTGACTAATTTTAATAATAGCGAATGACAATATTACTTAGAATATATATATACGCGTAAATAATAAAGTATAGAAAAATTTAATAGTAGGTAATTTCCCACTACGACTAAATACGATCACCAAAAATGAATAAAAAGGAGAAATTATAAAACAGTGAAATTAGTAAGGAAAAAGAAACAGAGAACGAATAAGAATGAAAGATAGAAGGTAAAGTATATATAAGAAAATAATAACACGACAAAGACATGAATGACTAAGAAACTAAATATCATCTACTATGAAGAATTGTAAACATTCGAAATTCGCACATTTTTTACTTACGATTTGTAAAATATTTTATCCAGTTATCAAAAAAATTCTTGATTTTTTTTCATTTCTAATCTTAATTTTATTCAATTTTCTTCATAAAATTTTTCGTCTACTTTTTCTGCCTGTCTAAAACACGAGTCACAATATGATCGGTCTAATGCCAACCTCAAAAGCCACTAAAAAGCTGAATTGACCCTAAAACCAGAACAAGCCCTAAAACATCGAAAAAATAGCTGGATTTACCGTACAAATGAGATTAAATGATACATTTGTATAATAAGAATCGATCGATATCTATTTATGGCCCAATTTTGTCCTATTTTCCGTAAATTTTTTTCGGGATCAGATTCGAATCTCCCTCATTTTCCTTCAAATCTGTTCCAGAACGGAGCACCAGCAACCATAGTAACACGCATGTCTTAAAATCCCCATTTAAGTCACTAAAGATTACTTCCAACCAATTTCTTTAATAATGCTAAGAAAACTTGCAAAATTTTCGCCGAAACCATCTGCCATTATAAAATAAGAATCGCACTTAGTCAAAAAAACAAATTACCTGGCGCGTACGAATCGACCAAAGCTCCCAAAGCTTTGCCATCCTGCCAGTCCTTAGTAAAGTTAGTAACGGGAGCATTGGGTATCTAGAAACAGTTTTGAATTTTATTTTTTATTATTTTTCTCTCTCTTTTAAAGACATAGACGGCACTTCTAAGCGGACGAATCACACCAATATGCAGTTCGTTCCCGGAAAATTTCGACCTCTTATGGGTAATTTGAAGACCCCCAAAAGGCCAAAAAGATACTTTTTTTAGTATTTTTTAACAAATTTTTTTTTAAAAAGGCTTACGTAATTCGTCATGATTATCGTTGACCGTAAGTCCCTCTCATTCCTGTTTAATCTTTCATATTACATACACTCATTTTCGGTATTTTTTGACAAAACCCCGCCTTTTCTTCTACTACTCGAACCCGATTCCGGAAGAAAAAGCGTCCATGAAGGCGGGAAATCCCCCAGAATCAGGTGGATTGAAGTTTTTTCTAATTCAATTTATGATTTTAATTCGCCCATTTTTCTTAAATTAAAAAAACGATTTTGATGTGATATTAATAATGCGTGATGTAATAATAAATGCAAATAACATAAATAATCCAAAAAATACTTTTTTCCGTTTTAATGTGATACGAGACAGTAAAATCGCGGAGAACACAAGTACGATGTGCAGAAAAAGTATAAATAGCCGAAACTTTCCATAGATTATGTCACAACGGCTGAGTAGCGTATTTATTTATCCGACGCATGCGGTAATCAAATTTTAAAAAGACGGCGCCACGTGAGTGTGCCAACCCGTGAACATAATGTACCTATAAGCATTTATATGTGCGAAATGGTCCGTATGTCTTGGTTTTTACCTCCAAGTTATTAAGGTAATACTCGGGTGACCTTTAGCTTCGGCTGTTGAGTCAATTTATTTGGAATTGACGGTGTGCTTTTGCGCAGCGTTTTACTCTCCTTGTTACTTGTTTATCTTCATCTCATTCATAGATGCGCAATGTCAAATTTTCAAGGAGAGGTGTAAATCATAAACTTAGCGATAGCTAAGTGCTTTGTACAAATTGATTCTAAAGCGAAAAACGATTTCATCGCTTAAACCACCGTTTTCAAGCACATGTGACAAATATATAACCTTTTGAACAAACAAAAATAGCTATTCAGCTCTTTTGAAAGTCGAAAAATAGCTATAAATAGTTTTGAAACTCAGAAAAAATGACTATAAAGCATTCATGAACTCCAGTGGTATTTTTCTGAGTTCAAAATGGCTATTTAGCCAGTTTTCCAGGACAGAAAAATGCTATATAGAAATGATTTTTCAATCAAGATCTCATTGATAGTGAAATGACGACAAAAGGTTCACAGCATAGCCGATCTGGAGGGGGTCAGTCAGCCGGTCTGAAGGGGGTCAAAAATTGAACTTTTTGGGCCCAAATGACCCAAACTAGTATTAGCGTTAAAATACCCTTAAAACTACGTCCGGTCAATTTGAAGCACTTTTGCATGAAAATTTCATTCTCCATTCGTTTTTGGCTTTCATTTCGCATCATTTTCCCCACAAAATATTCAATGTTTCCATTCTGAGGGGTCAGGACCGCCAACCTCCACGTGCATATCTGGTGACGACTATTTAGAAAACAGAGAACAATAAAATAAACAAGCAAATGAAAAACATTTTATCTAATGCACCATTTTACCCAAACTATTCTGCATTTTATCCAAACTATTCTGTCATCATTTTTATTCTCAGCTTCCAGACTATTTATGCAACGTTATTTTTGCTTCAAGTCATTTCAAGTCGATTCGTTATCTATTTAATTTAATTATTTCTCTAATATCGAAATTTTTTTGAATTTGCATTAGGCCTTGACTCATTTTTTGACTTTCCCTCTTAGCCTCGTATTGATGCGGCCGAGGAATGTCCATGTTGCCATAATCAGCAAAAATAAAAAAATAAAAATATAATCATAAATCATAGATATACAATGATACCTTTATTAACATCACAAAAGGCTGCTAAAGCTAAATGTAATTCGAAAATTTTCGATAAACGAGCAGCTGCCAATTAAATATGTTGATAAGCTGACTAAAATGACTTAGAGCAAAATTATCGTCCGAGAAATAGTTTGAAATTTATTTAAAAAACTTACACTCAAGTAGGAGTGAACGAATTAAATTAATGAAGCAATTATTCATTTATTTCAACGACTTCCATTAACATCGACTACGGCGACAGCTATGATTAACACGAGATACAGCACTGTTACAACACTGCGCGAGAGCACAGTGCAATTTCCAAATAAACCGACCCAACAGCCGAAGCTGAAGATCGGATTCGAGCTATACCTTAATAACTTCGGGTAAAAACCGAAGAGACAGACAATTTTCGGATATGTATGTCCGTAGAAACATCGAGCTGACGGGTTTCGACGCGTAAGTGGCGCCCTCTTTTTGATCGATCGATTATAGGCTGGCGTACGTTAAATGAACTAGTTGTTAATGACGTCAGTGCACGACGTGCTCATATTAGAAAGAATGGCGGTTGGGCTGGGCCCATAATCGCAGGTCGAGCGCGATTATGATTAGAGACCGGATAGTTACGTGAAAGGACCTCAAATTACGATAAGCGGGAAGTTACGTGAAAAACTAAGACAATTTTATTAGGCTTTTAAACATCAAATACTGACATAACAGCAATATAATTCTAGCAAAAATTTATTGAAACCAAAGAATTGTGATATTCAAAAACGTAAATCACTACGAATTCTTCCGAAAATTTTCGAAGCGGCACACAATCTAGTTTGAAAAAAGGTGTGTCAGATTCAATAAATGCATCTGCAAACCGAATTCATAATTTTGTTACTAGAAGCATATTTGTTAGCTTGTCCGGAACTTTCAATTTGAAAAGTTTGCTGTACTACATATCCTAATTTTTTTTTACTTGTGCTCTATAACAAGCGCCTAATGGAATTTCGAAACAGTGTTGCACAAATTACATTTTAGAAATAACCCTATTTCCTAGCAATCGGATTAAATTTAGAAGCCCAGATTTTAGACATGCTATGCCGCAAGCACACAATTCAAGCACAAATAAGAATGCAATACCAACAAACAGGGGATTAAAATGGTTTAGATTAAATTGTATAAAAATTCCATAACACTTGTTTGTTTATGTGTACGGATGAAATACTATTGGCATAAAGTAACGGTATAAATAAAACGGTATGAATTGCCTTTGTCTGTATCCACGTCATCAGGCGTTGTTTTGGTGGCTGCTCGGCTCTCTTTTCCTTCAACATTTCGTGCTCATCGTAAACCGGAATGGCAATCGAGTACTTCAGAATGAGCGTCCACATTAAACCCAAGATTAATTTGAGTCGTTGGTCAACAATATCCGAACTGTCTGAAAACATGATAAAGCGCATCTAAACAAGATTAATCCGAAGTAGTAAAAATTTTCAGGAACTTCATAAACCACATATTTTTAGGTTTTTTTAATAAAAACGGAGCATTTTTAAACTAGTTTAACTTTTATTCGTTCAAACTCTTGTGATCGAAAAATTTTTTAAGCATATAACAAATAAATGTGTTTACACTATTCGTCATACACCTTTTTTACATGGCACCGTACCTGTACAGCATGAGAATTCTAATAGGAGCCCGATCCAAAAATTTTTAAAAATTGCTTTTTTGGGCTAAGACGATGGGTACACGTCAAAAACACTGTCTTTTGGCGTTTAGGACTATGCTCGCTCTTTTTAGAAAATAAAAACCTTAAAACGTGTTAAAAAATTGGAAAAAAATCGAGTAAATTGAACAAAATGTAGGCAAGAGATATGTATGCGGCACAAAGTGCCGAAAATTTGAGTTTTGAGGTAAAAATGAGCTAAAAACGCTTATAAAGGCACACTTTTTTATAATATTTACGAAAAGTCGACTTTCGGGAAGTCGCGGCCATTTTGCAGGGGTCAGTTGCCGTTCTGGGGGTCAACCGCTAAGAACATGTATGTATACTACCTGTTTGTGAAGGCCTGATCTGTAATCTGGTCTGTAAGTGATACTTCATACAGAACTCAGTTCATTCGTCATAAATCTTTATTAGTTTCAGTTAAATTTACACATGCATGAAACTGGGCTTAAAGAGCTAGAATAATTTGCATTCGAAAATTAGGAATTATATTCGGATTGCAATATACCGATTGAGCTTGAGCATCGCGCTTATAAATTTAACATAAAAATAAACTTAGTAAATTATATCTTTAAATGGCAGAAAACACCTGACAAATGACAATGCATTTGTATAAGAAAGCAAAAGAACAGAAAGGAAAATTTAAAAGATAAGCGAATATTAGAGATACAAAGAGCAGAAAGAGAAAAATAGTCAAAATAAATTCAAAAATTTATTGACAAAAGAGAAATAGAAAATAAAAATATAATAATTCAATGTAAGGATAGAAAAGATTGGATGATAAACTGGAGATCCTTATCTTTTCAGCACATTTATATGCTTGCTCAGTTCTCACGATCTATTTTTATTTCCAGAGAATTTCGAATGAATTTTCAGTGATGCACCCAATGTCACCGGCTAGATATTATAAAAGGAAGAATGAATTTTTGGCAGTGGCGGATCTAGGATTTTCCTAAGGGGGAGGGCGATTGTGTCCCGATTCTCCGACCATCCCGATTCCCCGGCCGTCCCGATTGTCCGACCATCCCGATTCTCCGACCGTCCCGATTCTCCGAACGTCCCGATTCTCCGACTTTCCCGATTCTCCGACCGTCCCGATTCTTCGCCTAATGCTAAGAGAGTTTTTTGAATTCGCGAGAATCTCGTTTCTCCGACCGTCCCGATTCTCCGCCCGTTCCGATTCTCCGACCATCCCGATTCTCCGACCATGGTAAGATTTGACAAGTTTTGACTACGACTGCATTGCACGATTTATAATGCAGTACCTACGAACGCATCCCACGCATGTACATAACATGCATATATGTGTCTTGCGTACAGATATGTACATACATATATACTTATTCAATTGACCACTTATATAGGTACGAGTACATGGATACCTATTTATTCGATTAACCAGCGTAACGAATACGATGAAACTCTGCTCTGACTTATAAAAATAGAAACAAAAAGATGGAAAATGCAAATTAGACAAAAATATTTAGCGTCGTTTTCAAGACGTTTGACATACAAAGGTATATAACTGCATTAATACTAAAAGTCTGAGCTAGGCAAGGAGACAATTCCAGTTGGTACTGTGTCGCATGTTATCGCTTATTTTGTTAAAATGGCTGAAGCACAGGAAGACTTTGGCCAAGCTGTCTTCATGGAGCTATGTTACACTTTAGTTGATATGTTTTACTGCAGTAAAATGGACATGGTTTAACGATATAGTCTTAACTTTCTCGAGATCAGGGATGACAAATCGAATGTCATTATTTATATACTTTGATGTAACTTCTGTTTATTCTCACTTTTTAAAGTCAAAATGAAACGAATAATTGTAATGTCAGACACAAAAAAATTACTTTCGATTTTACTGAATGACAAAAATAATACGTTATGAAAAAAATCCGTAAAATTACATAATAATTCAATCTCTAAATAAGTCCTTTATTACATGTATGTGCAACCGCTATTCAGCAGTTGATTGACATGTGGTTTATGCTACTTGTCATATTTGAATCTGTAGTCGGAGAATCGGGAAAAGTCGGAGAATCGGGACGGACGGAGAATCGGGACGGTCGGAGAATCGAGACGGTCGGAGAATCGGGATGGTCGGAGAATCGGGACAGCCGGAGAATCGGGACGGTCGGAGAAACGAGATTTTCGCGAATCTTAAAATAACCTCTCCAAGCATTAGGCGGAGAATCGGGACGGTCGGTGAATCGGGAAAGTCGGAGAATCGGGACGGTCGGAGAATCGGGACAGGACGGGGGCAACCCAACTTTTCCAAAAACAGTCAAAAATAGGTTCGAAATTTGCGCTTCACGAGCAAATAGAATTTTTTCGGCGTTTGACATCGTCTACTTTTATTTAAAATCACTTTTGCCGCCAAATTCTTTCGACGAATTTCGAAATTTTCAACAAATTTTTGCGAAAAAAATCATTAAATATCTTTGATTCTAGCAAAAATCCAGCGCGAAGCGCCGCAAAATTGGTGATATCTAGGCGGAAGGACGTTTAGAAGCTTGATTTATTGCTCATTTGATGCGGAACGTCAAAGATTTTTACAAAGTTATGCTCAAAACAAAGAAGAAATCTATGCTGAAATAGCTGTTTCTGCCCATTCCATGAGCGAAAAATAGCTTCCAGGTCGTCATGAAAGTTAATAAATGTCATTGTGATATTATTCGGCGCAAAGCGCCGGAAAAACTCGATAAATTATGGTCGACGACGGGCAAAAATCATTGCAAATTACATATCCATTCTCTATTTCGCCGAATATTTTGGGCCAATATGGGGCGGTCGTCCCTCCCCCGCTTAAATCCGCCCGATTTTGGGCATATTTTTACACAAATGCGCAACAATTGTGTAGACGTAGACGAACTCACCGCCGAACACACCCAGAATTTTTGAAAACATTCTTTTTGCCTCAGTGAGACGTGTCAGAAATTTGTTGATCTGCTTAATTGAAAATATTTGACTTACTTCATTATTTTCATTTTTATCTCACAATTATTCTTTTCAGATTCTTGATTTCTATATTAGGATTGTTTCCAAAGAGTGTTGATTAAAACTGAACTGTTCCATTTTGATCAAAACTTTGTATTCTCCAAAAATAGTCATCTCTAATCCTTCTAGCTTCTGTGTGTGTGTGCAAATAACTCAATTCAACGATTGCTAGAGTGTCAAGAAGGCCAAGATAAAGTTTTATTCAAATAAAAATCTATCATTATCTTACGACCTGCGCCAACAAGTTTCGCAAAATATGCACTTTTTTATTATTTTTCAAATAAGCTCCTTATGACCTTATCTATTTAATGCAATTAAAATGCAATACTCATTTATTTGCTGTGCGTCACTCGTTATCTCGGTTTTTGCTCACGCTACATTATTATTGCTTTATCTTTTTGAATAACATTTATTCAAGAAAAAAATCGCTTGAAAAACTTAAATTTACGAAACTGAATGGAGAAAAAGATAATGAAAAAACAAGCAAAAAGCAGCTGTGTTGAAAAATTTTCATCAGTAATGCAAAATAAAAGCATGATGAACCATTTTCCGGGCAAAAAATCCACTTTTATCTTTTTGAAAAATTATCACGAAAACTCCCGATGTTTTACGTACTTTCTTACTTTTCGCACAATTTTCGAAAAGCTGTTATATCATTATCCTTTTGATTTTGTTTGCTTTGCTTTACTTCAAGCTTCGTTTTTATTCGCTTGTTTTACCTTTCTTTCTCTCATACGCTACAGATTTTAAAAGCGTGCCATGTTTGTATTTTGGAAAATAATTGCGAATATATTCACAAGATTAATAAGCAGCAGCTACTTGAATAAGGCCAGCTTGAAAATTTTGATTTATGCAAGTGAAAATTATAATATATTTTTAACAAATCTGCTTACTTAAATGAAGCAAATAATGTGATTAATCTCTGGTAATTATTTCTAACGCACTGTGTTCTGCAGCTTATAGCACAGAAATAGAACAAATTGGTCGAAAGTGCCTTGCAACGAAAATCTATATATCGCAGCATTAATTGAATTCATATTTTAAATAGGCATATTGCCTGGTAACAGCTTAAATGTTTGAGCAGGCAATAAGTAGCTTTCATGTTATTAATTAAATTGATGAATTGGCTCAATATTTAATTCTTGTCGAATGACCGATACAAATTTTGTTAAGGAATAAGAGAAACCAATTACAAGAATATAAATCACACATGGTGAGTCGGGGAATCCGGAGATTAGACCACTTAAACACGAAGACCCCGCAAAATCAGGGGTACCCCAGAATCGCACTACTCCATAGAATTCGGCCGCTACCCATGTAAGGTAGGAAGTCGTTTAGAGTACTCTTCACTCACATGCATATGGCTTCTAAAATCTGTGTGCGATATCCACTTTAATTCGGACGATGGCTGATTTCCAGAATTTCAAATAGAATTGAAAGAATTGTTTCCGAATGGAAATATGAAAAAGCTTAGATGATAGAAAAGGGGAAATTAAAGTGAAAAACGATTTTAAGGAAGAAAAGAGCGGAAAGGAACAAAAAATTATTCAGGTCAAGTAGCTAGTTGAGAGATGCGGGCCACTGAGTAATATTTTTTAGATAAGCGAATAACCGTATATGAATGGTCTTTAAAATTGAAAAATATGTCAAAAAAGCCTACGAAATCGGAAAATCAAACGGTTTATTAATGTAAAAATAGAAAATCAAGGAATAACAAATCTATTGATGTAAAAATAGAAAATCACAGAAGAACAAACCAGAAAACAATGTAAATGAAATAAATGTTCTCAGTTAATTTATCAGCTTTTTGTTCATTTTCGACCCCGTTCGACAAAAACAGGTCGATGCATAAATTCTTTAATAGAAACATTAATGTTTTACTTAATGCAAAAAATTAGTAGTATTTTTGTTTTCTTTTTTGTTTGCCCATTACAACATAATTTTCATTATATATATTCAGTAATTAATCATGCTTATAATACTTTTCAAAATTATGTAACAACGCAACATTCTAACATTATTTTTAATATACTGCATAAAATTGCTGACCTATGTTGACCAAATGGACCTTTTCGACGCTCTCCAAAAATTTTAGAGCCAACGAAACGTTTTCTAGCCGATGCGTCCTCAAAGCCGGATTTCTGTTATATCGGCCGATTTTTTTCTGCGATAACACTTCAACGAGCACAATCAAAATCGTCCCATCAGATAGGTCTCTTTCCAAATTATCAATTTTTAAATTCGAGCCTTTCAGGCGCTCGTTGGCCCACCGGGTGAACGTATTCTGTTGTATCTGAGAAAAAGACGTTTAACCCGTAAAAATTAAGTTCGATTTAGGTCATAAATTTGGCAAAAGCTGACGCTGGTGATAATTTATTAAATCGCGATCTACTAATGGACAAATACAATCTTAATAATCAAACCATTTTGGATGAAAATCTCACTCGAAATAATACGCTGGTTTGAAAAGGGCACAGAAGCAACGCATGAAGAGCGAATTCACAAAAATCAAATTAATAAATTTTCCGAGATTGAAAGAAACGCGGTACTTTTATCAATTACTTAACAACCAGCAATAATAAGCTTCTTGCTAAAATAAAATTATAGACAGGTAATAATCACATTGACAAGTTAAAGGGGGTAGGGCCTCTAAAGTTGGTCGTGCCCCATGCATCCCCGAAGTCCGGAAATTGTTGACGCCTGAGTTTCGGTGTAAACTAGCATTTTTGGCCATTTTCAAGTGTTTTTTGCCATTTTTTAGCCAAAAAATGGAGGGCATTTACCCACCCTTTTTTCCTAAAATGGCGGGGTACCCCTGCACTCAAAATTTCGAACCGTTACACATGTGAGTATAAAATATGTAATACTACATTTAAAAACTTAATAGAAAAACAAAGTGAAATATTAAGCATGCGACCAGCTAACCAGCATCCTGTGCTCAGTATGACTAATTATATTAAGCTGATCCGGTAAGATAAGCAAGTCCAGCATTTTTAATAATTCGTAATATGTTTTGAATACGGATGTATCTTTTTCCAAATCGCGTCGTCGTTCAGGTCCTTCTCCATGTTTCGTTTTGAATTCGTTTAAGCGGCTACTGAAGTCGAATTATAGTGAGACTAGCGAAAAATAATCTAACCGATACTATGGTAGACTGCTAAAAATGCGAAGAATTTCCCTGCAGAAAATTACGCTAAAATCCACTAAATTTTTGCGACGAGTACATAAAGTTGACGAAAGATGGAGCCTCAAACAATTTCGCGTGCAATAGAAAACTACTAGCAAACGGAAAGGTATCGTAAAGAATCAGAAGAGATGATGATAAGCAATCAAACGTTTTAAAAACATTCCTGTAAAGGATAAAAATAAAGGATAACGATAACACAAAGGATAAAAATCCCAGAAATCTTTTGATATACGGAATGAAATTTTAGCTGTGTGTAAGAGAAATGCAGTAGTCGAATATTGATACTACAAGCCACTGTATTTCGCAACACCGAAAAAAGCACATGCACCGCATGGCCGGTCTGCAGGGAGTAAGCCGATCTGGGGGTCACAGATTCAGCCTTCTTGGGCCAAAATGATCTCAAAAACTGATATAAATGCTAAGATAGCATTAAATCTAACTTATTTCACGGTTTCTGATCAATTTAAAGCACTTTTGAGGAAAATTTTCATTCAGTTTTGGTCTTCGGTTTGCCTCTTTTTCTTTTCAAAATTGCCCATTTCTTCATTCTGAGGTCTAGACCCACGAACGCCCCCAAATGCACGACTGTCTACGACTAAGGACTGAAGACGACATGATCAATCGATAGGTCACATTGAGAACCTTCTCAATGCCGTTGTCGCAATGAATGAGGAGACCTTATATCGTTCATCAGATCACTCAAAAAAGTCGATATCAGCAAAAATGTTAACGCTGTAACACCATTTATATACGAAGCAAGCCACTCATGTTTACATATGTGATCAATCAGTTCCGACGTTAGCATATAGGGTCACAAAATAAACTGCAGCAGCAGCTAGTAAATTTGTAGGAAAATTTAGGACACGGGATCTTGATTCAATTGATCTTATGAAGCTTGCGCCGAAAATTTTGAACCCTGCGATTCCCGGACCGATCAGAATTATTAACGAAATCTGTCATCATTTCCTTTTGAAAATTCAGGAAATCTTAAAGTAATCGGATCTCAGCAAGTGTTAAGTTTGGAGGAAATGAAGGCTAAACGAGTCAGCTTTCACATAAATCAGTTTTCGTTAATTTTTGAGCGTAATAGTTTTGGTTTAAAATAGAAATAACGATTAGATACAGAGTTCAACAGTCATAAGAGGTTTTTCGTTCTTTCAAGTTGCATTGCTGTACCACTGATTAGCTATTATCGTGCAAGACTTTGCAATTCTTAATCAAAATTGCTAAACAGCTTCAACTTATATATTCTATAATTTAAAATAGTGCGGAATTTTCGACGATGATAATCGGTTTTGAAACATTCAATTAGTCATTTGAAATTAGCAAGTAAGCTTAACCGAAATCGCTAGGTAAATCCCGTATTCTTCCGTGAAGAAAAAATCCGTACAAGTTTTGAATTTTTTGCTCAATTTTCACACAAGCATATTTTTAATTTTTACTTTTTCCATTCAACCCTATGCATCATCGCCGCGTATTAAATGATCATAAGTCGAATGCAGAAAGGGCCTAATTTGAATCATTAACCAAGCTAATCAGATGCATACACGAGGGCGTAGCCAGTGGGGAAATAGGGGTCACTTGGCCCCACCCCGAAATTTTCTGGAAATTTTGTTGATTCTTATGGTGCATTCTGCGTCCAAAAAATTGAGTTGAAAAAGGCAAAAACGCCAAAAAATTTTCAGCGCTCAGCGCCGAATCATTTTTATTTTTTATTGTTATAGAGTTCCTATGAGTTTAGAATCTTGAATCAGCTAAAATAATTCATCATTTCATACTAATTAATTAATTTAATGTACTATTTGTTCGTTGAATTAAAGTCTGAATGCTTTTCGAATATTATTGCAAACCTACGAAAATCATAGTTTACCAGTTCAGCAGTTCTCTGCTTCGTTTGTCTCTCTTTGCAAGGAACTGAAAAGATCCTGTTCTATTTTAAAAATAATGACCAAGTTTTCTTGTTTTGCGCAATATCTGTTTTCTGAGCAATCTTTTGAAAATAAGGGGTCACAAAGGGGGCTGAAAAACGTAAAGAACAAAATGTTGGTATTGGTGTAGTATGTCTCCACCTTTCCAAAAATGCATCCACCTAGGTGTAGCATGTACTCCACCTCACCTAAATTAATTTTTTTATGGATAGGAAGACATCCAGCTTCCTTGGTGTGTCGCCATCTCGACAAAATTTTGTTGTTTTTTTTGTTTTTTTGTTGTTGTTTTTTTGTTTTTTTTTGTTGTTTTTTGTTTTTTTGTTGTTTTTTTATCACTGAAAAAATTATATCGTTAATTATTGCGAGATAAGTTCAAGAAAAAAGAAGTAAATAAGGGGAAACTGTCTTGCTATTTCAGCGATGATGTTGAAAGGCGTCTGGAAATGCTGCTTCTTGTACCAATATTGTGCTAAATGCCCTGGAAGCAAAGTGAGCGACGTGCCTCGCATTTTCTCACAATTTCGGCTTTTATATGACCCCATTTAGCTTCAATGCTTTGAGTGTGCGCACCTGTAATGGGAAAAACAACAAAAAAAACAAAACTCAAAAAAAAACAACAAAAAAAAATTTTCATCGAAATGGCGACACACCAAGGAAGCTGGATGTCTTCCTATCCATAAAAAAATTAATTTAGGTGAGGTGGAGACATGCTACACCTAGGTGGATGCATTTTTGGAAAGGTGGAGACATACTACACCAATACCCAAAATGTTTATTGATAAATTTTCCTACATATACCATCAACCTGTTGCTACACTATATACAAAGCAGAGTTTGTAAAACGCATTTCATCTCAGAAGACATTTTCCAATTTATTAACAACAATCAATTAAAAAGTTTTCATATGCAGGAGTTGATAAATTTTAGCTCTTTTTAGGCTAAATTCAGAATTATCGAAATCTGATTGATTTTGCGAAAATTTTAGCTTGCGATATAATATAAGTGGTTTTTTTGCAAATTTTTCGGGGCTATGCCCCGGACCCCGTTGAACGGCGCTTAATGCACCATCCCAGATTTCACCTGGCGTAGAGTGAAGACTTCCCTCACATTCTCATAAGGTCCTACTCAGATGTACCCGCCTACCCAAATTACCTCCATGATGAAATGATTCGATATCTACTTATGTATTTACGACATACACTTTCGTTTTTTGTATTTGGCAAAGATTTTTCCTGATGTTGTACAAAGACATTTGGGCACCAGGTGCAAAGTCTTTGGGAGGGCGAAAACGGTGAAAGTGTTGAGAAGTTTTAAAAATGTTCGAGAGCAAAAACGTCAAAATTTTTCGGCGCTCAGCGCCGTTTACTGTTATTTCTCTTTATAAACTCCAGCATTGAGTTAAAAGCTTGAAATCAGGACAATATCCTAGAACTTCGTAGGTTAGTATTTAACCTATGGAATTATGTCAAAAATGTTCTGTACAAATTTGATAATTTTTTATTTAGTCTGTTTAGCTACAATATGCTTGGAGCGGTAAAAAAACTAAATTTTTTGGCGCTTCGCGCCACTTAATATTTCTGTAATATTTTTCAATAAAAAACCGTAAATTCTGCTTGAAAACTGTAAAAATATCATAATTTTTCGGTGCTTCGCGCCGCATTGAACTTTTTTGCATTTTGATAATTAAAAACCCATATGTTGGCCAGGCTACACTACTAAAGGTCGGACAACGCAGTTTTACTATACATAACGCTTAACTGTACCATATCAAAGCATTCAATGCAAAAGCAGTCTTAAAAATTTTTTGAGTGTGCCCTCCCGCTCCGAACCAAAATCCTGGCTACGCCTCTGTGCAGACATGAGCAGCGCCTAAATTCTGAGGTCTCGGCTCTTGGGGAACAAAAGTGTCAAAAAATTTGGTATACACGTAGGATCAGAAACCCTACTTTTGCTATTTTCAGCGTTTCTAATCGAGCTATATTCGTTGGTATCAAGCGCATCGCACAAAGTGTAAGAAAAATTTAAAATTTGTTCAAACGGGCTTAATCGGTTCTAAAGGGCCCAGATCACTGGACAACCAAGCCCATGTTCGGTCAGAAGGATTTGATAAATGAAGAATAAGTTATTAATGCTGTAATCACGCTTTGCAGCTAGCATAGACCACAAAATTCATTTCTGCTGTGCGCATAGCCGTGCTTATGGGGTGACGAACTGAGCGGTCGCCTGGGGCCGCTAAAGCTCAGGGTTGCAAAAAAATTTTGGAAAACTTCGAATACCCAGTTTTAGCGGTTTCAATGTGGCAAATCATCTTGACGAACGTTTTACTTATGACCCAGATTTTAGATTTAGTAGATCTCAAGCTGAAAAACTTACATCTAAATAAAGTAATCTTAGTGTTTTACCGTGTATATCTAATATTAATTTCGGATGTATATTCCTCTTGACATGACTAAGATTTTGTCAGGGGTTCACGAATTATTTTTAATGATGCACTTGTTCAATGCATGTCTTATGATTTTATGGGGTGTAAGTTTAACAATTTCAACGTTGGAAACATTTTTTCAGAAGAAATCGAAAAAAATTTGTGGCTTCGAGTTGACTGAATACTACGACCATAATGCTGTTTTATTTTGCCTTTTTTCTTTTTTTGATGACTTTACGCATGAGTAAGATTCATTCGGAAATTTAGCACTTTTGTCGCTCCAAAGACGCGACTTACTTCTTCAGTCAAAATTTAGAATTAAACACACTGCTATTGACGCTTTTCCTGCACTATACAAACGTGAAAATTTTTGCTGCATGATAACTTTTACGGAGATTTTTGTACAGTTTTTAAAAACTAGTGGAATAGAATTCAATTTGAAATAAAAAATTTGAGATAATCTCTAGGATCCGATATTATTTCAGCTATGTATCTTATCTTATATCCTAAACACGACTGATGGCTAATCTAACCGCTCGGAAAGCCGACAATTGTCTGTGGAATAAATTGATTCATGTTTCGTGAATATACATAAAAAATCTCAAATATTTGATGTATATACGAGCATATCCAGGGTTCGGCCAATGGGAGGAGCGGACCCTACATAAATTGGTCTATATCTCGGAAAATTCGCCGGGAGCGCTCGCAGAAACCGCATTTTTCGACGTTATTTGACATGCTCTATCCATTAAGATCAAAAAATTAGGAGTTCACACAAAAACTGTATATAAAATTGTCATTTTTCGGTCAGCGCTTGAGTCAAAAGGATAGGAGATACTTCACACTCGGCGCGAAGCGCCAAAAATTTGAACATCATACGACAAAGGCATTCGACTTTTCCATCTTTCCGTACATTATCCTGCCTTTTAAAAAATTTTTTCGGCTAAGGGGGGTTGGTGGGTGGCAGCCATACGTGGGCAGCACTAAAATTCTGGGGGAGGGTGCAAGATTTTTCAAAGGTCAAAAGAATGGCCTTAAAAATGGTGGTATGGCGAAAAAACACCATTTTTCAACGTTTCTCATCGTGCACTATCCATTGGCATCAAAAAATTGCGAAAAAAGAAAAATAAATTTCAAAAATTGAATTCTGTGGGGGGGTATTTTGATTTCTGTGGGGGGGGGGTATTTTGGTTTCTCGGGGTTGCATGACCCCTGAAACCCCCACCCACGCCCAGGTGTGGTGGCAGCCCTCCCGCGCCCCTTAAATACGGCCCTGTGTGCGAGTATTATTTACGATAAAAAAATTTATATTAAGCGCCTGTAAAATGCTTTAATTTATAGCGGAGATTGGAGCTATCCAGGGCCGCTTGAAGACAGCTTTGCCCAGAGCCGCTAGAACTCAAAGCACGGCGCTAGCTGTGCGAATTTCGTGAAACGGGTCCACTTTGTTCAATGCGACTAAAAATCAAAGGGCGAATCAGGAAGTAATGCGAGCGTAAAAACTAACCTGAGAGTAAGAAAAGAACGCGAGAGTGTAAAAAAACAAAATGGTGGGTCAAATGGAACACATCATTATGGATGTCGTTGGACGAAAAAGTGGGTCTAGTGGGACGATGGGACTAGCAGAACGATGGGTCTAGTGGGCTGTTCATACGAGCAGCAGCGAAACTGGTCGACATTTCAAGGAAGCGCTTTGTAAACCAAACTACAAATGTGAATCATATACGCGACTCATCGCTTTACAATGTTGAATCCGTCCGTGAATCGCACAGCTGATCAAATCGGTTAATTAGACGAGAACGTTGTCAAACTGTCAAGTCGTTATTTAGGAGAACGAAGGCGATTTAGTAATGAAATGTCGCTTTTACTGTGAAATAAGTGCGCGTTGATATGCCGTTAATTGATAGGATGACACTGGACAAATGAATCAGAGCGTTATTGTCGAAACTAATCATCGTTTGACAATTTGGTCGAGAAAAACTCATCAAAATCCTATTTGACGATAAAATAACCGACAGCCGGCTGGACTCTTCGCTGCAGTCACAAAGGTAAATATGTACAAAACGAAACTATGTATGACTAATCTTTGTAAAACCGGTGCTTACAGGCATCTCGTGTTGGACATGAACCCGTGGTGGTATGGTTGCATAACAGTATTGGAAATAAAAGCTCGTTTGAAATGTGTTATTTTTACGGGTATACCAAAAAAGGCGATCGGTCGTCGTCGGTTACTTTGTGCAAACACAGCCTTGTATAATATTTTTATCTCATCGAAGTTTTCTCTCACACGTACATAGGTATGTACCTATTCAAACTGCATCATGTATAAATTACGCACCATTTCGAATTGTGCTCGTGTGGACGTTAAAATGTTCATGGAAAAAGCTGCTGATTATACAGGAACGATATGCATTGTTCAATTCAAATTGTGCACATAATGTGCGTATATGGGTGTGTTAAACTGGCAAAGAAAATCTTGGTTATCCATTCAACACCGATGAAAAATGCTTGAAAAGCAAGTTATATTGGGCCTTTATAAGGCAAGCCAACGTTTTTCTGAAACGATAGTCCGATGGAGCGAAAAAGTCGGACAAAATGGTGCCTGTACAAAGCCGCGCGAAAACAATTCGAGGTTTTAAGGTTTTTAAGAATTTTTGAAGTTCCTACAAAAGTGTTTTAAAATTACGACATCTATTTATGACATTCTGCAGTACGTCGAGATATGCGAGACGTATGCACACGTGGGCGTAAGGGGGAGGGTTTGGAGGGTGTGCACCACACGTGGGAGTGGGAGGGGGTTTGGAGGTATACACCCCCAGAAACCAAAATACTCCCCCCAGAATTCAATTTTTAAATTTTGTTTTGTTTTTTCGCTATTTTTTGATGCCTATGACTAGTGCTCGATATGGAACATTGAAAAATGGTGTTTTTTCGCCATATACCACATATTTTAAGGCTACTTTTTTGACCTTTGAAACATCTTGCAATCTTGTACCCCCCCTAATTTTGGTGCTGCCCACCCATGGTGTGCACCCTCCCAGAAGGCTGAATACCCCCATAAACCTAAATACCCCTCAGAATTCAATTTTCGAAATTTTTTGTTTTTTTCGCAATTTTTGATGCCAATGGATAGTGCTCATAGATGGGCAGCACCAAAATTCTGGGGGTGTACAATGTTTTAAGGGTCGAAAAAAGGTCTTAAAAATGGTGGTATGGCGAAAAAGCATCATTTTTAAACATTCCTCATCGAGTACTATCCATTGGCATCAAAAAATTGCGAAAAAAGAAAAAATTAAAATTGGATTCTGGGAGGGGTATTTTGGTTTCTGGGGGGTTCGGCCTTCTGAATGGGGATGTGCACCCCCAAACCTCCACCCCCACGCCTACTGTGATAGCGCTCGATGAGAAACGTTTAAAAATGATGTTTTCTTTTGCCGTGCTACTATTTTAAGACCATTTTTTGGCCTTTGAAAAATCTTGCACCTCCCCCTGAATTTTGGTGCTGCCCACCTATAGACGTATGTATGTAGTCCATATCACTGATTTAAGCCGATAAAAAATCGGCGATTTCGTCAATCTCGCAATCAAAAGTCGGCGATTTTGCCGACATCTACTTCCGAAGCGGGCTTGACAATCAAACGTGCACCTAGAGGGGAGGGGGACGGGTAACCCCAAAATGACAAAAATGAGAAAATTTTTTCAGGGGAAATGGGTTCTTATTCTTTTTTTTTGAGTTTGTGGGCATAAATGCACTATCGCGGACCCGTATTATTGAGCATAGTGCTCTAGGTGGCCTAAATTGACGATCTCATTTGCATCAGTATCATGGGTAGCGCGTTAGCGCGTACTTATAATATACTTGGGTACCCCTACATATGTCTACCTCCCTACATCTATAACCGGACACTTCTGTATCGTGCAGTTTCTTTAAATAGATAATAAAAAAATCACTGTCTGTGTTTTTTTGGTTTTTTAAAATCGACACCCGGTGTGTAACGAGCGCGTAAAGTTTTACTGTAACGTTAACATACTTTTTTTAATTTTGGTCGGTTACCGAACTTTCTAGCTCCGTTTTGCAAGCTGTATAATCTGGCTTTTTTTAAATGTAGACGATTGAATAAGCTCAAAACCACGCTTTTTTTGAAAAGTTACTCATTTCTAGAGTGACAGTGTAAATAGTGTAACGATTCTGAGGTAGAAAAACACATTTTGACCTCGTTTTTCTCTGCCAACAACTCCGGTTACGATACGAGTCCCGAAAAATATTTTCCACCAGATATGTTGGCTTACCGACATACGTTTTTACACGCAATACGAAGTAAAATGTGGGGTTCAAACTTTACACTCTAGTGGATAGTGTAAAAAAACAGATTTTGTCTCAGAATTCTCTGCCAACTTCTCCGGTTATAAGTCAGGATAGATTGAATAAAATAAAATTGAAGCACGTTCCAAGGGCTACACGTCACAGCAAATTGCATTTGACAAAACTCAATACTGAGTTATTTCTGGAGTTGTAAACTTCGAAATCAGGGGTGCAACATTGGGCGAAAAAACACGCTTTCTTTCCCTTTTTTGCTCTGTCAATATCTCGAATCGGATGTGGAACAGAAGTTTTTCACATACAAACGTACTACAATTAAAATGATACAAAACTGGCCTACATAGAAGTTTTTACTCTCAATGGCGAGTTAGGTTCGGATTTTTAAAGTTTACAATGTGATGGATGGTCGAAAATACGTTTTTGTCCCTTTTTTGTTCGGCTTCCTCTCCGTTTAGAAGTCGGGACAAATCGAATAGAATAAAAAAAGTACTTTCTAAGGGATACACGTCACACCAAATTGTGTTTATTTCACTTTAATATTGAGCTTTTTCGGAAGGTGTAAAGTCGAAAACTCTGGGGTGTTAAACGTGTTTCTGTCTTGTTTTTTCTGCTAACTTCTCCGGTTATGAATCTAAACATGATCACAGGTATAAAAATATACCAGGGGTCCAAAGCCATACATCAGTTCGGCGCGTTTCTTCACACTCAACAGTGGTGTAAAGTGGTTTACATCCAATATTTATTTGCCCTCAGACCATTGTGGATATATTTTCTCATAATAAATTGTCGTAATATCAGAGTATTAGTAGAATTACGAATCCGACTAAAATCTTCTTTACACTCGGTTGATGTATAAAGTTTACACTGAAGATTAACTTTAGTTCTAGGGCTTTGCGGAAGCTTAATTTCTTTGCGAAATGTTCTATGTAATGTCAGAATTACGAATCTGACTCCTAGTTTTCTCTACACTCAGTAGTTGTGTAAAGTGTACAATATTCATTTATTGTTGACCAGAGAAAAGTTTACACTACAAATTTATTTTACATCCGGGGCGTTGCAAAACGGGATTTTTTTCAAAATATGTTCCGTAAAGCCAGGATTACGAATATGACTGTATGTTTTCTTTACACCCAGTAGTTGTTTCAAGTTTACATTAAAATTAACTTCAGTTTCGAGCATTGCAAAAGCTTGATTTTTTCTAATTATTCCATGTAATGTCAGGATTACGAATCTGAGTGTAAATCTTCTTGACAAGCTAGTTGTGTGAAATTTACGCTGAAAAAATTTGATATGTTTAAATGAGGTAAGGTTTTTTGTTTAAAAAAGATAATGCTGATGTTCAGAATGATTTTGTTTTCCGCGTTCTTGGACTGCTGTCACTTTACATTCCAATATACCGGGTCCTGCATAACCTTTGCCACCCCCTAGCACATTACCCAGAAATGCTACGTATATGTATTACACTATGTTTTGTAGGTAATTCAATTTGGAATTTAACTGTGTTATACTAATTTACTATCAATTTAACTTTATGGCTGGAACTTGCGACAACGAAAGGCAGCGCATTATTAATCGGATCAAATGCATTGCATTTTGCAAAGCTCGTGATGCTGGTGCTATGTAGCTCCATTAATAAATGGTTTGCCGATGAATTTGGTCGGAGTGAAAGCTGGGTTACAAGAAATGGGAATATAACTGAACAGGACTTTTTACGGAATTTGGCGACGGGCGGCCGCTGAAACTTTCACAAGGAAGCCAGCAGATCATCGAAAATTCGAGCAACAAACAAAAAAAGCTGCACCCAGGTTTCAAGGGAAATTCTTGAGCAACGTAGCAAACGAGTTGATCCCACAACAGTTCTCAATTATCGGACCAGGTTGGACTGCGGCCATTTCATGTTATTACGAAGTCTTTGAAGACAGAAACACATGTTCAGGACAGACTTTGGCTTGCACTCTGGCTAAAAAATTGGACAACTGCAGATTTTTGCACTTGGCGCCTTCTGACGAATTTTTTGTTTGGTCAATATGAAAACCGAATTTCCAGAATGACCGCGTTTGGTCAAGAATTGTTTTAGAGATCAATGATCATGACCATTATGCCAAATCGTCCGAAATATAGCCTGCATATGGTTGTTTGCATACGTGGGCAGCAAGAAAATTCTGGGGGGGTGCAAGATTTTTTGAAGGTCAAAAAAAGGCCTTAAAAGTGGTGGTAGGGCAATAAAAACACCATTTTTCGACGTTTCTCATCAAGCACTATCCATTGGCATCAAAAAATTGCGAAAAAACCGAAAAAAAATTTCAAAATTGAATTCTGGGGGGGTATTTTGATTTCTGGGGGGGTTATTTTGGTTTCTGGGGGGTGCATAGCCCCCCGAACCCCCCCACGTTCAGGTGTGGTTGTTTGTGATGTTCACGGCAACAAAGCTGATGTGGATCATCAAAAAAATGTGAATCATGGGATGGAGCTTATTTTCGTGAAGTTATCTTGATTCAACACATCAATCCATTTTTGCAAATTTCTAATGACATGCTCGTAGTTGGAGAAGCAACATTTGTTCACGACAAAGCCCCTTGCATGCATGCCAATGCGACCCAACATCTTTTGAAAGGAAATGGAATCGATTTTTGGGGGGACGACGTGTGGCCTGACAAGGCAACTCGCCAGATTCAAATGTGGCAGAGAACATTGGGGCAATTGTCAAAGATGAAGTGGAAGCCCTGATGCTGCAAGAATCGGGCCCTGGACGTTACTCGACTGAAACTTCGCGCCAAAATTTGGAAAATGTCCTGAAACATTTGGAAAATGACACCGACTTATTCAAACGTTGTTGTGTTCATACCCTGATCGCGTTTAAGGCCATTTTTAAAATCAAATGGCGAGCACGCAGAATAGTAATTATGTATAGGTTAGTTCCGCTTTGAATGCTGATTAAAATGACATACTGCAATAATCTGGCTGACATTCATCAGTTCAAGCGCTAGGGGTGACATGCATACGTGGGCAGCAAGAAAATTCTGGGGGGGGGTGCACGATTTTTTTGAAGGTCGAAAAATGGCCTTAAAAATGGTGGTATGGCGATAAAAACACCATTTTTCGACGTTTCTCATCAAGCACTATCCATTGGCATCAAAAAATTGCGAAAAAAACGAAAAAAATTTTCAAAAAATTGAATTCTGGGGGGTATTTTGATTTCTGGGGGAGGGGGTATTTTGGTTTCTGGGGGGTGCATACCCCCCAAACCCCCCACGCCCAGGTGTGCTAGGGGCATGGCAAGGGTTATGCAGGACCCGGTACTCTATCTTAACAGTGATGTATTATAAATCTAGTGCACTATTTACATTTACATACATATAATGATTATCTTGATTTATGAGGTCTTCACACTGCTTCTGCTTAAGTGAAACAAAAAACAAGTAGATCCTAAAAACGAACGACCCTTTAAAATAGAACTAAAGATCTACGATTGTCCTACTTTTATCGCGCATACAGTTGCAGATATATTGTACTCTATCATATAAAATTCAAATCAATGCTCAAGTTGCTAACGACCTTATTTGTATCTGCTGTGACGCTATCCCCTTTAGAGTTGTACTTAACTTAAAATTGCCACATTTTCTTATTTGGCTCTATTTGAAGTATCAAGAGATACATAAGAATTGGTGCATTTATTCATGTGCGGTGAAATCTGGTC
>JAVLUZ010000151.1:4234230-4491343 GCA_036768485.1 Mermis nigrescens | reverse complement strand
CCTGATGTGAAAAGTCGAAAAATGATGTTTTTATCGCCATATACCACCATTTTTAAGGCCATTTTTGACCTTCAAAAAAATCTTGCACCTTCCCCCCAGGAGCTTTCTTGCTGCCCACGTATGGTCGGGCAGATCCATAGATGCACAGCAAGGTCGATCGGTATTCCTGGAGCACATGTACACCCTCCGAAAACTAGTAATTCTCAGTTCAATTCTTACCATAAGTAGGAAAGCTGGCCCCTAGGGGAGTCTGTGTGCTTAAGCATAGCACGTGCTTAAGCATGGAGAACTCCATTTGGACCACGCACGCTCTTAGTACACTTGCACTCAGCCGCTTGAATCGCCGAATTTTTGGCCATACTACTACTTACATACGCGTGAAGCGCCCAACTATTCACAGTCGGTTATCCAGGACGGGCGGAGCCAATTAATTTTAATTTGCATAACTAGCTAGCAGCCTCCCCATGCTACAGCTCTAATTTTAGTTCATAAACTGCAATGCTGACGCATTGGCACGCTGCTCCTATTTTTGCGCGTTTTTCACAAACTTCGAGACATGTAGGTCTTGCTAAAAAAGTTATGAGACAAAAACTTGTTATTCATTTTACTTCTATAGGCTTATCAGACAAAACTTGTTATTCATTCTCATCTTATTTATAGCTCATGTGGGGTGAGTGAGTAGGGTATACGGTTGAAAAGTAATCTATTAATTTCTACTCTTTTTTCAAGAAAAAAAATTGAAAAATAAATAAATAAATAAAAATAAATAAATAAATAAGAATAAGCATCGAATTTGGACATCAGGCTATACAACAATAATACAACACCTTAATTAATCAAAATCAGAAAAAAACAAGCCAAATAAAATTTACAGAGAATTAGCCAGGCAGCACAACATATAGCAAGTGCTCAACAACAAATTTCTACAACACAACGCGTTAGTACGACGCATAAAACATCATAAAATGGGTTAAACGCTTAAACGTAGAAACCTCTGCCCTTGTAGGCGCGAAGCACCAAATTTCGGCAAAAATTCTTCAGAATAGTGTACTGATTATATTCTGAGCATTTTTGTCCGATTTGGATAGTCTAGCAGAGCACTGCTAGATTCTTCAACACATGTGACAACTTCATTATTGTCTTCTCGTTTCATCTGCTCATCCTCAAATAGATCGGCATTTTTGCGAATCAATTTCTTGAACATGTATTTTCGACTGGCCAAGCTGTCTCATTAGCTTCCTTTTTTCCAAATTTTACCCATACCGGTAAAAATTATTAGCGTTTTCTATTTCTTCCCTTAATTCGCTTTCATTTAGAGCATTTAGGAGTGAGTCATAAAAATCATAGAGAACATGGATTTTATCAACAAAACTGCTGTAAAAATGGCTCGGTTTGAGAGGTCTTGTATACTGTTCGGAAAATCTGCAAAATCTGAAAGCACGGATTCTACTAAAAGCGCCAAAACGGGTTAGTTCAACCACTTTCCGATTACAATCTCATTTCGAGCTGCTTTCAGAATCTGAAGAATTTCCATTGTTACTGCCTTCACTACTATCATCATCTGTCATTTGTACAGAACTCTGATGTATCATTCCTCTTTTGTGATATCCCATGCATGAGGTATTTGTGTCTTTTAAAGTAAAATTATTTAGTAATTAGCATCGCAGATCTTCACAGATTTTGATTCATTTTTGTCAACTATTCAAGATGTGGCATTCCTTAAATAAACTTTTATTGCACATGAGATTCGTGTTTACATCACATTCTTGACGTAGAAGCTCCCATTCTTCGCAATATTGGTCACTACTGTCACTTTCATTCAATTTATAGTTTAGCATGCATTTTCTTCATATGCATAACGTTAAACCTGGTTCTGAAGTGAAAATTATCGCTGACAAAGTCTCCAATTTTTAACAATATCTTCCAAGAATCTCAATTTTGTCGGTAATATCGTCAATACAATCTCACGCAGAAAGGTGGTTTGTTAGTCAGTTGTTAGCTGATGCAACTACAAATAGGTGATTTTTATGAAACGCGCCCAATTTTCAGAGGAATGTGACGATGTGATGGTTTTTGTGCAGAAATGGGAGACCTCACATTCCGCACAAAAACCATCACATCGTCACATTCGTCCGAAAATCGTATACCAGGAGGTTCATACCTTCTAGCCCTTGGCGACTGATAAGTTAGAAGCAAATGCGCCCAATTTCAGAGGAATGTGACGATGTGATGCTTTTTGTGCAGAATGTGAGGTGCACAATTTGGAATGTGAGATTTTTCTGCAAAATGTGAGGTGCACAAAATCCTCACATTTTGCACAAAAAGCATCACATCGTCACATTCCTCTGAAAATTGGGCGCGTTTGCTTTTAACTTATCAGTCGCCAAGGGCGAGAAGGTATGAACCTCCTGGTATACATTTTCGGACGAATGTGACGATGTGATGGTTTTTGTGCAGAATGTGAGGTCTCACATTCTGCACAAAAACCATCACATCGTCACATTCCTCTGAAAATTGGGCGCGTTTCATAAAAATCACCTATTTGTAGTTGCATCAGCTAACAACTGACTAGCAAACCACCTTTCTGCGTGAGGTTGTATTGACGATATTACCGACAAAATTGAGATTCTTGGAGATATTGTCAAAAATTGGAGCACTTTGTCAGCGATAATTTTCACTTCAGAACCAGGCTTAACGTTATGCATATGAAGAAAATGCATGCTAGGCTATAGAATTGAATGAAGTGACGGTAGTGACCAATATTGTGAAGAATGTGAGCTTCTACGTCAAGAATGTGATGTAAACGCGAATCACATGTGCAATAAAGTTTATTTAAGGAATGCCACATCTTGAATAGTTGACAAAATGAATAAAATCTGTGAAATCTGCGGTAAGCAATTACTTAATAATTTTACTTTAAAAAGACACAAATACCTCATGCATGGGATATCACAAAAGAGGAATGATACATCAGAGTCTGAACAAATGACAGATGATGATAGTAGTGAAGGCAGTAACAATGGAAATTCTTCAGATTCTGAAAGCAGCTCAAATGAGACTGTAATCGAAAGTGGTTGGACTAACCCGTTTTGGCGCTTTTTAGTAAAATCCGTGCTTTCAGATTTTGAAGATTTTCCGAACAGTATACAAGACCTCCAAACCGAGCCATTTTACAGCAGTTTTGTTGATAAAATCCATATTCTCTATGATTTTTATGACTCACTCCTAGATGCTCTAAATGAAAGCGAATTAAGGGAAGAAATAGAAAACGCTAATAATTTTTACCGGTATGAATTAAAATTTGGAAAAAAGGAAGCTAATGAGACAGCTTGGGCCAGTCGAAAATACATGTTTAAAAAATTGATTCGCAAAAATGCCGATCTATTTGAGGATGAGCAGATGAAACGAGAAGACAATAATGAAGTTGTCACATCTGTTGAAGAGTCTAGCAGTGCTCTGCTAGACTATCCAAATCGGATAAAAATGCTCAGAATATAATCAGTACACTATTCTAAAGAATTTTTACCCGAAATTTGGTGCTTCGCGCCTACAAGGGCAGAGTTTCTACGTTTAAGCGTTTAACCCGTTTTATGATGTTTTATGCGTCGTACTAATGCGTTGTGTTGTAGAAATTTGTATTGAGCACTTGCTATATGTTGTGCTGCCTGGCTAATTCTCTGTAAATTTTTATTTGGCTTGTTTTTTTCTGATTTTGATTAATTAAGGTGTTGTATTATTGTTGTATAGCCTGATGTCCAAATTCGATGCTTATTTTTATTTATTTATTTATTTTTATTTATTTATTTATTTTTCAATTTTTTTTCTGGAAAAAGAGTAGAAATTAATAAATTACTTTTCAACCGTATACCCTACTCACTCACCCCACATGAGCTATAAATAAGATGAGAATGAATAACAAGTTTTGTCTCATAAGCTATAGAAATAAAATGAATAACAAGTTTTGTCTCATAAGCTGTAGAACCTACATGTCTCGAAGTTTGAAAAACATGCAAAAATAGAACAGCGTGCCAATGCTTCAACGTGCAGTTTATGAAGTAAAATTAGACATGTGGGGAGGCTGCTAGCTAGTTATGCAAATCAAAATTAATTGGCTCCGCCCGTCCTGGATAACCGACTGTGAATAGTTGGGCGCTTCACGCGTAGGTGTAGTAGTAGTATAGCCAAAAATTCGGCGATTCAAGCGGCTGAGTGCAAGTGTACTAAGAGCGTGCGTGGTCCAAATGGAGTCTCTATGCTTAAGCACGTGCTATGCTTAAGCACACAGAATCCTCAGGGGCCAGCTTTAGTACTACCATATTTAGACTTAGATGAAAAATAATACAATAAGGTTCATGATGAGCGACCTCAAAATTATCCGGAAGTCATCGATTATTTGGCTTGTACGTCTTCTCCAAGAATACCAGCCCGATCTAGGTGAGATCAGCCAGTCTGGGTGATTAAGAATGCAGTTTTTTATGCTAAATTGAACTCAAAAACTGGTAAAAGCGCTAAAATATCGTTAAAACAACCATATTAGGTACCATTTTCTGATGAATTTGAAGCACCTCTTCAAAGAAAACTTATTTTCATCTATTTTTGGCTTTCATTTCGCCTTTCATTGATTTTCCTCATAAAATTTTTCATTTTCCATCTCTGCCGGGGCCTAGACTCCCCGGACCTAATCACATGCATGTCTGAATAGAACCACTGAAAACCCAGTAACCCAAATACTGATTAGTATCATGAAATTAAATTTTTGCTTTGGTCCTTTCATTGTCTGTCTTGCACCACCAATTCCTTTACCCAGTTTACTATCGTCAGTGCACAAGCATCATTTGAATGAATGTGTAAGTCTGATCAGAGTGTTTGAAAATTACTTTATTAAATATTTGTGCATGAGCTAGGAGTTAAGTCTTATTTAATTCATTTAGTGTTGCTACACTCTTGTCCGCGCATCCAGTTACAGATACATTGCACTTTATTATATAAAATAGCAACGAAAAGTGCTGCGAGGGAACAAAAAAAGGTAAATATACTTGAATTTCTTCATTCTTAAGGATGCAAAACGAGGGGACTAGGGAAAATTTCCCTATATGCGGGGAAGCCATAGAGAATGTGCTAAACAGTTAGACTTCCCCTAAACAACGCAAAAATCGAAGTATCTTCTGTGGCCTGTCAAAAATGAGGGTGTAGTCACAAAACGTTCTCAAGTGTTTCGCAAAAGAGCATTGAAGACACTTCCATGACTATTAAATAATTAATGTATTATTTATTTAATGAAATCATGACCTTTCCACAATGCTCTGGCGTAAAAGATAATAGTGTAAACTTTACACCTAAATGACCAACTCAATAGGTTGCATGAAAAACCACAAAAAAATTATTTAAATCTCCCAAAATAAAGTAATCAAAATACTCGCCGTCGTAATCCAACTATGGAAAATCTGCAGACACGCGTATAGGCCGCAGAATATACTTCGATTTTTGCGTTGTTTAGGGAAGTCTAACTGTTTAGCACATCCCTATAGCTTCTGTGTATATAGGGAAATTTTCCCCGGTCCCTCCTTTTACATCCTTAACAATGAAGAAATTCAAGTATATTTACCTTTTTTGTTCCATCGAAGCATTTTTCTTTGCTAGATCCCTTCTTTTATTTAATATTTTAGGCCCTGTATCCATGGGTGGGCAGTGGGCAGCGCCGAAATTTTGGGGGGTGCAAGTAGCTGAATAAATTTCTTTTTCGTCCCAAACCTCTACACTAAAATGATCACAGATCAAGAAATATTGCATTAAAAGGGAAAACAATTTTACCTTTTGAGATATTTGTAGCCCTCTACATTATAAAACTAATTGGAACACGCTAAGAGAAAAACGCGTATACTTTACACTTTTGTGCAACAACCATTGAGGTGTAAAGGAATTTTAAGTTCAGATTCGTAATCTACAACTCAGGGGCAACATTTTTGAAAATTAAATTGGCCCTCCGCATATTGTTTGCTACTCAATGCTCCGGCGGAAAAAGCTTCTCAGTGTTAACTTTACACTTGTGCTAATAACGCAATATTGGGGGTATAGAAACAAAATAAACTAGGATCTGTAACGCGAAGGTCAGGGCACATTTTAAGAATAGTTAGCATATTCCACCTACTTAGCGGAGTAGCTGAAGAAATTTCGTTTTTCGTTTCGAACCCTTTACTTTAAAACGATCACAGATCGAGAAATATTGCGTTAAAAGAGAAACGAAATTGAATATTTTGAGATATTGAAACCCTCTACATTATAAAACCAGTCGGACTGCACAGAGACCAAAATCGAGATAGATAAGCTTTAGGACACGCCAAGAGTTAAAAACCGGTATACATTACACTTTAGTGCAAGAACCATTGCGTGTAAAGAAATTTCAAATTTAGATTCGTAATCCACAACTCCAGGGCAACATTTTTAAAAATGGAATTGGCCCTCTGCAAATTATTCGATACTCAATGTTCTGGGCGGAAAAGTGCTTCTCAGTGTAAACTTTACACTTGTGCTAATAACGCAATATTGGGTGTATAGAAACAAAATAGACTAGATCTGTAACGCTAAGGTCAGGGCACATTTTAAACATAATTAGCATGTTCCGCCTACTTAGCGGAGTAGCTGAGGAAATTTCCTTTTTCGTCTTGAAGCCTTTACAGTAAAACGATCACAGAACAAGAAATACTGCGTTAAAAGAGAAAAAAATTGGGCCTCGAGATATAGTAGCCCTCTACATTATAAAACCAACTGGACTGCACAGAAACCAAAATTGAGATAGATAAGCTGAAAACACGCAAAGAGTAAAAAACCCGTATACTTTACATTTTGTGCAACAATCATTGAGTGTAAAGAAATTTTAAGATCAGATTCGTAATCTACAGCTCAGGGGCAACATTTTTAAAAAAATTGGCCCTCTGCAAATTATTTGAATTTTCGTTTTACACTTTACATACTCATTGCTAAATCGGTATTGAATGTAAACCAAAAAATGGTATATAGTGTTTTTTAATTATCTATCATTTGAAAAAGGGCACCTCCCAGGTGTGTGCCGTTGTTGCTGTGAGGGGGGACACAAAATTCGCACTCGCTGTGATAAAGATATAAGAAAAAAGGTGACGGAGTATATTATAAGCGCTATCGCGCTACCTATGATAAAGCAATGCTTAAGATAAACATCTTATTAAGAGTGTAACTTGTAGTGCTGGCTTTTGACCCTGTTCAGCTGCAAGTAGAAATTCGTGACAAAAGAACCAAAAGTGAAATCGGCCATACTTCATGGCTAGATGGAAGATTTTCGAGTAAAAGACGCACTGTCATAAAATGTCAAAGTATTTATGACTCTCGAAAAATCATTTTCTTTTCCTGCTTATTTTTTTAAATCTGGCCAATCCTGTTTTTTCAATATATTTTGCAAGTGTTATCTCCATGTAAAAAAGGAAAATTTTCGAAAAATTGAACACACATAAAAAATTTTTTGAGTTATATTACACATTGGCTTCTTTAAATTCCACGATACTATACCGTCAACTTATTAAAAGGTCCAGTGCATTCCTAACTTTTACACACACTAATGTTCGTAATTTATTGAGTCTTCAAAGTGATTTTAGTTGACCATGAAACAAATAGTATTACATGGTTTATTTATAAAATAGAATCGCTGTACAGTATGACTAATAATGTGTTAATAATGAACTATATATTGCAACTAGACATCTATAGTGTGGGAATTCTGTGGCTTCACACTAGCATTATCACATTAGTGAAAAAGCGCTTTTCTTACCGTTTCGATAACGATAACGAAGGCTCAAATAACGGCATTATTAACATAAAATAGTTATTTTTTTATTTTACGATTTTCTCAAGAAAATGTTTGAAATTTTATGATGATGGAAAATGTTGTTAATATCAGCGTTGCATAATTATACAGTTGTGTGCACACCTAGGCAGAATTAAATCATACTTTATAAAGCAATCTTAACATACTCGTATGCATGCATATACAAATGTCCTACATATGTCATGTGTTAGATATGTTCATACAGATTGTAATTTTCGAAAAAAGTGGATAGACAGTATGTAAGGTAATTTAAAGTACGACCAGTTCTAGGAGTTGAAAAAAGAAAAAGCAAATTTATCAGAGACTGCGATTCCTTTCCCTTGAAAAAATGCAAAAAAATCGGTTAGCAGTAGTCTTACATCGCTGTCCCCAAAATACGAGAAAAACAGATAGGCTGGTTCATTTGTTCGATATCTTATTCAGTAAATTTTATGAACAAAAATGACTTCTGATGTGATGCAGCTTTATTCTTCCAGTGGAACGGACGACTTTAAGGGGCTGGGGGTGGTCGCCACCATACGTGGGCAGCAAGAAAATTCTGGGGGGGGGGTGCAAGATTCTTTGAAGGTCAAAAAATGGCCTTAAAAATGGTGCTATGGCGAAAAACACCATTTTTCGACGTTTCTCATGAAGCACTATCCATTTGCATCAAAAAATTGCGAAAAAAACGAAAAAAAATTTCAAAAATTGAATTCTGTTCGGGTGTATCTTGATTTCTGGGGGGATTTTGGTTTCTGGGGGTGCATACCCTCCCAACCACGCCCAGGAGTGGTCGCCTCGCCAGCCGCCCTCTTCGCCAACATAGTTGGCGAAGTTAGAATTAATATCAAAATATTGAGCATTATTATCGATATTATTATCAATTTTAATATATGTAAGAGTCTCACAAAACTGGGTAAACCCGAAGGTCCGCCACTGATCAAGTGTTCGGTCGCTTTCGCGAGCCGAACCAGTGCTCATACAAAAAAGAGATCAGCTGAGTTTTATGCCCACCTGAAGCATAAACTCACGGGTTAACACCCGACTGCAGCGCCGTTGAAAAGGCGGCGTGCAATACCGATCGAATGCAACACCAAGAGAGCACTTTAGGCTCGATCGATTGGTGACGGTGAGCAGCAACACATGGGGCTCTATCAATTGGTGCATAATTGCGTGGTAAACGTGGTAGGCATACCGCTATAGCCATACGTGGGCAGCAAGAAAATTCTGGGGGGGGGTGCAAGATTTTTTTGAAGGTCGAAAAATGGCCTTAAAAATGGTGGTATGGCGATAAAAACACCATTTTTCGACGTTTCTCATCAAGCACTATCCATTGGCATCAAAAAATTGCGAAAAAAACGAAAAAATTTTCAAAAATTGAATTCTGGGGGGGGGTATTTTGATTTCTGGGGGGGGGTATTTTAGTTTCTGGGGGTGCATACCCCCCAAACCCCCCCCCCCCCACGCCCAGGTGTGGCTATAGCCCGTCTTAGCTCGTCATCGGCTTTGCCTGTTGGGGTATTACCTTCCCGTCATAGGCGTTTGAACCGGAGTTCAAAAGGCGTGTGTAACTACTGACAGCACTTACAATTCAAAAATTAGCTTTAGTATTAATATCGAAATTCACTTTCTTTCGAAATTTCTTCCTTGGCGAGGAAGGTCAGAACATTCTTCCTACTGTGAAAAGAAATCCACTAAAGTTTCATGGAGAAAGCTTTTTCCGTCAACTAAACGATGTCAAAAGGGCAAACCTTAGGTGAGGCAAAATCGATTACTTATGTACCTATAGTCCGTTTCATTTAACTTTGCGGTTTTCTTTTGAATTTTCCCGCAAGAATTAGGCCACAAAAGTGGTTTACAATATTGATGCAGTAATGTGGCATAAGACTGGCATACGCCTGACTCGATATACTGTACAATATCATATGTATTTATCGTATTAGTTAAAAACACTTTTGTAGCCTCAAAAAACCTCAGTTAAATGAAATGGATTTGCGATTGTTAAATTCTATTTAACTTATAAACGCGTTACTTTGTTGGAAGATTTTAAATCACGCGATTATGCTATTTATAAACAGCTTCTAAGCATAATTATTATGAATTGATTTGAGATGCTGGAATTATTTCTGCAGTACAATATTGCATATATCATGTTAGCGGAGGGTTGATGTATAGATCCTCAGAACAGGAAAATAGGACAGTTTCTGCAGAAATTGAGGCAAAATGAAGGCCAAAATGCTTAAAAACGAGAATTTTTATTTGAATGCATGAATTTATTGACTGCAAACTGTAGATTAACGTATGTAGGTACCAAAAAGCCTTTTCCACACGTGTTTGATACACACCTCTGTAAATTGTAAAGTAAGTAAGTAGATACCGAAATAAGTGGTACATATCATGCCGAGCCAAATGAAATCTAAAAATCACAGGCTTTCTTTGATGAAGATGTTTCATGATCATGGCTACGCTATTCTGGCCTAATCCGTCTTCTCGTTGATTATAATTTGTACTAAATTAGATGTCACGTGTCAAATTAGATTAAGTAATTAATTAATTTTTTATTGATACGGTTTATAACTTAATTAAGTCATTAATTTAATTTGTTATTTCATTAATTGACAATAAACATCGGATCGACGCCCGAACAAAAAGAATTCCTGGCACAGCTTGACATGATCGAACGACAAATCAGCATTTTCGGCGAAATGACCCTAACATTGACCTATTTCGCGTAATTCGAAATAAAGTGAAATAGTTATATTTAATAGAATCAATATGAAGTATAATTAATTAATTAATTAATTGGTGAAGCTTTAAAGAAATGTGCACCGATAGAAAGTGTAAAGTGGAATCGAAAAACCGTTTTAAAAAATTTAAATCCATTTAGAGGGACGAAGTTCATATTGCAATGCAATGCAATGCTAAAGTTAGAAAGGTTAAAAATATGCGTTATAGGTACTTTTTTCTAATTTCTCCATCAAGTTCGTTTTACACGTTTGTATTCTTTTTGACGTTTAAAGTCCGAAATAACACGCTTTTTCCACCAATCCTTTAATTTACCTGAAATTGTTTACTAAATAAGAACCTCGTTTTTACTGAAATAGCAAAAAACACCCAACATAATTTAATTTTAGAAAAAGTACGAAAATACGTTAGAGATCCAAAATTTTCGTCATAATTTTTCAAGACGATAGAACGAGATATTTTGTTTCAAAAGAAAATGTTTCATTCAGCTGTTAAGTTCTCTTATTTTCGCTTGTTTTTCAACATCGTTTTTCTCTATTTAATTAATTAATTCGATAATTCTAATTTTCTGACGATTTTTTCTTGAATAAATGTTATTGAACAAATATCAAGCAATAATGTTGCGTGAGCAAAAGCCGAGATAACGGGTGACGCAAAACAAATATATGTACGTGAATTGTATTTGAATTGAATTAAATAGATAAGGCCATAAGGTGTTTATTTGAAAAATAATTTTAAAAAGTGTAAGTTTCGCGAAGTCCTTGGCACAGTTCGTTAGGTACATAGGTACATGTTTTATTTAAATAAAAAGGCATCTGGCCTTCTTGACACTCCAGCGAACGTTGAATCGTATTATTCGCACACAGTGGAGCTAGAGTAATTTGAGCTGACCATATTTGAAGGAGACAAAGCTTCGATCAAAATCTGAAACCATCACCTTTAATAAACGCTCTATAGAAAAAATATAAATTTCGACGTAATAAATTAAGAGGAAAATTATCTCTTAAAAATTAAAATTGATTCACTGATTAAAGCTCAAATGACAAATAGAAATAAAGGTAAATTAATAGATTTATCAACTTTGTAGATTAATTAAAAAAGCAACAGTTTTACGACACATTTCACTTGGGAAACAAATAAGTTTTCCGAAATTCTGAGGGTGCTCGGCAATGGGTTCGCCTACGTCTACATACAACTGACATTTTATGTACTACTGAGAATTCAGTCGACTTTTTTAGTAATAAGAACAGATCATCGTAAGACGGGAGCAAACAGACACTAAAATAAATTTGAAGTGTAAACTTTACACATTAACAATAAATAAATAGGTCAAACTTTACACAACTACTGGGTGTAGAGAAAACTGACAATAAGGTTTGTAAGGTCTACATAGAACATTCTGAAAAAATTTAGCTTCCACAAGGCTCCAGAACTAAAGTTAATTTTCAGTGTGAACTTTGCAAAACCACCGAGTATAAAGATTTTAGTCGGATTCGTAATTTGGATATTACTTTGATATTATGATCAATATTTATGAAAAAATTAAGTCTCCACAATGGCCGAAAAACAAATGAATATCGGGTGTAAACCACTTTACACCAATGTTGAGTTTAAAAATACGAGCCTAATTGGAGTACAAAGTCTGATTTCTGGTACATTTTTATACTTGAGATCTTGTCCAGACTCATAACCAGAGATGTTGGCGGGGAAAATAAGTCAGAAACACGTTTAATACCCTCCCCCAATTTTGGACTTTACAGCACCCGAAAACGTAAAATATTCATGTAAATAAACGCCATTTGCTGCGACCTGTACCCCTTAGAAAGTACTTCATTTTTATTCTATTCGACTTATCGGCTAACAATAAAAGAGACAAAAACGCATTTTTTCCACCTTCCACAACATTGTAAACTTTTAAAATCTGAGCCTAACTCCCTATAGAGTGAGTAGTTAACCGGGTCTCCCTGGACCGTGTACAAAGTATAGTCAGTGCTTAAGCATAGGCTATGTTGAAGCATGGTCCCGTGTTGAAGCATAGGCTATATGTTTTGTACATGGTCTAGGGGAATGAGACGTCGACCGATGACGTCACACTATAGTTAACCTCAACTATGGGGTATACTGGAGACTATTTTAAATTTGCGGATCAAGTCAACCAGGCATACTTTACACTACAGCAAGAGTACCTATTTAATGCAGGGGGATATACGAAAAATGGGGGAATCTATCTGAATTTTATTCTTTAGGGATAACTATGAACACCGCTTACCATACTAAATCCGTACAATATTCTAACTCGGGTATCACCTGACCATTTTACACTTTACACTCTAGTAGTTTACACCAAATCATAAAACCGCTATAAATCATGAACCAATGGCCGGATTGAGCTGAAATGTTCAGAATGTAAACACTACATGTCAAAAATAATGTGTATGGAAAATCGTGTACCGGCTTACTGTAGCTATGTTATAACACGTATTTTTTGAACCAATGGCCGGATTGAGCTGAAATGTTTAGAATGTAAAGACTACATGCCAAAAATATTGTATATGGAAATTCGTGCACCGGCTTACTGTAGCTATGTTATAACACGTATTTTTTGAACCAATGGCCGGATTGAGCTTAAATTTGAGAAACAGCATATACGCGAGACACAAATTCTTTGTACATTGTCTTATTGTAGGTATACTGTAGCTTTCTGGATTTTCTATATCTCACAAACTAACAGTCAAATAAAGCTGAAATTCAATAAATTAGTTGTATATGAGTCAAAAATAACGTACGCGAAATATAGTGCATGGGGTTACTGTAGGTATGCTACAACACGTATCTTTTAATTCGCCGAGCTGGAAATTTGAGAGATTTAACAAATACGATAGAACAGTGCACCAGAACTACTATAAGCAACATTTAGTAACCCATTGTGTGGAAAAGATGGCTGTGAAAAAGGTTACAAAAGGTCCACAGTCTCGCACAGATCTACCCCAACCCAAAGCTAGAGGATCACTCTGTAGACTGCAGATCTTTTGTATGAACACACTGAAAACGTGCATAATACTTAATAAGATTATGAGACAATAAAACATGAAGATACGGGTTTAACGAAAAAAATCAGATATATTTTGTAAGATTTGGAAATTATTTTGTAAAATTTGGAAACTTTTTTTGTAAAATTTGGAAACTTTTTTGTAAAATTTGGAAATTATTTTGTAAAATTTGGAAACTTTTTTATATGGTTAAGTATAGGTGTTTTGTAGAATTTGGAAACTTTTTTATAAAATTTGGAAATTATTTTGTAGAATTTGGAAACTTTTTTGTAGAAATCTTTTTTGTAAAATTTGGAAACTTTTTTGTAAAATTTGGAAACTTTTTTGTAAAAAATGGAAATTATTTTGTAAAATTCGGAAATTAAAAAAAAACAAAAGTTTGACTACCGTGGAAACCCAGGAGTCAAATTTTGATGGGTCCCTCGCCAGTGGACCAGATATTCGGTCTTATTACGTCGTCTCCGCGTTTTTAGATTGCTGATTATCAATCGCCTGCTCAATATACGGACAAAGTTCGCTCGGTTCTACCGGAAATCATGAGAATGAAATTGGGGCTTTCTATATAGGAGGCATAAAATGCCTCTATAAATGATCAACGAAATTTCGAATAGTAATTATATAAGTTGGATATCGCATTGTCTTGATCTCTCCTGGCATACCCATTGTTAGCTGGAGGAAAAAAATTCATAGTTCGATGTGTTTCTATGTATTCTGCAGGCACGTAGCTGACTTTTCTATTTTGGGGGACCAACACCAATTTTGGGGTGGGGGGTCTAAGCCAAAAAATAGCATAAAATAACGTGTAAAAAGTCCTATTTTTCCGGCTTTTTTCTGAATTTTGGGGGGTCCGGACCCCGCCAGTCCCCCAACAGCTACGTGCATGGTATTCTGTAGTGTATGCAAGAAAAAGGACGAAAGGTCCACAGTCTTCCAACAGATCTCCCCAAACCCTAAGCCAGAGGATCACTCAGTAGACTGCAGAACTTTTGTATGAAAACTAAGAAAACGTGCATAATACGTAACAAGATTATGAGACAATAAAAAATGAAAATATGGGTTTAACCAAAAATGAATAAAACATCCTATTGCATCGTTCGGTTACCAAAAATGAATAAAACAGCCTATTGCATCGTTCGGCTAAGTACTAAACTGGACACATAAGTGTCAGGAGGGGTCTAGACCATACGTGGGCAGCAAGAAAATTCTGGGGGGGTGCAAGATTTTTTTGAAGGTCGAAAAATGGCCTTAAAAATGGTGGTATGGCGATAAAAACACCATTTTTCGACGTTTCTCATCAAGCACTATCCATTGGCATCAAAAAATTGCGAAAAAAACGAAAAAAATTTTCAAAAATTGAATTCTGGGGGGTATTTTGATTTCTGGGGGGGGTATTTTGGTTTCTGGGGGGTGCATACCCCCCAAACCCCCCACGCCCAGGTGTGGTCTAGACCCTCCCAGCTTAATTAGAAGTCAAAATTTTCCCTACGGATTCTTGAAAATTTAAGAGAAAATTTCAAAATTGATCAATCATACTAAGTGACCATAATTTATACTGATGGTTGCAAATACGATATATTTCATAGAAAAATACTAAACCTACCTAGGCACTGCTCTCTCAGTGTGTAGCAAATGTAAATGATAATTTAATAGATAAAAAGCACAACTTTACAGGATTTCAAAATCATCAATATTGCGCAATGTTATACAATTTGAAGATGAAAAATGAATTTTAGTCCATAACGGATACAAGAACGCGGGCGATGATTCAAGGGCGTGATAATTAACTTTCGAAAACAAAGTTTCCACGAATTGTTCAAATCGATTGCGATTTATATATCCTAAATCGTAATGACGAAATATAACTGTACAAGTCTGACGACGATCAGTAAATATATCAATTAAATCGATAAGGCTTCCGAAAAAATTGTCATCACGATTCGAACAGACGAACCATATAGATTAAACTTCAAGGCGTTTGGCATCATAGAAAAAACTTCGAACCGCGTGTTTATCGCTATCGAAAAACCCCAAACTTCTTATACGCAGTTCGCGCGGATTAAAATACTTTAAAACGCGGTAAAGTCCATATCTAAATCGATTGAATGCAGACACAATTTTTGCAGCAAATGACGATACGAAGGTATCCAAGAATCACTAAATAAAGTTACTAGTTTCAATTCGACCGTCTTTTGGTTGCTATCGTCCATCAGATAGGGCTCGAGGATTTCGCCACCCCAGTATTCCATAATTCGCATGTTTCGTAACACCAATTTTGATGGGTTGCATACCTTAAGTATCTTCTTCAACAGCCGATTCTATTCGCCACTAAGATAGATCGTTGCAAGCAGCTTGTATATGTTTATTTCGATGGTAGGATCGCCTTAAGAGAAAACGTACCAAAAATAAATTATATGTATGAAAAAGAGTGATACCAACGATAAAAAACTAATAAATTAGTCATAAATAAATGGTTTACATTTATTTTTATTGTATATTCTTATTTGTTTCCGTGCATATATATTATTTTCATACAAGCAAAACATGACATGGGTGCATACCCTGTATAGGCTGCAAATGAGGGTCGTGTGTTTGATTTCCAGGGGTTGTACTAGATGGCCCATTGCTCAAATGTTGCGCCGTAAAAATCGCTAACAAAAACCGTGATTGCCAAATATGTTGCAACGGGCCATCGTTGCTGACGCTCCAAAATTTTCCGCCAATCCTTGCATACACGCTCAATGCGCATACGGCTGGTAAAGTCGAGGTAACTGAATATTTGTGCGTGCAGTTCGGACGGTAGACTGTCGAATGTTGCTGAAAATTCACATGGAATCAGAAATAAATGAATACAGTGCGTATTGCATCACAAATATTATATTTGAATAAATTTACATATAGATATCTGTATAAATTTGCATACCTAAACTAACGCTGTCGTTCGTTTAATCCATGATGAAAATAATAATTTAGAGAGCAAAACTATCCAACCGACCAAAAAGCTCAAGACACAAAGTCCTGAGTGATATTTTTCATTTCGTTGTGCCTTATATACCCTGTTTTTCAACTTCTCTTACACTCTCTCGCCTTATTGGTGCTGGCAAAAAACCAATTCTAAGATGTCATACATTGCACATTTTAATTTTTCCTCTATTCCTACCTTATATACCCCCTTTTTTATCCCTCTTACACCCCCTTTTCTTATTGATGCCGGCAAAAAGCCATTTTTATGATGCTTTCACCTGCAAAAGTTTCAAATTAGGTAACAGTTTTTTGCTTCTTTCGTTTAATTGATTTGCCCCAGAATACCCAGTCTTGCTATTATAATACAAGTTTTTCAATGTTCTATCCATTTTGGTTATGTTAAATTAACCTAATAACAATACTTATAGATGAATGAGCAGGGTTTTTTATCTTATTTTTTGGGGGGGGATTTATATTTCGTTTATTTTTTTAGGTTTTATATTTTTTAATCATAAATAATACTTAATAATTCAATTTTTCCTTTTCTTTCTCCAAATCTTGGGCTATATATTGCCTTATAACGCTGTTCCCCGCATCCTGAGACGCTCGGTTATATTCTATACATCTTGGACACATTTGTACAGTAAAATATGTACGTCCTGAATTTGTTTCAAAACAATCTTTTTCCGAACTGGCTCTTTGACAATAAAATATAATTGAATCATGAGAGGAAACATCGGCCGTTCTAAGTTTCGCCCACAAAGAGCTATTAGCGGTCTAATCGACCTGCCATACGGCTTCCTTTCCTGATCACCAAATGGACGTTTCTTTATTTCATCCACTTCCTCCATCTTTGAAAGGATTCATATTATTTAGGAAAAGTATTCATATTTATAGACTTTTGCCTACATATTTACTCTGAGTCACCAGATCGTTTATTAATAGATTTGCTCGAATGAGATTACGCCTAGTTTTAGCACCAGTAAGAATAATTTTTCCAGATGTATAAATTAGAGCTGTTACACCAAAATTGTTAAGCCGATAGGTGAGAGCTGGGAATAACTCCGGTTCGTAAAGGCTATATTTCCTATTCCGATAATAAAACTTTGTTAGATCAATTTGAAACGGAACACTGAAAGAGCCTACAAAGTTATTGATTTTGACAGCTACATGATGCGCTATATTAAAACCTAAACTTTTTAAAATTTCTTGGATTTTTCTGACCGCTTTTTCCACTTCTTCTTCCGTTTTTGCGCCTAAACATACCATTTTGCCCGATTTAAATAACAATACCGCTATTTTTGGTTCTTTCAATTTTAAACTTAAACCTGGAAACCGACCCGGCTTATACTTGATCCGATCAATGTTTTTCTCTGCTATTAAAGATAAATTTAATTTACATCTCAAATTCGCCGACCCAATAATATTACAAACGATTAAACCTGCCATTCTTTAGGACATAAAACTGTCACACTGATTAAAATGCATATTGCGTAGCATCATAAAAATGGCTTTTTGCCGGCATCAATAAGAAAAGGGGGTGTAAGAGGGATAAAAAAGGGGGTATATAAGGTAGGAATAGAGGAAAAATTAAAATGTACAATGTATGACATCTTAGAATTGGCTTTTTGCCAGCACCAATAAGGCGAGAGAGTGTAAGAGAAGTTGAAAAACAGGGTATATGAGGCACAACGAAATGAAAAATATCACTCAGGACTTTGTGTCTTGAGCTGTTTGGTCGGTTGGATAGTTTTGCTCTCTGAATTATTATTTTTATCATGGATTACACGAACGACAGCGTTAGTTTAGGTATGCAAATTTATATAGATATCTATATGTAAATTTATTCAAATATAATATTTGTGATGCAATACGCACTGTATTCATTTATTTCTGATTCCATGTGAATTTTCAGCAACATTCGACAGTCTACCGTCCGAACTGCACGCACAAATATTCAGTTACCTCGACTTTACCAGCCGTATGCGCATTGAGCGTGTATGCAAGGATTGGCGGAAAATTTTGGAGCGTCAGCAACGATGGCCCGTTGCAACAAATTTTGCAATCACGGTTTTTGTTAGCGATTTTTACGGCGCAACATTTGAGCAATGGGCCATCCAGTACAACCCCTGGAAATCAAACACACGACCCTCATTTGCAGCCTTTACAGGGTATGCACCCATGTCATGTTTTGCTTGTATGAAAATAATATATGTGCATGGAAACAAATAAGAATATACAATAAAAATAAATGTAAACCATTTATTTATGACTAATTTATCCCTTTATTAACGGCACTTTATGTAGGGTAGTTCATTCAAAATCTCATTCATATTCGAATTTCCCATCCTTCAAAAGTCTCCCTGATTTTTTTCGTGACTCTAGCTACAGTAGGGCGTGAGAAAAAAAGTCCCATTTTTGGGACGGTTGTTAATAAGTGTATGTCCCATTTTTGGGACGGTCATTAATAAGTTTACATGCAGGACGCTTGTCAATAAGTGTACATCCCATTTTTGCCATCATTTTTGCGTGGAAAATTTTTGGGATTGACGTTCTCTATCTAGTCTGATGTCGTTCCAAGGCGATTCTCTAGTTTAGATACACACAAGGTACATATAGGTAGGTATAGGTACCTATGTACCTAATTGGACTGTAAAGCAGCTGGTTTACATAGGTTGTATCAGGGACGGATGGGGGCAACCGCCCCCCCATTGGCCTGAAATAATGCGCAAATTAACTATTCTTGAGCGATATTTGGGTAAAAACGGGCAATTTTTCCGCCCAAATACATAAGGGTCCCACCCCCCCCCCTTCCTTAGGGTTACCGCCCCTCCCCTTAGGAAAATCCTGGATCCGCCACTGGGTAGTATGTATGTACGTACAATTCTAAGAGAGAATTTGAGCAATTTCTGAAGGTAATAAAGGTCATGAAGACATCAAGAGAAAAACAGAGTTGTTTTTTCATGCTGTCACTTATGAGCGCGCATCCCAAAAATGGGACTTTATTTTTCGATTTAAATTTCTCAAAGGGTATTAGCCGCATTTTAATTATTGAGATACCGTTAGAAAGCCCTGAATGAGCTCCACAGCTCGTAAAAATTCCTGACCAGAGAAACAAAAAATTGTGGAAGCCGGGACGACCAAAGTGGCGGACAAAAAGTGAGGTTATTTCAATACAGTATATTTCAAATTTGACACTACTAACGCTTTCGAATGAACACTTGCACGCTTTATAAGATTCCATTGTTCTTGAGTTATTTTGCAGCAAACTTTGTGGAGGAAAATGGGACGGGCGTTAATAAAGGGTAATTAGTTTTTTATCGTTGGTATCACTCTTTTTCATACATATAATTTATTTTTGGTACGTTTTCTCTTAAGGCGATCCTACCATCGAAATAAACATATACAAGCTGCTTGCAACGATCTATCTTAGTGGCGAATAGAATCGGCTGTTGAAGAAGATACTTAAGGTATGCAACCCATCAAAATTGGTGTTACGAAACATGCGAATTATGGAATACTGGGGTGGCGAAATCCTCGAGCCCTATCTGATGGACGATAGCAACCAAAAGACGGTCGAATTGAAACTAGTAACTTTATTTAGTGATTCTTGGATACCTTCGTATCGTCATTTGCTGCAAAAATTGTGTCTGCATTCAATCGATTTAGATATGGACTTTACCGCGTTTTAAAGTATTTTAATCCGCGCGAACTGCGTATAAGAAGTTTGGGGTTTTTCGATAGCGATAAACACGCGGTTCGAAGTTTTTTCTATGATGCCAAACGCCTTGAAGTTTTATCTATATGGTTCGTCTGTTCGAATCATGATGACAATTTTTTCGGAAGCCTTATCGATTTAATTGATATATTTACTGATCGTCGTCAGACTTGTACAGTTATATTTCGTCATTACGATTTAGGATATATAAATCGCAATCGATTTGAACAATTCGTGGAAACTTTGTTTTCGAAAGTTAATTATTACGCCCTTGAATCATCGCCCGCGTTCTTGTATCCGTTATGGACTAAAATTCATTTATCATCTTCAAATTGTATAACATTGCGCAATATTGATGATTTTGAAATCCTGTAAAGTTGTGCTTTTTATCTGGTAAAATTATCATTTACATTTGCTACACACTGAGAGAGCAGTGCCTAGGTAGGTTTAGTATTTTTCTATGAAATATATCGTATTTGCAACCATCAGTATAAATTATGGTCACTTAGTATGATTGATCAATTTTGAAACTTTCTCTTAAATTTTCAAGAATCCGTAGGGAAAATTTTGAGTTCTAATTAAGCTGGGAGGGTCTAGACCCCTCCTGACACTTATGTGTCCAGTTTAGTACTTAGCCGAACGATGCAATAGGCTGTTTTATTCATTTTTGGTTGCCGAACGATGCAATAGGCTGTTTTATTCATTTTTGGTTAAACCCATATTTTCATTTTTTATTGTCTCATAATCTTGTTACGTACTATGCACGTTTTCTTAATTTTCATACAAAAGTTCTGCAGTCTACTGAGTGATCCTCTGGCTCAGGGTTTGGGGAGATCTGTTGGAAGACTGTGGACCTTTCGTCCTTTTTTCTTGCATACACTACAGAATACCATGCACGTAGCTGTTGGGGGACTGGCGGGGTCCGGACCCCCCAAAATTCAGAAAAAAAAAACGGAAAATAGGACTTTTTACACGTTATTTGTGCTATTTTTTGGCTTAGACCCCCACCCCAAAATTGGTGTTGATCCCCCAAAATAGAAGGGTCAGCTACGTGCCTGCAGAATACATAGAAACATATCGAACTATGAATTTTCTTCCTCCAGCTAACAATGGGTATGCCAGGAGAGATCAAGACAATGCGATATCCAACTTATATGATTACTATTCGAAATTTCGTTTATCATTTATACAGGCATTTTATGCCTCCTATATAGAAAGCCCCAATTTCATTCTCATGATTTCCGGTAGAACCGAGCGAACTTTGTCCGTATATTGAGCAGGCGATTGATAATCAGCAATCTAAAAACGCGGAGACGACGTAATAAGACCGAATATCTGGTCCACTGGCGAGGGGACCCATCAAAATTTGACTCCTGGGTTTCCACGGTAGTCAAACTTTTGTTTTTTTTTAAATTTCCGAATTTTACAAAATAATTTCCATTTTTTACAAAAAAGTTTCCAAATTTTACAAAAAAGTTTCCAAATTTTACAAAAAAGATTTCTACAAAAAAAGTTTCCAAATTCTACAAAATAATTTCCAAATTTTATAAAAAAGTTTCCAAATTCTACAAAACACCTATACTTAACCATATAAAAAAGTTTCCAAATTTTACAAAATAATTTCCAAATTTTACAAAAAAGTTTCCAAATTTTACAAAAAAGTTTCCAAATTTTACAAAATAATTTCCAAATCTTACAAAATATATCTGATTTTTTTCGTTAAACCCGTATCTTCATGTTTTATTGTCTCATAATCTTATTAAGTATTATGCACGTTTTCAGTGTGTTCATACAAAAGATCTGCAGTCTACAGAGTGATCCTCTAGCTTTGGGTTGGGGGAGATCTGTGCGAGACTGTGGACCTTTTGTAACCTTTTTCACAGCCATCTTTTCCACACAATGGGTTACTAAATGTTACTTATAGTAGTTCTGGTGCACTGTTCTATCGTATTTGTTAAATCTCTCAAATTTCCAGCTCGGCGAATTAAAAGATACGTGTTGTAGCATACCTACAGTAACCCCATGCACTATATTTTGCGTACGTTATTTTTGACTCATATACATCCAATTTATTGAATTTCAGATTTATTTGACTGTTAGTTTGTGAGATATAGAAAATCCAAAAAGCTACAGTATACCTACAGTAAGACAATGTACAAAGAATTTGTGTCTCGCGTATATGCTGTTTCTCAAATTTAAGCTCAATCCGGCCATTGGTTCAAAAAATACGTGTTATAACATAGCTACAGTAAGCCGGTGCAGGAATTTCCATATACATTATTTTTGGCATGTAGTCTTTACATTCTGAACATTTTAGCTCAATCCGGCCATTGGTTCAAAAAATACGTGTTATAACATAGCTACAGTAAGCCGGTACACGATTTTCCATACACATTATTTTTGACATGTAGTGTATACATTCTGAACATTTCAGCTCAATCCGGCCATTGGTTAATGATTTATAGCGGTTTTATGATTTGGTGTAAACTATTCGAGTGTAAAGTGTAAAGTGGTCAGGTGATACCCGAGTTAGAATATTGTACGGATTTAGTATGGTAAGCGGTGTTCATAGTTATCCCCTAAAGAATAAAATTCTGATAGATTCCCCCATTTTTCGTATATCCCCCTGCATTAAATAGGTACTCTTGCTGTAGTGTAAAGTATGCCTGGTTGACTTGATCCGCAAATTCAAAATAGTCTCCAGTATACCCCATAGTTAAGGTTAACTATAGTGTGACGTCATCGGCCGACGTCTCATTTCCTAGACCGTGTACAAAACATATAGCCTATGCTTCAACACGGGACTATGCTTCAACATAGCCTATGCTTAAGCACTGACTATACTTTGTACACGGTCCAGGGAGATCCGGTTAACTACTAGAGTGTAAAGAAATTCGATTTGAGCCAGCTTGTAGTAGCTACTCATGATAACAAATCAGGCATTGCAACTTGCAAGGAATTTACAAAAATCATACGTTTTAGATTATGTCTTTACACTCTTATGTGAAGCATTGAAAATTATTTAAAGAAGGTTTTATTTTTCAGAGGCCGCAGAATATACTTCGATTTATTGCGTTGCTTAAATAAAGTCTGATTTTTCATTCATAGATTTTGCGACTTTTATATATATATATATATATATATATATATATATATATATATATATATATATATATATATATATATATATATATATATATATATATATATATATATATATATATATATATATATATATATATATATATATATATATATATATATATATATATATATATATATATATATATATATATATATATATATATATATATATATATATATATATATATATATATATATATGTATATATATTTATATATATGTATATATATATATATATATATATATATATATATATATATATATATATATATATATATATATATATATATATATATATATATATATATATATATATATATATATATATATATATATATATATATATATATATATATATATATATATATATATATATATATATATATATATATATATATATATATATATATATATGTACAAAGGTAGCTTTTTCCTAGTCCCCTCCTCTTACATCCTTAACCTTAAATCCGTAATCCCAAGTATATTCGTCTTTTTTGTTCCATTAGAGCATTTTTCTTAGCTAGAACCCTACTTTTAATTAGCATGATTTAAGTAAATCAGTCAGTAAACACATACGGTAACATGCCACAATAATGACAGCAGTCCGATAACGTAGAAAACAAAATTTTTGTGAACATGAGCATGTTTTTAAACAAAACAACCTTACCTTATTCAAACAGATCAAATGTTTTCGATAAAAACTTTACCTAACTACTTGATTGTAAAGAACACTTACACTCAGATTCGTAATCCTGACGTTACATGGAACATTTTGAAAAAATTCAGCTTCTGCAACGTTTTGAAACTGAAGTTTATTTTCAGTGTAAAGTGTACACAACTACTGGGTGTAAAGAAAACATACATTCAGATTCGCAATCCGGAAAATACATGGAACATTTAGAAAAAAACGCTTCCGCAACGCTTAAGAACTAAAGTTAATTTGCAGTGTAAACTTTACACAAGCATCAATTGTAAAGAAGATTTTAGTCGGGTTTGTAAGTCTGATATAAGACTTATATTACGATCATGATTCATGGAAAACTTAAGTCTCTTCAATGGCCTGAAGACAAATAAATATAAGATGTAAACCACTTTACATAACTGTTGAATGTAAACTAATGCGCCCAAGTGGCGTATCACGTTTGATTCCTAGTACATTTTGAGACTTAAGATTATGTCCAGACTCATAGATGGAGAGGTTGGCAGAAAAAAACAAGACAGAAACACGTTTTAAACTCCCAATTTTTGACTTCACACCTCCCGGAAAAATTAAATACAATTTGCTGTTATGTAAATCCCTCAAAAAGTACTTTATTCTTATTCTATTAAACTTATCCCGACGTCTAAACGGAGAAAGTGGCGAACAAAAAAGGGACAAAAACGTATTTTACCACAATCCAACACATTGTAAACTTTAAAAATCTGAATCTTACTCTCTCCATTGAGTGTTGAGAAATTCGGTTTGGGCCAGTTTGTAGCCTTAAGTCGTAACACTTTTGTGTGCGGAAAACTTCTGTTAGGCAAAATATTTGAGATACTGATCAATCAAAAAAGGAAAGAAAACGTGTTTTTTGCGTAATGTTACACCCCTGATTTTGAACTTTACACCTCCATAAGTAAGTCAATATTGTTTATTGAACGCGTTTTGCTGCGACAAACAAGTAGCCCTTATAACGTAATTTATTTTTGTTGTAATCAACCTGCCCTGACCTATAAGCGGAGAAGCTGGCGGAGAAATCTTAGACAAAAACTATTTTTACACCATCCACTAGAATGTAAAGTTCAAACCCATACATATAACTCCGTATTGAGTGTAAAAAAATTTGCTGCAGGAATAATTTAATAAGACTCGTAATCGAAGTTATTGGCAGACCAAAAAGTGTTTTTTCACGATAAAATTCTTTATACTCTTTACACTGCCACTCCGGAAATAAGTCATTTTTCAAAAAAAAGTAAAAGAGTGGTATAAAGCTTACTCAATCGCCTACAATTTAGGAAAACAGACTGAACAGAATGCATAACTGAGTTAGATAAGTCGAGCGTCCTACCAACTTTAAAAAGTGATTTGTTATAATGTTACAGTAAGAAGAATTTACACACCGGGAATCGATTTAAACAAGAAACAAAAAAGACACCCGCAGCTAATTACCATCTTCAAAAAAACCGTACAGTATAAAAGTGCCCCAGTGTTGCTGTCGGAGGGTGCACAGGGGTATGCAAGTATATTAAAGGTACGTGCCACCTATGACTTTGAACTGAATGAACCGTGCCATACAATTGTAATCAGCTCCTGCGCTTTTTCTTATACTTAGATTTGGATTGATGAAATGACAAAATTAAGCTCATGTATGTTACGGAAACGAAACTTTGCTTTTTATAAACAAACGAAACTAAGTTCAAACATATGCAACAGAGACCACAAAAGCAATCAGAAATGAATTTAACCAGCAAATATATAATGTGTAAATGTGCAAACAAATATACCCAATTTATCAAATTTCTTCAGTCAAATTTTCACTTCTTTACATTAATCTTATCGACCATTGTTTAAATGTGGTTAATCATATTATCAGACAGTTCAGGTAATGTCGATCAAAGACTCAAGTTGATTTTGGGATTAATGCGGACGCTTATTCTGAAATACTCGATGGTCATTCCGTTTTAAAATGAGCACGAAATGTTGATGGAAAAAAGTCGAGCATACAGGATGTATCACGAATTTAAATTGCTTAAGCTGGGTCCAAATGTACATTTGAGCTATAGAAACAATTCAACGATCAAATTTTGCCATTCGAATTCGTCATTATTCCGAAATATACCATTTCTTTGTTTCCTCATATTTTCCAAGATTGAATTAGAATGATTATCTTAGAAGTTTGCAATTAATTTCAAACGTTTTCGCCCCGGCCCGGCGCATAAGCCCGGCACCGGGGCTTGGGACATCCCTAATTATTTCATTCTGGGACGCACTGGGGCCGGGGCTTGGGACATCCCAATTTTTTCCTTTGTGGGATCATTATTAAAAATACTCGTACTTTTGAAATTAGAGGGCTGGTCCCTATCCATGCATGGGCAGCACCGAAATTCTAAGGGTCAGGGTGAGGTAGATTGCCAAAAAATGTTACTAAAAATAGAACTCTGGGGGAGGGGCTACAATAATCTGCGGGAGGGGGGTATTTCAACTTCTGGGGGGTACAAAACCCCACACCCATGTGTGCCCCTATCCCCCAAAGCTATGTGCCTGCACGTGTGCTGGTATCCGTCCGATCATCAAATAATTTACATTACGCCAATAATACACTAGGCAGGAAGCAATAATACAGTTGAAATCAGACGACATAAATTAATCATAATTTGGCGAAATCAACAGGATCGCTTTGTTTTGAAACTATAGCGCTCGCTGCATTGAGTAAATCTTCGCTTTGCAGCATAACCATGTTCCAATTCGCCTGAAAAATTAAAATTTGAAAATTTAAAAATCACTAATTATAAATTAACTAATTAATTATAAAGTTATTAATTATTAATAGAATTATTAATTATTAAAAATTATAAAAACAAATTTGAAAGATGGTGTGAATCAAAAGTACTTATTTTTCCCCATCAAATTTTTTAAAAATAACCATATTCGAAAGTTGGAATTGTCGCTTACAGAACAAAACTTTGAGAGCATGTGAATTATAGCTTAAAAAATTTGGAAGATACCCGACAATAAATCGTATATTGAACAGAGCTACGCCAGAGATTTTTCGCCAAAAATTCAGATTATGTATAATAATTAATAGAAACAATAATAATTATGAATCGATTAATAATTAATAATAATTCTAATTTGAGAAAACCATATTATTTAAACGATAGTCAATTATTTATTGATAATTAATTTTTATAATTGTTAATCAATTAATTTTCATTTTAAAGGTGTATCAGAAGAAGAAATTGCTCCATAATATTCTTCAAATTAAAGACGACACATAAAAGTGCGGTTTGGACAGGTTTGATTCGATAGAACCCGACAACTTTCCGAAATCGCAGCTAATCATTCTTTTAAGCGGGTTTATCGACCTAATGTAGCTGTTTTTCATTCAAAATAGCCACATAAGACTTAAAAAATAGATTCAAAAATATAATATAATAAAGATCAAATCAATCTGGAAGAGGCTTTTAATAAAAAATAGTGATAAGAGTGTCGAAAGAAATTTTTTATATATTGAAATAACAAAATAATTATGTAATGTTTAATAATAATTAATAACTGTAATACTTTATACCAACAATGAATTAATAATAATTGGAACTATTAATAAATTAATTAGCCATAGCGTATAAACTTTCATCGACCGAATGATCGCGAGAGAAATTCAATTGCTCCTTAGTGCCTTGAATAGCTACAGGGCTCTTTTGGGCTAATAATGAAGCTAACTCAATGCTAGCATCCAAGGTGCTTTTGCTCGATTCAAACAACCTACTGATTAACCCTGAATAAACAATAATAGGGCTGGTTTAAACGAAAACAAAAACAAAAAAATATATTAAAAACAAGTAAAAGCAAATTTTAGAAATAAATTAATTGGTTTACAATATCGTTTTTAATTGATTTTCGACAAAGGATTCCTATCGTAATAATTTAAAAGGGAAGGAATAGTTAATTAATTGGAACAAAGATTTTGAAATATCAACGATATTCATATAATAGCTAACTATTTTAATTGAAAATCAATTTTTTTATTCAATTTTATCGAATAGTCTAATTTGTACGAATCGGCCCATCAGATTTCTTTGGATAAAAGAGGGAGCAGAAGAGAGCGGTTCGGCCAGAAATAATTTAACATTTACATCTAAACGTGGGCGTTTGGGGGCTCGTACTCACACATGGGCGTGGGGGTGGAGGTATGCAACCGCCCATAAGGCCGTATACCACACGTAAGCGTGGGGGTGGGAGGGGTAGCGTGGGGGTGGGAGGGGTATGCACCCTCCAGAAGGCCGAATACCCCCCCAGAAATCAAAATACCCCCGGAATTGAATTTTTGAATGTTTTTATTTTTTTCGCAATTTTTTGATGCCAATGGATAGTGCTCGATGAGAAACGTTGAAAAATGGTGTTTTTTCGCCATACCACCATTTTTAAGACTGTTTTTGACCTTTGCAGACCCTCCCCCAATTTTGATGCTGCCCATGTATGCTTGTACTCCCACAGAATCCGGTCAAGCCCCGAAATCGATTGACCCCATAATCAGATTTTTGGCACGTTTTTCCAGATTTTTGCCACTTTTACACCACCCAGACCCCCATCTGGTATGTATCTCTGAACCCAATAAATCGAAGAATAACGAACGTAATTCGACCCAAACGAAAGACAAATCAACGAAGAGCCACTAAACAAACAACCAGTAAGCCAGCCGCCTAGAACCAATTACCGACCCGTGAAACAACCAATCAAAAAGCGACGTAATGAATTACAGCCAATCGAATTAAGGGACGGTCACGCGACCAAAAATCAACCAATCAGGCATCGGCTGACTGAAAACCAGCCAATCAGGAGACCGACCGTAAACAATCAAACCCATTAGAATTTTAATGCACGTAGCTTAACAACGACCGTAGTACCTGTTTAGGCAAGTTATTATTATGTCAAAAAAATTTAAAAAATCTTTAATTTCGGCCGGAAAGTGAGAAAAAACATTAATTTTTGCATTTTAGGCTGGAAAATGGCTCTTTACCAATGCGAAGCGCTTCTTCGGCCGAAAATATTTTCGACGAAAAGCACAGCTCTCTGAGCGTGCTGTGATTTCCGATAATTTTCGACAATCGCTGCAATTGGCCGACGTCGGCCGCTAATCCCAAATCGACCTCCTGCGTAGGTTAATTTTAAAAAAATGTCATAAAGTACAACAATAATTTAAAAATAGGAAGTCGTCAATACGACAAAATAAATTTTTATCAGAAAAAAAGAACAAAAAGAAGGAAGAATGGAAAAAAATAATGGAATTTTGTTGAAGAATATGTAATAAAACAAAAAAGGAGGAAAAAAATTTTTTAATTTCCGAAGACTATTTCTATCTCAATTATTCTGAAAAAAAACTGATTAATTTAGGCCCATGTCAAATTCGCACCGTCAATGGAGTTGTTTATACAGGGTGGGCCAAAAAAAGGCTACATTCCGATTCAACAGTTCATAACTTCGGCTGATGTCAACATGAGACGTTAGAACTAGCAACATTAGATAGATAAAAGTGTCTTCTTTCGAATCGTGTAAAACATTTTGGCCAGCCGCCAGCGTTTCGTGCACTACGGCTATTTGTTTACACCTCACTTTGATATTCTTCTAAACTCAGAGTTTCTGCATTGTATCACATTACTGCGTATGTAGAAATCCTTTTTTGACCTGTTTGACAATAAATACCTTCAAAAAAATTAGGTAGCACAGTTTTTAAACCCCCAGAGTAGATAAGCTTCCTATCGAGTGCAAAAATTTCAGGATATCGTGAAAATAGGATGCAAATTGATGGCAGGACCAATGACGCTATTGGCCTTTAAACAATATTAAAGTAGGGTGTAAAGTAATTGCCGTAGCGCTCGAAGCATTGATATCTGACCAAAATTTTTTACACGATTCGAAAGAAGACACTTTTATCTATCTAATGTTGCCAGTTCTAACGTCTCATGTTTACATCAGCTGAAGTTATGACCTGTTGAATCGGAATGTAGCCTTTTTTTGGCCCACCCTGTATTTATGTATTTTATCTAAACGCAATGTAAAGCTGATTGTTTCAGTACAACAGCCCATTTATTGAATTTACACTGTTTACACTACTCGTCAGGGATGTTTACGCTTTATTGAGCTTCTAGAGCTTGTTAGGGTTATATCTTTAACACGTCGGTCCTATTTCCGCCCACGCACGACCGACGTGTTAAACATATAAGCCCTAATAAGCTCTATCATCCTATGGAGGATATTAAAACGTGAATATTCGTGACGACACTGTAAGTATGTATAAACAAAAAAATTCTGATAAAATGAAATATTTTAAAAAAAAGTTGTGTATTTTCTTTTTTACAGAATAACAAAGACGCAACTTTTTCAAAGTATAAATCAACAATCGAACATTTAAGCTGTGGCTTACATTTTTTGAGATTACATTGAACTATTCAATTCTTTACCATAAAACCACGCTAAATTTTTGATTTTTCAAAGATTTGATTTTTTTTTCAAATTTATTTCGATGCGCATTATATCACGAAACTTTTTAATTATAGCTTTAATAAGAAAAATAAATATTTCTTTAATTTGACGAGCAGGATGAAAACTTGCTGAAAATACAAAGCAATGCCAAAAAACGACCGACTAATAAATGGTAAATTTACACGAAAGCATAAAAAATTGGGATCTAGTATACAATTTACCCCCAGCGTTTTTTAGCCGATCCATATAAGCTACAGTAACCAAACTTTACAAGGAGATAGCTATAAGCACTAATCTGGCAAAATTGATTAACTTGACTGCTTTAAAAAAATTTTAAAAACTCACTTGACTTTAATCTTACTTTTTCTAAACTTACTTTTTTTAAACTCACTTTTTTTAATGTAGGATGTTGATTGAGTTACAAAAAAAAACTGCTTTGTTTGAAACCCACCGAATCGTTTACAAGTTTTAGATGCCGTTGGTACGTTGTAAACTGTGAGTGTAAAGCAGTAAGTTTACACCGTAAGTTAATCAATTTTGCCAGATTAGTACAATAGGCTTATAGCTATCTCCTTGTGAAGTTTGGTTACTGTAGCTTATATGGATCGGCTAAAAAACGCTGGGGGGGTAATGTGTATACTAGATGCAAAAATTGTACCTAGACCAGGTATACGGCAGTTCTTGTACCATTTTAGCATTTTTTCCGTTTTTTCCATTTTCGCATTTCGTAATTTGAAAAACAGGAGCCTACTCTACGACACCAATCTGATAAATTTGCGCAATGTCCGAAAGCGTCCGAAAAGAAAAGCTATGTAGATGGTTCGGAAATAAATCCAATTTTATATTTCTTTATCGAAATCTCTTGGACTAAACGACAAACGCTATCAAAAAATAAGGCACTAAAGTGCCGACTTTTTCTGGGAAACAAGCTGAGCCAACCATGCATGAGCAACGACTGTACATCCACAGCATGGGAATTCTAGGGAGGGGGTGAAATTATGAAGCGCCTTCTTCTGGTTCCAAAAATGGTAGGTATGCGTCAAAAACAGTGAAAACATGAGTATAATGGCGCGAAGCGCCGGAAATTTGGCACTTTTGAGCAAATAGATAGCTAAATACGCTTAAAAAGCATCTTTTTTTCTACAAATTTTCAGGAAATTTCACAAAATCGCCAATTCCGGGGGAAGTGAAAAAATTATTTCGGGGAGGGGTTTAAAAAGTTTTCTGGGGAGGGGGGGTAAAATCCCAAAAATGTATGGAAACGACCGAAATCGGGGGGTCTGGATAGAACGAAAGTTCAAAAAATCAAGGCAAAACATGGAAAATATCAATTCTGAGTATATATTCATGTTTTTCGTATATTTTGTTCATTTTGTTTGACTTTTTTCGATTTTTTCGAAATGTTTTAGTATTTTAATGCCCTAGAAAGATAAAACGTCATCAGAAATGCCGAAAAACGATGTTTTTGACATGTATACCTACCATTTTTAGACTCAAAAAAGGCACTTTAAAATTTCCGCACTATAATCCCCATGCTGTGCATGTATCCATAGATGCAGAGCATGGCCGATTTGGGGGTCAACGGTAGGAAGGAAGGGGTCAAAAATCGAGCTTTTTTGGGCTAAAATGACCTCGGAAACTGGCATAAGCGCTAGAATGGCGTTAAGACTACGTTACAACACAGTTTCCGGTCAATACGAAGGACTTTTTGAGAAAATTTTCGAATCATCCGTTTTTGGCCTTCATCTTGCCCCATTTTCCCCAAAAAATTTCCATTTTTCTATTTTAGGGGGACAGGACCACACCTGGGTGTGGGAGGGGTTTTAGGGGTATGCACCCCCTCCGAGAAACCAAAATACCCCCAGAAATCGAAATACCCCCAGAATTCAATTTTTAAAAATTTTTTCGTTTTTTTCGCAATTTTTTGATGCCAATAGATAGTGCTCAATGAGGAACGTCGAAAAATGGTGTTTTTTCGCCATACCAACACTTTCAAGGCCATGTTTTGACTTTTGAAAAATCTTGCACCCCCCCAGAATTTTCTTCTTTCCCACGTATGGACAGGACCTCCCATGTGCAGGACTCCCAAACTTCTTACGTGCATGTTTGGTCATATCCTAACCATAGGTGCGGCGCACCGTGTTAGCCTGAAAGTCCATCTCAGAAAAGGGCGTAGGGGGACGGAGTTTTGGAGGTTGAGACTAGTGAAGAGAACCTTGAGAATCTGGCAGACCCCTCTCAATATAAAAACCGATAGGCCCCCAGAATCAAATTTTTCAATATGTTTTGGTAATTTTTACCATTTTAAACCACCATGACCCCATGCATGTACACTAGGGTGGGGGGTAAAGTGGCTATTCCCCCACCAAAACTTTTAGAAAGTGAAACATGAAAAAACCTTAAACAACGTCTAAAAGTATAAGTTTAACTCATTTTTTGAGCAGCAGACTAGACTGTTCGATTCATGCATCCAGACGCCATTTACAGGTCATTTCTCCGACCTTATTGTCATTTATTTTCATGCAAATTTAACCACAAATATTCAGGAAGAATGAAATCCAACGAATTGAGTATCAAAATTTGATTTTAAATAACAAAATAATTACTTAATTATCCCCTACCCTCCCTCAAAGAAGGCTCGGTTTACCCTCCCCCAAAACTTTTGACCTTGTGCATGTTTGTATGCATACGCGGATTTAGAGGTGGGTGGCCGCTTTCCACCCCTATCCTCAAAAAATATCGGGCGCAATAGAGAAAAATGTGTAGTTTTTTGATGATTTTAGCCATTTCATAATGATTTTTCGAATTTTTCCGGCGCTTCGCATCGGGCACTTCTCATTAATCACATTTACTGACTTTCTTGACACTCTAACAACATTATTTTCACGTTAGACGAGTACTTTACGTACAAAACAAGGATTTTTTTAGTTCTTACGATTATTTTTTATCGAATATTTTCGGTGCTTTGTGCCGATTTTTGCATAATTTTGTGCGTTTTCCCCGAAAACTTTCGAAAATTTCTGTTTTTTTTCGATCACGAATGATTTTGTCCATCCAAACACGTCAAAAATCGCTACATTAAGCATAATGGACGGCTTTTTTGGGCAAAATTGGTTATTTAAGGAAAAGTCGGGGTCCCGCGCCCCCCACTCGCGTCAGAAGATCCCAGATCCGCCGCTGCATGTATGTAAGACCTCCCAGAATTAAGCTGCTGCCCGAGTAGAGTAGCTGAACAATTGTCTAGAGAAGGGGTAAACGGTCCCCATTTTTAGTGAAAAAAACGACAAAAACCCTAAAACCAGTCTAAAATGCTTTTCTTGTTCAAAATCCGGTGGAAGGACAAATGAGTAGAATGTTTCAACTATAACGAATAGGGCACATAGGTGGGCGGCACCAAAATTCTGGGAGGGGGTGCAAAAGTTTTCAAAGGTCAAAAAAAGGCCTTAAAATGGTGGTATGGCGGAAAAAAACACAATTTTTCGACGTTTCTCATCAAGCACTATCTATTGGCATCAAAAAATTGCGAAAAAAAACAAAAAAATTCAAAAATTCAATTCTAGAAGGTATTTTGGTTTCTGGGGAGGGGGCATACGTGGGCAGCAAGAAAATTCTGGGGGTGCAAGATTTTTTGAAGGTCAAAAAATGGCCTTAAAAATGGTGGTATGGCGAAAAAACACCATTATCCGACGTTTCTCATCAAGCACTATCCATTGGCATCAAAAAATTGCGAAAAAACGAAAAAAATTTCCAAAAATTGAATTCTGGGGGGTATTTTGATTTCTGGGGGTGCATACCCCCCCCTCGCCCAGGTGTGGAGGGGAGTATTTTAACCCCCCCCAAGCCCCACGCCCAGGTATGATGGGGCAGTCATATTAGGATGAGGTTTGGCCCAGATCCCCCTCTTGAATGCTTCCAGTAAATAAAGCACACTTTTATCTGAAAAGCGCAATCAGTGGCAGCATATCTGATATCAGCGGCCGTTATCAAACCGATTGCGCCACCGAGGCAGTTGCCATGAATCGCGGCTATGACGGGTTTCATGCACTGTGCGCAAATGGAAAATCTAGTTTCACAGCGATAATTCAAATTGAAGCTTTACAGGAAAAAAGGATTAAAAAGAGCGTACAAGAAAATCCCACACAACAAAGAAAAATGGTATCATATGTATAAACACCATCGGAGAATTTGGGTGGATTTCAGCCTCCCCCCGACCCAGAAATTTTTTCACACCCACCAGAATTCGCGATTTTTCGAAAGTTACCAAAAATTTGCCAAAAAAATTTGTGGAAAACGTACTTTTTTAGCGTTTTTATCCATTTATTTGCTCAAAAGTGTGAAATTTTCGGCGCTCCGAGCCATGTTGCGTAGATTGTTTGAACGATAGATCTGCGTAATATGAGGATGGAATAGAGTGAAAATTTTCGAAATCTTTTCTTGCATTTATTTTCTTCACAATTGCATAGAGCTCGTTGAAATACGCTCAAAAATGCCTTAATTTTCGCCCGTCTCCTAATAGTTCCCGAGTTGTCTGACGTAAAAATCTTCGGCCGCTCCCTGAAAACAGTGTTTTTCTTAGTATTCGGCAAAGATTTTTTCCGATGTACAAAGACTTTTGGGGACCTCGTTTGTACATGTACAAATATTTTCAGAAATTGCATTTCGACAGGAAAAATGCCAAATTTTTCGGCGCTTCGCGCGGTTTTGAGACGATTATTGTGATTTTTCCCTCAGAAACCCAGAAATTAGCTAAAATACGCTACCAAATGCCGAGCAACGGTAGCCACACTAAAATCGCTACTGTACCATATTAATAGTACCCAAAAATTTGTGTGTACAAAATGTACAAAGACTTTTAGGGACCATCTTTGTACATGTACAAACGGACCTTGTACAAAAAAGACACTGCCTGGAAATAAAATGCTGAATAAAAGGCCTGCGCAATCCATTATTTTTGGGCCCGAAAAAGGCGCTTTGAAATTTTTTTCTCCCCCTCACGTCTCAGCGGAATTGCTCCCAATTTCGGACATAGAAGCCAACCAACGCGAATAGTGTACAAGGATTCACCGATTACGGTAATTAGAAACTGAAACAAAATTTGTTCATTCAAGCAACGGTTAACCAACCAGTATAAATCTACGTAGGTACGCGTACACAGGGTGGGTACAGAAAGGCTGCACCCGCATATGGTTTTAAGGGGCTTTCAGCCCCCCCCGCGGAAATTCTTTCAGGGGCGGGCAAATGCCTTCCATTTTTGATTAAAAAGATTCAAAAACCGCGAATTTTCGCTAAAAATCAAAAGCGTCAAAATTTCTGAATTTTTGGTTGTGGGGGGGGTGAAGGACAACAGATTTCGGGTGGCGGAACATATATATCCTATTATATGTATAGTGCTGGCCTCTAAAAAAAAACCATTTTCATGTTTTTGGCTTATAACTTCAGAACAAATAGCATTGAAGAAGTCAACAAACATCTATTTTGACAGCTGCCCTAGGCCTAAAACTTGCTATATGGAAGAATTTTTAAGCGCCATATTTCATAGCAAGCTTGCATGAAATACGAAACTTTGAATAAAAACCACTTTTCCTAAAAAAGCCATGGGAACTAAAAAAAACCACCCCCAAAATGTTATGCTGAAAGTGCATGGTTGGCAAGCGTGAAACAGTTAGTTCGACCTTAAATGATCACAATTTTGAAAAAAAAATCATTTTTCACGATATTTCCGTTCATTTTATCACATTTATATAAAAATCAATAATTTTTTCTGAATTTCATTCAAATGTTCTATAAATTTCACAAATACAGTCTTCAATTGATAAAAAGACTCTAAGTAAGTCTCTTCTACATCCTCTGCAAGAAATCAGTGCAAAATTATGCAACTTGATGAAAAGTAATTTCGTTGCTATGGCAACGTATACTTAGCATTGGTCTTTTTTTAGGTTACAGTGGTTTTTTTGAGGTTACAATCGAACTTTTTTGGCAGTTTTTGGGGTGATTCTTATTTTTTGTGAAAAATAAATATCAGGCATCATGAAAGGTGCTACGAGGCACATTCCTGCTAAGTTTTGTAAAAATTGGCGCTGGTTTTTTTTTAGGTTTGGCTTTGAAGGTATACTGTAGCTATGTGGATGACATAGAAGAACTAAATTTTTTCTGACATTAGTCTGCAAGGGAGCTAACGTGAAAACATAAAAGATTCCAACAAATATGAATACGGGTAGAATATACTGACCCTCAAAAATGCTTTAAAAAAATCATAAAAATGGCAATTTTTAGAACTTTTCGACAAATTTATATCTCAAGTTTCTGAATGATCCGGAAAGCGACCAGGGGTCAATTGTAATCCTCATGGCATAGCTTGTTCGCCAGTATAATATCATCAGTCATCTCCTTTTGGTTATGGAAAAAGGGGTGGTTTTTTTTTTAGGTTACAAATCGACTGGTTTTTTTAGAGGCCAGCACTATACGCATTGCATTCCTGAGATGCAGGCGACTGAAATATTTATAATACCTTACTTATTAAACAAAGTATATGTATGTAGGTACCTTTCGTACTCATACATGCACAGCATGGGAAATCTGGGGGAGGGAAGGGGGGTGAAATTTCTAAAAGTGCTTTGTGGGCCTAAAAATGATAGGTACGCGTCAAAAACATAATTTTTTCGGCATTTCTGACGATGCTCTATCTTTCTAGAGTATAAAAACATAAAAACTTGAAAGAAATTTCAAAAAAATTTTTAAAAATTCGGACTAATTGAACAAAATATAGCAAAAAATGAGTATATGGCGCGAAGCGCCGAACATGTGACACTTTTGACCGAATAGATAGCCAGAAAACGTATATAAAAAAGCATCTTTTCATGGATTTTTAGAAATTTTTGGGAATTTCCGGAAAATGGCGAATTCTGGGGGGTGAAACAATTCCTGCTGGAATGAAAATTTTCCTGGGGGCGGGTGAAAATCATACATTATCTTGAAGGTGGACTAGGGGGTATTCAGACCCCCCCCCGGAAAAATTGTCACTTACCCCGGAATTCGCAATTTTTCGAAAGTTCCCAAGAATTTACTGAAAATTTCTATGCTTTTTCTAAGCGTTTCTATCTGCCTATTTGCTCAAGAGCGTCAAATTTTCGTATACTTATGTTTTGACTATATTTTGTTCAATTTATTCCAACTTTTTTGATTTTTTTCGAAATTTTTTGTATTTATACTCTAGAAAGATAGAGCATCGTCAGAAACGCTGAAAAAGTATGTTTTCGACGCGTACCTACCATTTCTGGACCCTAAATAAGGCAGCTTATGCATAATTTCACCCCCAGAATTCCCATGCTGCGCATGTATGGTAGTAGGTACCCAAAAAGCCTTTTTCGCACGCATTTGTTTACAAACCCTCCGTAAGTTGTAAAGTAAGTCCATTTGATAAAAAAGTGCATACGACGCTGAGGCAAATGGAACCGAAAAATTACAGGTTCCCACTTTTTCGACAGCCGTAAACGACGATTGATATTTCTTGATTACGGCTCGTATTTTGAATGCTTTTCTGGCCGAATCCAGCTGATCGCTGATTATAATTTGCATTAAATGTGACATGTCTTCCAAATCGATGCCCGAACAAAAAGACTTTCCAGCGCCGCTCAAAACGATTGAGCGACAATCGGCATTTTCGGCCAAATGATCGAAACACTCACCTATTTCGCTTAATTCGAAATAAAGCGAATTATTAAAAGAAGCATGATGAATAAATTAATCAATCAATGAAGCTTAGCGATAGTTTGAAAAACAGTGCATTGATGGAAAGTGTAAAGTGAGGTCAGAGGACTATTAAAGAAATCAAAGTCAGTCAGGGTTGCACTCAAATCAAAGAATCATTAAAAAATCAAAAGTTAGTTAGGATGAAATAATAAGAAATCCTTAAGTTCAAGTACTAAAACGAAAAGGAAAGTATGAAAAATAAAAACGTAAAATAACATTAAAATGTGAATTTCAAGCCAAAGTTGTAAAGGTTGAAGCTACTTATTTTTTCTGATTTCGGCATCATGTTCCTTCGTGATATTGCATTGTTATTGACGTTTTAGTTCTTAGATACCACGCTTCTTCACCACACCTGGGCGTGGGGTTTTGGGGGTATGCACCCCCCGGAGAAACCAAAATAACCCCCCTAGAATTCCATCTTTGAAGCTTCTTGTTTTTCTCGCAATTTTTTGATGCCGATGGATAGTGCTCGACGAGAAACGTTGAAAAATGGTGTTGTTCCGCCATACCACCATTTTTGAGGCCATTTTTGACCTTTCGAAAAATCTTCGCCCTCCCCAGAATATTGGTGCTACCCATGTATGCTCTTCACCATTTACATATCATCTTTTAAATTTTACATACAATCGTTGCCAAAATATTTCCCGTTCTTGGACCGTATGTGCTTTCATACGTGGACAAGCTCAGGGTTTTTCAGCGTCAAATGACTTCTCCTGGAAACCCGCGGGGTTGTTCGTGATCACAGACGCGTGAGCATGATTGGTCTGAGGGTATATACATACGTAACGGGGGACGGTGGATCTCCCCCAACCAAAGTTGTCGTCTCCCCCATCCCCCAGAGTCAGAAATTCTTGACCCGCTCCCTCCTCCGATTTTTGGAAAAAGTTGAATTTTTTGGGTTGTTTTTAGGCGATTTTCGGCCGTTTCTGGCCAAAATAAAAATTGAAGTCATTCCACCTGAAAATGGCCGGGGAACCCATCCCAAAAATTTCGAGCTGTTACCAGCATGCACAGCATGGGAATTCTACGGAGGGGGTGCAATTTTTAAAGGCATTTTTTTTCGGAGCTCAAAAAATTAAGGGGTAGGTGCGCCTCAAAAACATCGTTTTTTTGGCGTTTCTGACTAGACTCTGGCCTTTCTCACAGCATAAAAACATGAGAATTTTCGAAAAAAAATCAAGAAAGTCGACGAACTTGTACACATTAATGATGCGAGTATATGGCGTGAAGCGCAGAACATTTGACTTTAGAGCAAATGGATAGCTAAAATGCTTAAAAAGCACCAGTTCTACGATTTTCTTTGGAAATTTTAGGAAACTTTTGAAAAAAAGCCCAATTGTGGGGGAGGGGCGAAAAAAATCCCCCCGCGGGAGCGAAAATTTTTCTAGCGGGTTTAAACCCCTGCCCAGATCATGTATGGCCATTCCATGTATGAAGTGACAGGCAAAATGACCATAAAAACCAGTAATAAAACACAAGAAGTAGCGCTGAAACGACGTTATTCCAGTTTCTAGTCAATTTTCAGTACTTTTGAACGGAATTTTTCAATTTTTCATCCATTTTCTGCATTCAGCCTCATTTTCCCAGGAAATTCTCAAAACTTCTCACGGGTTATCCGGTTCTTGCGGGGTTGCTGGAGTTGCTCAGCCGCCAGGGTCAAGTCACTTGACCCCGAATTAACCCTCAGCCCATTCATGTGTGTTTTGTAAAGAGTGGTGCTAGAAAACATCCACCATATCTTTATCAATAACTTTTTATGTAGAACAGCAGCGACCATGTGCTCTTTCGCAGCTTATAAACACTTTATTACGCTAAGACTATGCAGTTTTGCTAAAAATAGACGAAAACCAACGCAAGTTTTCCCCAGAATCAAAGGTGGAAATATCTGACAGGGCGCGGGGGTCCCCTCAACCCCGCTTATTACATGCGCGCGGTATGTCCAAATCTCCGTCGCCAACATATGTATATATCATAGGTATGATGTACGCGAATAAATTTCGATATGGACAGGCACAACAGACGAGCTCATACTTTCGGAAGAAGAGCAGCCGGTCATTTCTGGAATGGGATTTGAAATGAATCTGAATTTTGGGCCAAGGAATGTCAAAATAGCTACTTTAGAACTTGGCCCGAAAACGCAAGTTGCAAAAATCGGGAGGGGGCGGGTGAAAATCTCTGCTCCTTTTATAGGGATCGCAGCACGGTTTTTTTTTTGTACTCTCGGCAAAGATTTTTCCCGATGTACAAAGACTTTTCGGGACCGTCTTTGTACATGTACAAAGATTTTTGGAAGCACAAAAATTGCAAAAAAGGTCTGGAAATTCGAGAAATTTCAGGCGCTTCGCGCCGAAATGAGTAATTGTGTGTTCTTGGTATATCTTTATAATGGCAGAAATTGCATTTCAAAAGTAAAACAATTTTTCGCACTTCGCGCCGTTTAAGACGACTTAGGATTTTTGCCCTGAGACCTAGCTAAACACTGAAGAGTCGAGAACTTTGTTTTACCACACTAAAATTGCTGTTGTACCATATTATAGTACCTAAAATTTGTGTGTACAGAATGTACAAAGATTTGTAGGCAGACAAAAACTGTAAAAAGGTGTAAAATTCTCGAAATTTTCGGCGCAAGAGGAGCCGGAACTGATAAATTATTTGTCCAATATATCTTTAAAATGGCAGAATTTGCATTTAGAATGGAAAAAAATGTTCAACATTTTTCGGAAGCCATGCCGTTTTTCAGATAATTTTTTAGTAATTCTTGGCGTCAGAAAAACCCAGAAATTAGCTAAAAATTACAACTACCACCAGATCGAAAACTCCTAGTTTTTTTACCGCTCTGAAATCGCTATTGTATTATATTATAGTACACAAAATTTGCATTAAAAATGCAAAGATTTTGGGGACCATCTGTACATGTACAAACGGACCTTGTACAAAAACACTGGATCGCAGACGACCGACTTCGGGTGGGAAGATCCCATCATCCCCAGTCACATGCAAGGATCTTATATCCCAGCTGGTAGTGTTGCCTAATTTTTAATCAATTTAAAAATAATAATTCAATTTTTAAATAGTTCTCAGAAATTCAATTTAAATTAGAAAAATAATTTTACGTAATTTTTACGCGTTTAACCTACGTCCAAAGCCGAGCGTTCAGCGCATTTCGTCTATCGGGTCTATTCAATGTGACCTGAGCGACAAACGGTTTTGGAAAGGTCACGGATAAATGCTCGAAACTGGGAACATTGGTCGTGGCGTTAGAAGAAAACTGGCGAACTCCAATTGCTAATTTTTGGCAAATCGTATTGAATTTGCCACTATGCATGTGCGAATGCTTCAAATCGTCCAATAATAAAATTAAAGGTCAAAACGACCTGATTAAAACGATTTTAACCCCGCTATTCCTCTACAATAATAACGCTATTATTTGTCATGAGGTTCAAAAATTCAAAATTTTGAATGGGGTCCCCGGTCGGCCATTTTTAGGGGAGGGGTGAAGTAATAATATCCCCGATTTCTGACCAAGGATTGAAAAAAACACATAAAAGAAGTCAAAAAAGCAAGTTTTCGCCAAAATTTGGGAGGATCGAAAAATTTCTATTATAGTGAGAGAGATCGTGTGAAGTAAGACGACCAACTTTGGGTGGGGCGATTTCCTCTGCGTCCCCTTGTTCCATGTATATGATGATGATCAAATATGCGCAGCATTAGCGATCATGGAGAGGGTCAGCCAACTTGGGTTGGGTTCTTTTTGAGGGTGGGGCAAAATGACCTCAAAACTGGTACAAAGATTGAAATAGCGTCAAAAACTACATTAATTCACAGTTTTTGGTCAATTTCAAACATTTTTGTAGGGAATTAAATTTTCATTTATTTGCGGCCATCATTTTGCCTTATTTCCCCTGAAACTTTTCAATTTTTTCGTTCGTAGGTCCTAGATTCCAAACCCTCCCTTCCTCCCCCGTGCACGTCTAATGATGAGACGACCTACAATAAAACAGTCGACAATACGTAAATAGCTAGAGCCAAGAAGCTAAGCTTAGGCTAAGCCAACGAATAATTAATAAAATGGTTTTTTACAACAGGTTTTCATTCAGAAGAAATAGGCGTAGCCAGTGTTTTTCCTAAGAGGAATACGAAAATTTTTATTCTAAAAGCCGCTCAAAATACATTAAATGTACTGTGCCCGTAAAATAATGTCTTTTTGGCCCTTCACATCATCCTTCCCAGCAGTATTTATTGATTTAAAAATTTTCATATTTTTCCTCAAATTTTCCCATTCACTGCGGTCAAACTTTTACAACTATGCTTGAATAGCGCGGAGCGCTGGACTTCATCAGCTTTTCATGCAATAAAACGTCAGAAACTGCACGATTTGGAATATTTTAGCGTGACGATTCAAAATTAAATATTCCTTTCCCAAAATTTTCAGAGCGCGCAACCAACACACGCACAACGTCTGGCTAGGGAGAAATAAAATCAAGATTTCTGGGTCAGGGAGCGGTAAAATTATGGATTTTCGCAAATCGCGTTTCTGGCAATTTTTGCTACAAAATCCATTGAAAATACACTATTTTTGGCTCAAACTGCTAGACAGTACCTAAGTTCTGGACTCTTCAGCGAGGGTAATACTTTCCTCTCACCTCTCCCTATGTGCACTTATGACATCAACCAGACCTCCACTAAGCCCTAGAAGAGAGAGCAATTGCGAAGTTTAGGGAGCACGGGTAAAATTTCTGAAATATTTCCGAAATTTGAGGATATATTTTGGTCAATTATTATACGTGATCACGACATGCTGATGCTTATCGAATTCTTTCTAAGCTATTGAAAAGCTGGGTTGTTGTCATCAATGTCCTGGGCTTAGGCTTACTTATAAACATTCACATTAATACCAGCGCATGACCTAAGCCTGTAATTTCTGCCCCATTTATGCCTTAGGCTTAGCCCACGACTGTAACCAATTTGTATTTTCAAGCAATTCCAGAAACTTACCTGAGTGATCGGTATTCATACAAAAAAATCCTAAATACCACAAATATATTTGCGCTGACACAAAGTGTCGCAGGTTTAACACTGTCTTTTTAGAGTGCGAGAGACGTAAGGTTCGACCGGCAGTAGCGTCATTTTGTTTTGAAGCGTCGCAGCGTAACAAATACTAGGGGTGTGCCGGGTACAGTTTTGTTAAAAACTCGGATCCGGGTCAAAAATTTTATGTAACCGCGCGTCTGGATTCAAAATTTCAAGAAAGTCGGGTCCGGGTCCGGGTCCAAAAAAGCTGGATCCGATTGGGTCCGGGTCCAATCTATAAAATGTAACAATATATTTCTAGCATTTGACATTATGATACAAAAAGCTGTTGCACAAGGTTTTACGTATGTATAATAGTGTTCAATACTCCTACACAATTCAATGAATGCACGACTTTCAATTTATTGTGTAATGCAGCTCACTATCCAGAATGAAATTTTTGAGGAATTGCCAAAATTGAGAAAATTTATTTATTGCGTTCACGTGCGACTTTGCGTGTCGAAACATTTTTTGATGTATTTTGCGTTTCTGGGTTAATTCTACAACTTTTGATGATAAGGCATGCAAACAATTAAGTGATTCGGCTAACTTTTTTGTCATTTTTACACTTTTAATTCGATTTTGCAGCCTTTTTGAGGACAGAGAGTGCAAAAAACGTACATACTACAAGAATCCGGCGCAGAGCGCCCATATCTTTTCCATTTTTATCGCTTTAAAATCAATTTTGTAGCTTTCTGAAGATGAGCAAAACAGGAATTATATCTGTCGCAATCTCCAAAAAAAGTTCAACTTTTTCGTCCTCTTATGCTCAAAATTTTGATTTTCTGTGCAGACATGCACACAGGCCCGATTCCAGGATTTCGTTTTGGGGGCACGACCGAAATTTCTTTAAATATAAAGGAGACCAAAGGATGAATTTTAGTTTGCAAGTTTTGCTATCCGACTACCTTAGAAATAGTGAGAATCCAGTGGAAACCATTTCTTTAAGGACTGGGCTGGGGTGACGCGCTTAAGCGCCACCACCCCCTACAAAGCGGGTTCGGAGCAGAGCCCCGGAAAACGTTTTAAAAGAGCACTTCATTTTGAGTCGTAATGTTGAAATGTTTACAAAAGCAGCCGAATCACGGTTCTAAATTCACCCTAAAAATGATCAACGTACATCAGCGAATTCATAATCATCGCCTAAAAATTGCTGTAATTCTTGCATCTTAATCAAATCTCACTTTCTGCATAAAAAGTGTACAGAACAGAAGACGTAGATGCAAAATATGCTTTAGGTTGAATAAAGACTAAAAACGGAGTATTTAAATCGCGCGCTTGGGGCTATGTCGACTCTAATTATCGTTGTGAGCGCCAAAAATTTCTTGCGATTTTTGACTAAAAAAGGGGAGTAAAGGAAAAATAATTTTCGCATTCCATTTCGAGAGGGAGTGCACGTGCCCCCTATTGTCCTGCTGGATACGGGCCTGTATGCACAGCACGAGAATAATGGGGAAGGAGTGAAACTAAAAAATTATTATTTGGCTTAAAAATTGTAGATACGCGTCATATCATCAATTTTTAGTGTTTTCAACGATGCTATATCTTTCAAGAACGTGAAAATATGAAAATGTTTTAAAACTTAACAAGAAAATGTCCGAATAAATAAAAAAAATAATCAAAAATGAGAATGTGGCGTCAAACAGGAAATTTTTAACGCCACCCCCCTTTGCGCGGCCGCTAATGGCCAGAAGAGAGCATTTACGCAAGAAGCCTCTCATCAGCGCACCAAAACAATTTGTTACTATACGCAAAAATTATAGTATTTTTTGAGCGTTTATCGACAAGCTCTACACCATGGTGTGGAAAATTTTTCAAAAAATAGTCTGCAGTTCAAACAGTCAATACGACTGATTTCTCATCATCCAGTTTGTTTATGTCTGACTAATCTATCTTTGTGTACACATTTTGATTTCATTTTTTCAGCTATAAGGCTTTTTATTAGATGAATATAACACAAAAACGATTAATGCGTCGAAATTTCTCGGATCCCTGACCTAGTTGAACATTGTTAAAATCTGTTTCCATAATCAATCAAGCGCAGTTTGACTTTTAACTTACCCTTTAAGGAACCCAAATGGAAAATCAAAAAAGTTTCATTTCGAGTTACCTGGATTTGGACTTACCTGCGTGTTAAGTTGTGATTTATTACATTTAGGTAATATTCAACCATAATTATTCTTTTCTTAAAGCTTAAATGAGCAAATGCAAAGCTTTCATGCTGCTATTAATTTTGATTAAAACTCTTTTGTGCAGATATCAAGTGCTAAAATGAAATAGAAAGTTGAAAACAAAATCGATGCTCAGTTTCCGGGAGGGCTTCTGGGAAAGATGACAAACTGCATAAGAATTCCAAATCACAGAACTAACATTTTAGCACAGCTAAGCAGGATTTTGCTGATGATGAAACAAAGGACCACAGATAGGAAAACAAAAATAATACATTTGTACGTCGCGAAGCGCAGAAATTTTTCTGAAACTTTCTTGATAAATGCTTTAAAAATGCTAAATCTCTCATCTTTTGATCCGGAAAAGGCTCTGTGCGTGGCGCTAATCTTAAAAATTTTTCCGGTAGCGCAGGACTGGTTTCCTTTGCTCCGCGCTAAAAAAATCCATGCCGCCAAGCGCTGATAAATTGACACTATCGAGCTAGTTACAACAGCACATTTTCTATGAATTAAGAAAATCGCGAGTTCTAAGGAAGGAAAACAAAATTGCAGCTTGGACCTGGGCCCAATACCTCTTGAGGTCGGGTCAAAATCCATGTCCAAAATTTTGGACAACCTCGAGTGGTCTTGGTCCGAAGTTTTGGACGTCCTCGAGTCCGGGTACCCGGCACACCCCTGCAAATACCACAAATGTTGAAAAACTTAGAAAAATAAGATAGACGGATAGATAAGTATGTATCAAAGTCCGAGCTTTCTATAAAAGTGAGAAAAAAGGGAAAATAACTAATTGGGTAGGATGCAGGCCCGTATCCAGGGAGAGATAGAGGAGAGGGCAGGGCACGTGCCCCTCAGAAATGATATGTAAGAATGATTTTTCCTTTCCTCCGCCTTTGCTTTTTTAGCTAAAAATCGCAACTAATTTTCGGCGCTTCGCGCCGAATTTAACAATTAAAATTAGAGTATATTCAGTCTCAAGCGTGCAGTTTAAACACTCCATTTTAAGTCTTTATAAATCTAAAGCGTACTTTGCATCAATATCTTCTGTTCTGCACAGGTTTTATGCAAAAATGAGATCTCTTCAAAGAGCAAAGATGACAGCAATTTTTTAGCGATGATTATAACTTTGCTGATGAACTTTTGCTCCATGATTCGGCTAAAAAAATTTTACGTTACGACTCAACATTAAAGTGCTTTCTGCCCCGGACCCCGCAGGGAGGCGCCCGAGCCCGCCACCTAAAACCCCCAGCCCTAAAGGAGCTGTTTTCCATTGAACTTTCATCGTATCATAGGTATTGAGTAGCAAAATTTGCGAAATGAAATTCATCCTTTGATCCACCTTATGTTTTAGAGAACTTTTGGTCCTCCCCCGAAACAAAATCTTTGATGTGGGCCTACTAGGGTGGGCACTTACATAGAATAGTAACTGCTATTGTGCAAAGTATAGTCGCAACAGTCATTGAACTTCTTCAGACTTTTTGATGTTTCCTACGCTTACAGTAGTCGCCATGAAAGATGATGCGCCATCACCCTCAGAATTATAACGGATGGTGCGTCGCGAGCGCCGCGTTACGTCCATCATGCGCCATCATCTCTTTTTCTATTCAGCGCCATTAACCTCCATCATACCGTTAATCTGGCGATGCGGACGGCGCAATTTAGCTATTAATAGCGTCAACAAGGAAGCGCGCACGTGAATGCTGGCGCGCTTCCTTCTTGTTGGTGCTATTAATAGCTAAATTTCGCCGTCCACATCGCCAGATTAGCGGGATGATGGAGGTTAATGACGCTGAATAGAAAAAGAGATGATGGCGCATGATGGGCGTATAGCCGGCGCTGCGCACCATCCGATAAAATTCTGAGGGTGATGGCGCGTCATCTTTCATGGCGATCACTGTAGGCTTAGATTTATGTGGGTGGTAGTCATACATGTAATGGCTCGAAATTGGGGGGGGGGGGGGGTCCCAGCCATTTTCATGGGGGCGGGGGCGGGGGGTAATTTACCTCCAATTTTCGGTCAAAAACGAGGGCAGTCATTATTTGCAGTCAACTGCAGGTAATATAGCACACGATGTAAACTTATATGCAGTCAAAAACCAGCAACCTAGACTGCAGGTAATATAGCACACAACGTAAAATTATATGCAGTCAAAAGTAAGTGGCATAGACTGCAGGTAATATAGCACACAATGTGACATTATATGCAGTTAAGTAGAATACTTATTGATATGAGAAGCTGGCACTTTGTTCGCATTTAAACCTGTAGTAGATGGTTTAAGAAGGCACTTTTATTTGAAATGGTCTGGCAGATTTGCTTTCTCGGGCGTAAAAATTTGTGGGGATGAACCCAGTGATCGACCGGGTACCCGGGCCCAGCCGGTCATAAAAGGCCCGGGCCCGGACCCGGGCCCGGCTGAAAACCACTGGGCCTCAACCAAGCCTCAAATAATTATTGTTAATATTTTAGACGTTTACTATTTAAGCCGTGGTCTGTACTTCTTATGAATTTGCTTTAGCCTGTGATTCTATTTAAATCTATTTGCCTTACTTCTGCCCACCTGCTCATTATCATATCCTTGTCAACTTCATATGTACATGCATCTTCTATACAACGCTTCAATCAGAGGCGTAGCCAGAATTTTGGTTCGGGGGCATACACAAAATTTTTTAAAGACTACTTTTGCATTGAATGTCAGTAATGTTATGTACCTATCGCTAAAATTTTCGCTAAATCGGTCAAATCTCAGTTCTGAGTTAAGCCCAAAACACTTAAAATTAATGAACTCCTAGATTGTACAAGATTTCTGAGCTGAAATGCGCTTTACGACCTCTGCTAAGTATAAAGCGCAGCAAAGGGTGCTGCCAATAAGATATAAAAAAATGTATCAATGGCAATTTGTTCTTATCGTTTTCAGCCCCATTAGTGGCCTTCTTATTAACAAGTTATAATTCAGAAAACAGAAAATGCGCAAAAACAACAAGAAAACTTGGCCATTCCTTTCATTTAAGATAGAATTATGTATCCTATCCTTGTAAAGAAAAGACAAACAAAGCAATGAATAGACAAACTAGTACACAATCATTTTCGCAGATTTACTGTTATGCTCAACAAGCATGCGCAGTTTTCATTCAACGAACAAATAGAGCAATAAATCACTAAAGTGATGTGAATTGATCGATTATTTTAGCTAATTCAAGCTTTTGAACTCATTGGATCTATATTTGTAACAATAAACATAATAAAGACTCGGTGCGAAGGCATAGGAAAATTTTTGACGTTTTTGCCTTTTTGAAATAATTTTCTGGACACAATTATTACACTAGAAAAATCGACAAAATTTCTGATAAATTCCGGGGAGCATGTGCCCCAATGCCCCTGGCTACGCCTATGGCTTCAATACGTGTCCTATCCTATACACTACACAATTTCAATTGACGTCAATGTACGCTATAGTTTGAGTTCTAAAATCCAAATAGCATAATTTCTATATATGACCATATCATATGTAAGTCGCTGTTATGGCTGAATGCCTAAATTTAATGCTCAATTTCCTCTAAATATCTACATGAAACCCTGTGCTTTTTCAAACCGTGTTTAGTTGCACGTGCATTTTAATAATGGAATTGCATGCGCTATTGTATTGAAAAGTTTGTTCTTGCGTGAATAATGCTACCAAAATCCTTGCTAACTAACTACTTAATTTATTTTTTAGAAAGATTGAATAATTAGCAGAGCTTATAATTTAAAAATCTTCTTGACGCAGCAGTAAGCCTTGCGTTTGACAAATAACAAATGTAAAATTGGTCTAAATATTTATCTTATGCATAACATTATATTGGAAGCAAGGCATATTGTTAGTATATGAGCCCGGGTCCGGTACCAAGCCCGGCAGCAAAGCCCGGGTTCGGGCCCGGTATTTTTGAGCCTGGTCGATCACTGGGTGAACTCCCACCGAAATCACGTGTGGTCGTCTCCATGAGTGGGCACCACCAAAGTGGGGGTGCAAAATTTTTCAAAGATAAAAAAATGGCCTTTACAATGGTGGTATGGCAAAAAAACACCATTTTTTCAACATTTCTCATCGAGCACTATATATTATCATCAAAAAATTGCAAAAAGACAGGAAAATTTCAAAAATTGAATTCTGGGGCTGTTTTGGTTTCTAGGGGTGGTTTCTCAGAGGGTGCATACCCCCCCCCCCCCTTAGGCCCAGGTATGGTCGTCTTCCCTCTAGATCCGCGCCTAGGAGGCTGGTGCAGTGGCCAAATTCAGAGGGTCTGAGTGGTGTCAAATTGGTGAAATTCGCAGGAAAAAATGCCAAATTTTCAATTCTGGGGCGTTTGCCGGAATCCTTCAAGTTCTAATCACCAAAGCGCGCGTGTGAGTGGGCTGCTCTGAAACTTTCTCTTTATAGCTAGCTTTTTGAGCGCCGAAAATCGCATAATTTTTGTAAAATTGACTATACGTACGTTTTTGAGGGATGATTCAGCGTTCTAAAATAATGATTCCGCTTATTTGTTCCTTGTAATGTCACTTAGTTTGTTTAAGTTTCGTAAAACATATTTAAGAAGCGAAAAAACTAGAGAATGTTTTTTGCGCTGGATGGAAAGCAGCTTTAATAGCTGCCCAGTCACCCATTAGCGCATTTTTATGGGCCAGCGTAATCTCTGGTTCCTGCGTGATAGATATTCAGTATGTATCTGTAGCTGTTCTTGTCCTCATTATGGGGTGTTGTTTTATTGTAGTGGAAATAAAATGCTTCGAAAGTGTGTACGTACAAACAGGAAAGTGAGGTACATGCCTAAGCTGTCTACAAACTTTATTTTTAGCCATTTTTGCCCTTTCCTTGCATTAAAATGTAATTTTAAAGCTGGCTAAACAACCATTGTGTCAATTATCGGACATGATCTGACATCATAAGATCAGTTGAAGGTGTTTTCAGTGCAAGAAAAGGGTAAAATTGGATAAAAATAAAGTACCTATATAGACACTCAATGCATAGGCATGCACCTATGTACATACTTTGCTGTTGGAACGCACATATTTTCGAAGCATTTTATTTCAACTACAATAAAAGAATTCCCCAGAATGAGGACAAGAACAGCAACAGCTACTTAACATCTATCATACAGGACCACAGCTTACACTGGCCCATAAGAATGCGCTAATGAGTGACCGAGCAGCTATTGAAGCTGCTACCCATGCAGTGCAAAATAACATTCCCTAGTGAGGTCTGCCAGACACTCAAATAAAAGTGCCTTCTAAAGCCATCTAGTACAGGTCAAAATGCGAGCGAAGCGCCCCATGTCAATGAGCATTCTACTTGACTGCATATAATATCACATTTTGTGCTATATTACCTGCAGTTTAGGCCGCTGGTTTTTTGACTGCATATAATTTTACATTGTGTTCTATATTACATACTTACTAACGTGTTGAAGATTGTGCTTTAAAAATGTCATAAATGGAACCAGCGCATGCAAAAACCAATAAAATCTGCGAACATGCGCTACTATTCGAGTTTGCTGCAAGCTAAGTAACCGCACACACAAAAGGTAGGTGTGCACCAGGCACAGTAGTACTGAATGAAGATGTAGCAAAACAATAAATACAAGCACCGTTTTTTTCCACTTTTTGGTCTGTTTGTCAACCAAAATTTTAGGAAATGGAAAAAAATTTTGGGCTTGGTTGGCATTTGTGGAAAATTTTTGTAATGTTAAAAATGCGTTTTAGAGAGGTAAAACTTCAAAAAATTTTTGGCGCTTTGCGCCGAATTTATTCAATTCTTACTTATTATTAATCTATAAGCCGCGCCACGCCAATTGCAGCATTTTTATTGACAATCTGGTCCAGAACTTCACTACGATTGAAAATCCTTATCTTTGGCCCGGATTCAGTTAGTTTTTGTAATGCAAAAATGCGTTATAGAGAAGTGAAACTACAAAATTTTTCGGCGCCTCACGCCGAATTGATTTAATTCTTTTTTGTTATTAATCTTTAAGCGCGCAGCGCTCAATTTGCAGCATTTTTATTGACAATCTTGTCTAGAACTTTACTATGATTGAAAATCCGTATCTTCTGCACGGATTCAAATTTGATCACTGTTGCAATTCTGCCTACCTATTTCTTTGATTTTACCATGGGTAAAAGAAATTGCGCTTCGAAAAATATTGATACCAGTTTAAGTGCCAGGTCACCATCACGTACGTCTAACTTTGCTGTATTAAATGCTGCAAATGAAAATTCTGCCGACTGTGTTATTTGCTACAAGTTAGTCACTGATGACGATACTGCTTTATTATGTGATTTTTGTGAACACTGGGGTCATACTTCTTGCTTAAAAGTTGACGATCATGACTATGAAACTTATTCAAAGCCCCATTCCACTTTCTATGGTTTCCATTGTAAACCGATTGTAAAAAAATATCTGCATATTGAACAACGTTTAGACAATTTTGATCGCCTTGAACGTTCACAAAATTCTTCTATTGATTATGATAAAAACGATTTGTCTGCCATGATAAATTATGCGATTGAAAGGGATTCTAAAAAGTGCAACGCCGTTTTATTCAATTTGCCTTTATCGAAAAAGTGTTGAGGACATAAATCAGGTAAAATCTCTAATCGACTCTCATTCTGACGGTCATGATCTAGTGTCATCTGACGTTACTCGCGTCTTTCGTGATGGTCCCATTCACGATAATCGCGTTCAATTTGTCAAAGTTTGCCTGACTTCGGCTCAGGCAAGGCATCGTTTTATCTCCTTGATTAATAAGACAGTCCGTGTGCAATCCAAAGGCCCATTTTCGACGTCTATGTTGTCGTCCTGACCTATCTTTTCTACAACGAAAATGGCAACGGAACTGGTTTATGAGCTGAATGGTCGCAAATCTTGAGGTGAACAAGGACTATACATTGATTTTTGTGCTGATTGTGTTAAATGTAAACCTAATGTAAATATTAATAGCCCGCGACTTGCTCATTGCTCATTCAATGTTTTTATGCTAATGCTCGAAGTCTTCTGAACAAACTTAGCAACTTACATTTTTTGCTGAATGAAGGAAGTTTTGATGCTCTATTTTTTTCTGAAACATGATTCCATGTTGATATTTCCGATGGATTATTGTGCCCTAGCAAAAATTATCGCATTTTCCGCTGTGATCAAAATGGTAAACGTGGTGGGGGTGTAGCTTTATTTCTTAAAACTTCTTTTAATGCTATTCAAATAAATCCGCCACCCACTTTTAAAGCTCCCAAAATTCTAATAACTGATATTTTTGATTCTGATAGAAAGATCAGATTTATTTTGGTTTACCGACCCCCTGATTTTGATCTAGCTTATGCTGAAATTTTATGTAGATGTATTGAATGGGCTTGTTCTGTTCCTTCCAAAAATCAATTGGTGGATAAGTTCGGTTCCTACTGATAATCTTAATACCCTATTTTTTGACACACTTTCGGGCACTGGTTTACATCAATTAATAACAGAAAATACTCATGATAATAATATATTAGATCTTCTCTTTGCATCTGATCAAATTTCTAACATAAAAGTTGATATTCATTTTTCTAATAGTGACCATAATTCAATTATATTTGATTGTCTTTTGATGCCAGTCCAAAATCCTAGATCATCTTTTTTTAACTTTCGTAAAGCTGATTTTAATGCGTTAGGTCTAGCATTGTCTCAGATTTCTTGGCCTGATCTTTTTGATACCTGTTCTCAGGCCCGTATCCAGGATTTTATTTTGGGGGGGCCGAAAATTTTTGAGGCCAGATATCTCGAGAACCATTAGAAGATAGATAAAGACAGTTTTGAACGTATCTCGGTGAGCTCTATACGACGGTGAAGAAAAATTTCAACAAAAAAATTAAAAAATTTTTACTTTATTTCATATTGATATACAGCAAATTTATGATTTAAGCTGATTTCTCATCACTTAATTGACGAATTATTTTTTAGTTCTTGCCTTTATACTTAATCATTATGCTTTACAGAGAAAAACATTTTGTATAACAAATAATTCGGCGCCAAGCGCCAAAAAAATTGACATATTCTGCATGTCAAGTTCAAATTTGAGCAGTTTTGAGCGGGTCAGAAGACAAAAAACCTATATAAACAATAAATACGGCGCGAAGCGCGGAAAAAATTTTATGTTCCCCATGTCAAACCTCAAATTTGAGCCGTTTTGAGTGAGCTAGAAGGCAAAAACTATAGCTAAGCGATGAATCCGGCGCAAAGCGTTAGAAAAAAATTGACATACTCTCTATGTCTAACTCAAATTTGAGCGATTTTCAGCGGTTTAGAAGACAAAACCTTATATAAACAATAAATCCGGCGCGAAGCGCCGAAAAATTTTCAGTTTACTAGCTCAAAAGTACAGCTAAAAACCTGTTTTGGCGGTGTTTCAGACCCACTTCGCCAATTTTTCATTTTTCCCTTTGGGGGACCCTTGGGAAAAACAAAAATTTTTCCCATTTCGGGGTGGGGGCAGGCCCCCCACCCCTCTGGATACGGGCCTGCCTGTTCTAATGTAAATGATATGTATAATTTGTTTGTTGAAGTGCTTCACTCTTTAATTTATGCATTTGTCCCATTAACTCACCCTAAGCCCATGAAACGTAAATATGCCAAACTAATTAAAAGAATGTTAACTAAAAAACGTATGCTTTGGAAGAAACATAAACTTTATCATTCTACCGATACAAAAATCAAATATAAATCTTTTTGTAAAAAATTGGATTTTGAAATTAAAAATTTCTCTGCTACTGAAGAAATTAATCTTCTTTCTGACAAAAGTTTGAAATAATTTTATAAATTTGTCGATAATCGGTTGAATAATCATCGCTCTTTTCCACCCCTTTTTCATGACCACGAAATCGTTTCTGATCCTCTAGAAAAAATAAATTTGTTTAATAAAAACTTTTCTTCTGTTTTTTCTGTTGATAATAATCATCTTCCTTTTTTAGATTCGATGACTGGTTTTGCATCGCAAACCATTCATTTTGACGCTTGGAACGTGCAACTGGTTTTAAATCAAATGAAAGGTTCTTCTTCTATTGGTCCCGATGGACTCTGTCATTTTTCTTGAAAAAACTTTCAAATTATCTTGCTGATCCTTTAGCTAGTATCTTTAATGTTTCATTTTTGACTAGCACTATCCCCAATTTATGTAAATTGGCAAATGTAACCCCAGTCTTTAAAAAATGTGACGCAGCTTTAGTGAGAAATTACAGACCGATTTCTATTTGCTGCTCATCAAGTAAAATCATGGAAAATTTGATAAATTCAAAAATTGTCGATTTTCTCACTACAAACAGACTCTTATCTCCCTCTCAGTTTGGTTTTCTAAAATCAAAGTCTTGTGAATTACAACTACTTAAATGTAAACACATTTGGACGGTATCTTTGAGTAATAGAACTCCTGTCGATGTTGCTTACATCGACTTTTCTAAAGCTTTTGATTTAATTCCCTTTTCTAAGCTTTTATATAAGCTCTCTAAATATGGAATAAAAGGTCTACTTTTTAATTGGCTCAAATCCTTTTTACATAATCGATTTCAGCGTGTTTGTATTAATGGAGTTTTTCTGACTTCATGCCTGTTGGCAGTGGTGTCCCCCAAGGTAGTTGTATTAGTCCTACTTTATTCTTAATCTATGTAAATGACCTATGTAACTTGATTAAATACAGTAAAATTTACCTCTTTGCCGATGATATCAAAATCTTTGGTCCATCTTCTGATAATCATTTAATACAAAAAAGATCTGAACAATATTTATATTTGGTCCATAAATTGGCAACTTCCTGTTGCTTCGGAAAATGTGCAGTTTTACATCTTGGTAAAAATAATCCAAAAAAGCTTTATTCTTTGAATAATATAAATATTCCAAATGACATTAGTTCCGTTCGTGATCTAGGTGTTTATATTTCCCACAATCTCAATTGTAAGGAACATTTAAATCACATAATAAAAAAGCTGTTTCTCGTTGTTTTCTAATACACAAAGCTTTTCTTTCTCGTGATAAAGATATTTTAGTTAGGGCCTATACTACTTATGTAAGACCTATGCTTGAGTATGCTCTTTCTGTATGGAATCCATATTAAGCAAATGATATAAATAGTCTTGAAAATGTTCAGCGTAAATTTACTGAACGTCTTTTTGGTTTTAATAGAAATTTATCCTATCTTGAACGCCTAAAGCTTCATAACCTGCCTTCTTTAGAACTTCGTCGTCTTCGCATATGTCTATGTCTCATGTATCAAATTATTAATGGTTTATCTTGTATTGATGCTAATGAATTTTTCATTTTTAGTCAAGGCATTACCCGATCAGTTAACAGTCGTAAACTTACGTTGCCAGTTGTCCGTTCCAATGCTCACCTCAACGATTTTTCGCAAAGATACCGAAAAATCTGGAACTCCTTACCTAATCAAATTGTCTCGTCTCCCAAAATCCGTCTGTTCAAAAAAGAGCTCCTAAACATTGATTTTACAAATTTATTGTTGGGGCATACCTAGTTGTATCACTTCCGTGATCTTTGTATGTCCTTTTGTTCAGTCACTATTAGGGATCGGACGAGGCCTCGGCCTCGGTAATCCTCGGTCTTTTTGAGATCCCTCGGCCTCGGCCGAGGGTCAGGTGAAAAATGACCGAGGACCGAGGGTTTTTTAATTTTGAATTTTTTGAGTGATGCCGAAATAGCACAAATACAGCAAAAAACGCTTGTGCTACAAAAGACCCATTGCCTCAAATGTTATGCCAAGTCAATGCTGTAATATGCCAGCCTATAGACGGCAGAGACAAGACGCATATGCTGATTAAAGGATTGTGTCTCAACAGCCCCACCAATCCCAACAGCCCCACCCGTCCCAACAGCCCCACGAGTCCCAACAGCCCCACCATCCCAACAGCCCCACCAATAATCCCAACAGCCCCACCAATCCCAACAGCCCCACCAATAATCCCAACAGCCCCACCAGTCCCAAGAGCCCCACCAGTCTCAAGAGCCCCACCAATCCCAGCAGTCCCACCGTTCCAGCAGTCCAACCGTTCCAACAGTCACACTGTCCCAACCACACATAAGCGTGGGGGAGGGATGTTTACAGTTTAGCCCCCTCCCAACCCGAAATTCTGGAAATCCCCTCAAATTATGGTAGACCCCCAGAATTCTATTTTAAGCACATTTCTCGGTCACTTTACCCCACAAGACCCACAGAATTAGTCCGCTGCCAATGTTGGTTCCAACTGCCCCACTGTTATAATCATAGATGCACAGCACGACCGGTCTGGAGAAGGAGTTTTTAGCCAAAAATGACCTCAAAACTAGTATGAATGTTAAAATAGCGTAAAAACTATGTTAATCCACATTTTCTGGCTATTTTAAAGCAGATTAGCGTGAAAGTTTTGATTTTCATTTAATTTTAACGCTTATCTTTCCTTTTTTCACTAGAACGTTTTTTCATTTTTTCTGGCAGTCTAGACTAGGCAATAATGAGCAGGAATCTAATCTTGCAAGATGACTTGAATGAGGCAAAATCACAGATTGCGCAAAAATGCTGAAGCTTCAATTCTAGCGGGTCTACCAGTTTCTCAGGTAGAGTTATTCTGAAAATGTAAACCTGCACGCTCTAGTATAGTCTTGATGAAATATACGAAGTCGAAAAATAGTCAAAAAATATCTTGATCAAACGGAGCCCGTATAAATTCTGTTTCAAAAGTACATTCATCAAACGCATGTCTCGTATAATAGCGATTGCAGTAATGATGGGGCTGCTGGGAGTTCTGGAGGGGCTGTTGGGACGGTGGGGCTGTTGGAATGGTGGGGCTGTTGGGATTGGTGGGGCTGTTGGGATTGGTGGGGCTGTTAGGACTGGTGGGGCTGTTGGGATTAGTGGGGCTGTTGGAATTATTGGTGGGGCTGTTGGGACGGTGGGGCTGTTGGGACTGGTGGGGCTGTTGAGACATCACCGATTAAAGTAGGTACATTATGTGGGCGTTTTCCGTGTCCATGCATGCAAAACCTACTTAATTTCTTAAGCCCAAGTTGGGCATGGGTAGAAAATTCAAATGCGCACGATGTGAATAAAAGTTGCAGTTTAAATTTATATAATGGTCACAGAAGTGAATGCATTATAAAAAAAGCGTCGCTAACAGATAATTTCATGTTTAATTTTGTTTAAAATAAAGAATAAGAAGAGGTCGGCACAAATAACATAATGTAACTAAAGAGCTGAATAATGGAATATGCCTAGACCGTATGCGCGATATATTGTGACAATAGGAAATATTAACAGACTCGATTATTTAACATTTTACGGTTGATTATATTAAATCACATTTACTTTGTGATTCAGTCGCACTTTAGACGCAATATGTTTCTAGAGTTTCTAATTCAATTCTTAGCACATATTGCATAACTGCAGTGCTAATTTTCCATTTTATATTAGGGGATTCGGGTACCGGGTAGTAAAATTATCTTCTACCCAGGTACTCGGGTACCCGTTCGGGTACCCGTGTTCACCTCTACTAAGAATCATCTTAAAACGGCGCAAAGTGCAAAAAAATTGACATTTTTCCTCTTGAAATACAATTTCTGCCATTATAAAGATATGTAGAACACACAAAATAGTGATAGCAAAAACGAGCTGAATGATCAAGACGATTAGTAAATTTGTCACTTCTGTGCTTGTCATTTGCATACGTACCATAGTTTCTCAAGGTCGAAATTGCAGGGGTTAAATCCCAAAATTTAGGACCACAAAATTTAGAGTCTAGCCTTTTTTGCAGGTCAAATATGAAAAATGGCTAAAACATCCTGTATAACATGTTTTAATGTGAAAAACTGCATTTTTAATTACATTTTATCCCATTCTGACTAGTTTCGTCACTCTTGAGAGTAAAAAAGATAAGAATCCATCGAAAATTTTGGCTTTTCAGATCATTTTTAAGTTCATTCTAGGTATTTTATGGTAAACAAAACAGAAGTGTATTAGTCAGCGCGAAGCGAGAAAAAATTCAATGTCTTCGTTGCTTTTGTACCCAAATCATTGCGGAAAATGTTTGATAGCTTAAAATCGTCTGACAGTGATTCAAGTCTCGTACCTCGAGGTGGGGGTAATAACCCCTCACCCCCATGGGAATGTGTGATACCTAACTTTGAATCATTTTAAAATAATATCTTGTTAGCTTTGATCTATATTACACTAATCAATCCTATTGCTACTGTACCCACATCACATGGAGCATATGTGTCCTATATTGTTTGTACTCATATACTCATATTATATGTATTACAAATCTCTCGGTCCCTCGGCCCTCGGCCTCGGCCTCGGCCGAGGTAAGGATTTCAAAGTTCCTCGGCCTCGGCCTCGGCCTCGGGAAAAAAAAAGACCCTCGTCCGATCCCTAGTCACTATTTTATCATGTATTTGCGTTTTATCAAATTTTGTATATTTTTCTGACAATAAACACTTTCTTGTCTTGTCTTTGTCTTGTTAATAATCTTTAAGCCGCGCCGCGTCAATTGCAGCATTTTTATCGACAATTTGATCTAGAACTTTACAACGATTGAAAATCCTTATCTTCTGCACGGATTTGGTTAGTTTTTGTAATGCAAAAAATGCGTTTTAGAGAGGTGAAACTACAAAAAAATTTCGGCGCATTGATTTAATTCTTACTTGTTATTGATGTTTAAGCCGCGCGGCGCCAATTGCAGCATTTTTATCGATAATCTGGTCTTAAAACCACTACGATTGAAAATCCTTACCTTCTGCACAGTTTTTGTAATGCAAAAATGATTTAGAGAGCTGAAATTTCAAAATTTTCTCGCCAGTCAATAAATTATAGTTTTAATTAGAGCTGTGCCGGGGCCGCCTTTTTGCCGGGGCCGGGGCCGGGAGCCTGGGCCCCGGTGCCGGGGCCGGGGCCGGGGCCTGGCCGGAGCCAACATAGCGTGCTTTACCATGCTCATAGTACGACCCTGCCCTACCCCTTACATGTACCTATGCATATATTCTTGCTTGTAGATATGCACGTCAAGCGTTAATATCTGTTTGGATTACAAGATATAACAGAACATGGGCATTGGGGGATCTAGACCCCCAGAATTCACATTCTCCCCCCAAAAAATCCACTAGACCCCCAGAGATTGATTTTCAGAATTTTTTCTGTTTTTCTGCGGTTTTTTGATGCTAATGGATAGTCTCATTGAGAAACGCGAGAAAACGGTGTTTTTCGCTCTACCATATATTATCAGGCACTTTTTAACTTTCAAAAATTGTGGACTTCTAGAATTTTGAGCTGCCCATGTATGGATTTAACTCCTCTGACTTGGACGCATTGGCTTAATTCTAGAATAGATAGAAGTCACAGAATTTAAATTAATTGGGATTTATCGAAAGATTAGTAGTTGTAAGGAAGATATTCAAAAGAAATTATCGACGGAAAGCATTTAGAAGGGGAGAAATTGAGGAATGAAGTTGTAAAGTGATAGAAGCACAAAGCATGGGAAGGCGACTGCTGTAAACGGCGTATTGATTGATCTAATGTATACTGATGCATACATACGTTTGTTTGTATGTAGGTACGCAATGTTTAGGGAAGGCGACTGCAAAAATCGTCGCAATAATTGATCAAATTGTCTTGTGTACATATGTATGTAAGTAGGTACATAGGTAATATGTTCACTAGCGAAGGCGACGGCCATAATGCTGACAAATTGATGAATCTATTATGAATTAAAGAAGAACAGGTTAATTCGAACATACGTGCACACGATGAACGTTTATAAAGGACCTAGGTTACATAACTATCCACAATGCATTTATTGGTTTCTATGTATAGCTTGAACGAACATTATGTACTTAAATGAATACACTGCGATCGGTCGATGTAAGTTTAGATGACTATCATAAAAGAATGTAAGTTAGGCGCATTTACTGTTGCCTTGATAGAACACTCCGTTCCTATTGCATTGGATAAATGCACAGACAGGTGATCTGTGAAACACATCTGAGTGACAATTCTTTATCTACTGTAGGGTGTCAGATTAGTAATCTTTTGCTCGCCGTGGAAGTCGACGTAGGTTCTCTATGCAAATTTTTTATTATCATGAGTGATTTACGTAGTAGGCGCTTGTTTGGTCGCGAGAATTATTTATTACGGATAGTTTTAGGTTAGTAACCTTATGCTCACGTGGAAGTCGACGTTGCTTTTCTATGCAAATTTTTTATCAATCATATGAGTGATTTACGTTGTTCCGGACGCGAGAATTGCTTATTCCGGTTGTTTACGCTCTACCGTGCTGCTGTGTAATACGCATTTTGTATATTGGATTGTGATCAAGATTGTTATGCTTTGCGCAGTTGCTGCGTTCTAAGAATGTACCTTAATCTTACAGAAATTAAATAGCTATCCGACGATTCGGCGAAACACTGACAATTGGTATAAGATTGTCAATTAGTTAGTATCGAAGGAGCCGGATTAAAAATCTGATAGGTTTGGCGGAGCATTGAAATTAACCGTTTCGACAGCGGCTATTGATACGGAAATCAGATTTCGTTTTGACGTGGCACATTTGTGGAACGCTCGAAACTGTTGATATACGAATTTTTATCATCAGATTTCGTTTCGACGTGGCACATTAATCAAACGCTCGAAACTATTGATATACGAAATTTTATCCAGCGACTGCTGAAAGGCGTACGACTGTCTGGATCAGCACGGAAATCAAGAGATAAAAGTGAGTGAGAATTTACACTTCAGTAATTATAATAATGGTCATGTAAACCATCTGGTGATCAATCTTTTTTGTTAGTGTTAGTTAGAAAGGGAAGGATTACGTATTTTGACAAATAAGGGTGCTAGCGTCATTTTCTTCCTAAGTCTCTTCTAATATTTATTTTTTAGGCTTAGGCTTAGTATGTGCCTTCACATTGGTGCCAGGGGATGATGTAAGCCTGAGACAAATGGGGCGAAAATTGCGAAGCGAGCGAAGCGAGCGGAGCAATTTTTGCCCCATCTTTTTCTTAGGCTTAGATCATCCGCTGGCACCAATCTGAAGCCGCAATGAGCTCAAAGATAATTTTGATTAAGGTGAGAATAGTGTTTTAATGCGAATTCAAGTAGGAGTTTTGAATAAAGAAGTTGAAAAAACAGACGGAAATGAAAGTAAGGAAATGAAATTTTTTGAAAATTTTTTTTTCAATCAAAGGCTTTTCCGTCTGTTTTTTCAACTTTTATGTTAAAGATACGTGCTTGAAATCGCATAAAAACGCTGTTTTTTTGAAATCTGGAACATGGAGCTATTCTAGAATTCGCCCGATGCGTTTTTCAATGTGCTTTACTTTGCACTTTTTTTAGGCTTATTATTCTATTTGTTCTGATAGACGTAGCTGTCTGCTACCAAGCAAGCTGGAAATGCTCGTCTATATGAATTGCAATTTAAAATATGTCAATTTTGATTATTAACTAGAAATTCGCACCAATCTGACATAGTGAAATAAAGATTTGAATTAGCAAGATCTGTGGTTTGCTTGAAATTGAGTTTGAAGGTAAATCAACCCAGAACATTAACAATTTTCTACATTATAATCAACTCTAACATTGGCCCCGGCCCCGGCCCGGCGGGCCGGGGCCTGGCCCCGGCACAGCTCTAGTTTTAATTGTCAAAAACGACTTCAGAATTGGCTAAAATGCTTTACTGAAGGAAGGAAATTCAAGTTTCAACATAAATAACGTATACTGATCGTGATATTTCTTGTAGAGCGCGAAATTTTTATACAAGAAGTGCATCAAACACTGATATTTCATGTGTACATAAAATTTCCTACTTAAAAAAACACTGATTTTTTCAACAGAGGCGCTCTATTTTAAACATTTGTAGACCTCCAAAAAAAACGTGGAAATAAGTCGGAAAAAGTGGAAAAAAATTTCGGGTTCGGTCTGCAATGTCAAATAAATCGCTGGGAAAAAAACGGTGAATACAAGCCAAGCCAGACGACGACGTGAGATGAATTTATTAAATTTTTTCTACAGTGTGAAGTATTATAAATCTTATTATTCGACAGGAATAACCTGCTCTCCAACCAATGCTTGAATTCTCATAAAACGGAATCAAACAACGATAAAACATCAATTTTAAGAATGCAAATTGTCTACGGAATTAATACGGATTGATTTTCTTTCTACATGACCCTGCACCAAAGTATTATAAGGCATTTAAACAGCCAATCGTCTGCTACATTTATTGAATTCTAAATGAGGGTCGGAAGCATACGTGATCAGCATCAAAATTCTCGGGAAGGAGGAGCAAGATTTTTCAAAGGGTCGAAAAATAATACCTATCAAGAATGGTGGTATGGAGGATTTCGGTCTCTGGGGCGTATTAGGCCTCCCAAAGCCCCACACCCCCACGCCCATGTGTCATCAATGGAAGGCAGGCAGTTCTTAATGTACCCCAATTTTTCCAGAAAATTTTCAGCCTATAAACAATGCGCATGTCTACAGCTAATGACAAACTCCTTAAACCAAAATATGTAGAAAAATTTAAAAATTTCAAAGAGAAGCAAAAAAACTTTGAGAAAATTGAAGTGGCAATTTCGGTCCAGATCGTTTTTGTTTCACCTGGTTCCAAAAAATACCCTATAGTCAAGAATAATGCAATCACCCACCGCCATATGTACCTGGGCGTAGGATGAGGTTTTGGAGGTATGCAACCCCAAGAAACCAAAATACCCTCCATAATTCAATTTTTGGAATTTTTTAGCTTTTGTCTCAATTTTTTGATGCTAATGGATAATGCTCGATGAGAAACGGTGAAAAATAGTGTTTTTCGCTATACCATCATTTTTGAGGCTACTATCTGACCTTTGAAAAAATCTTGCAACCTCCCCAGGCCTTTGGTGTCGCCCACCTATGCCCACCACCTTGAGTAGGTAGTAGGTCCTGCATAATTGTGAAAAATCAATGCAAACTGTAAGTGCAGTGCACATAAAACACTCATCGAACTCGTGCGCTTCCCCCCCGTCAGCTCGTTTCGCTGCACGGATGTGTTTTCCCGTCAGCTCGTTTCGCTGTTCGGATGAGCTATTTAAAGCTTTTGCGCCTTTTTGCGCTTCAACCCGTCGAGATGACGTTTCATCTATAGATTAGATGACGCAATTTTTTGTGCTAATTGAGCTCTGGTTCCGCTCCCGCGAGCGGCCGTAAAATGGCCGTGTGGCGGGTCTTCGAATCTGCCCAGTTTTTAAGTTTCTCGATTATAAAACTAAATTTTTGACGTTGTTCGGGATTGCAATTGGAACGGAAAATTGCGCCGAAATTATTGTTTTATAACCCGCTCATAACCGCAAAAATGTTTGCTGCTATTTTAAATATAATTCTATTTAACAGGTTAGGTGTTATGTAGCTTTCAATAGGTTTTACTAACTTTGCAGGCACACGGGCGTGGGGGTATGCACCCCCCAGAAGTTGAAATAACCCCCCAGAAATCAAAATACCCCTCAGAATTCAAATTTTGAATTTTTTTCGCTTTTTAGCGATTTTTTGATGCCCTTGGATAGTGCTCAATGAGAAACGTCGAAAAATGGTGTGTTTTTCGCTATACAACCACTTTTAAGACCATTTTTTGACCTTTGAAAATTTTTTAACCCCCTCCCCCAGAATTTCGGTGCTGCCCACCTATGTTTGCGGGTCGGTTACCTCATAGGTTTCTTTTATCGGGGCAGATAGCTCTGGAAGACCTGTGTAGTGACCACACCATGGTCGTGGGTGTTTATGGTAGGTATGAACCTCCCCAAGAAGGCCGATTACGCCCCAAAATTCAATTTTTGAAATTTTTCGAATTTTTTCGCTCGATGAGAAACGTTGAAAATATTTTTTTCCGCCATACCACTATTTTTAGGACCATTTTTTGACCTTTGAAAAATCTTGCAACCCACGGAATTTTAGTGCTACCCACGTACGGTAGTGACGTGCATAGGTGGGCAGCACCAAAATTCTGGGGGAGGTGGTGCAGAAAAGGTCAAAATATGGTCTTAAAAATGGTGGTATGGCGAAAAACACAGTTTTTCAACGTTTCTCATCAAGCGTTATTTATTGGCACCAAAAAATAGCCAAAAAAACATTTTCAAAAATTGAATTCTGGGGCGTATTTAGATTTCTGGGGAAATTTATCAACTCATTAGTGTCAGACTGTCTCTCTTAATCTTGCCACACTTCTTTTACAAGTTATTTTTTAAAGATTAGAATCAGGACGTTTTAACGAGTCCAACGAACCATTTTCACGAATTTGATTCCATTTGTACAATTAATTGTTTAGACTGATTTATGCTCTTTTGAAACGTTTGCTTATGCATGTGACTAAATAGCCCCACGTCAATTATACCTACCCACTTTGCCATTCTATTTAATTTCAGCCACTTAATCTTCCAGAGCTAGGTTTACTTACCAAAACAGAGCCGCATGTGCAGAACATCATGCTTTAAGAAAATCCGCATGGGCAGGCTGTTAGGAAAAAAGCTCACAAATATGATACTCTTGCCCCGACTAAGGAAATAATTTTTTATAGTTTTTATTTACTAGTCTTCAGACATTTTCACGTTTACAATGTTCATACAGGAATATAAGGGTCAATTCCGTAAAATTGCATATTGTTCCTTTCGCTGATTCGCAAATTAATCTTATTTTTCATTTTATTAATTTTTTAATTCATTACTATAAATAAAATTTTTACATTAGGATTTTCTTCATATTTTCAAATTTTAAAATTTCATAAATTCTCAAATTCGTGCATTTGTAAATTCGTCCTACTAATTCATCTCAATGCAAGTTGAATGTGCGAAACTATTCTTTTTGAAATTATTCAATATCAAATTTGGTTATGTTTGAAGTTTTCGGCAAATGCAAATGTCATAAGCTATCAAAAATATACCAACATGCTCAAATTGTACTCTGCGCATAAATATGGATAAGTATTTTGCAACTTTTCGGTTGGGAAAAAATAAATATTTGTACTTGCATCACACTGTTTTCAATATCGTTTTATACTACTACTTAGGCAAGTTGAAGGATAGGTCATTTTGTGTTCTATGTATTTCTCGCGTCTTTTGTTTTTTTTTATTATCTAACATCTCGCTTCTTTTTCCGTTTTTCTTACATTCCTGTATTTATTTATTTATTTTTTATTTATTCATACATTTATCTACTTTATTTATTTATTTAGTATTTGATTATTATTGTCTTGATTTTTTCATTTTCTAATTTTTTGTCGCATCCGTGGCTTATTTAATTTTATTTATATAATCTTGGTTTTGAAAACTTTGTTTATAATTTGATTCCTTTTTCTGAAATTTAATTTTCCCCTATTTTCATGTCACGCATGAGAGCCACAGAAAATCGTTTACTACTTACGTCAGCCGTAATTTGTTCATTCATCAACCTCATTAAATGTACATCGTGAATCATTGTTGCCTATAAAAAAAGACGGTGTCACGTACGCACTTAGACCCGTGAGCTTTCTATTTCAACCGGAATATATATGCGGGAAATTGTGCAACTTGTCGGTTTTCACCCAGAATTATTGAAGTAAAACTCGAATCAGATCTTCGGCTTTGCCTGATGAGTCGGTTTATTTGGAATAAAACTGCGCCTGTCCGCAGTTTTTCTTGCAACTTCGTTTCTCTATGCTACATATTTTCTAGGTATTCCATTTTTTTAAATTTGTGCAAACGCTGATCGTGTGTATAACGAAATACAAGGATTAAACAGTTGTATGCGAAATAGCTTAATTTTATTTCTAACAATTCAATGTATACACTGTAGAATTTCTATTTTATATAATTATATCATTCTCAGGTTACCTATTTCTAGAACATTTACTTATAGTTCAACTTTCGATTCAGGAAATTTTCAGATCAGCGAATAATTGGCATATTTATACTTAGAACTAATTGAGTTACTTAATTTAATTACTAAACTTTTTATTTGTATCTAATTTTTATTTGGAATTATTTTAGTTCATAGTTTATTGAAGAACTTATTCGAGCTTATCTATCGTTGCAGCGTTGCCAATAAAGCCGTCGTGTACTAAAGAGAGGGACGCATATTTTACTATTTTATCCTTAGTAATAGCAAGAGCATACGTGGGCAGCAAGAAAATTCTGGGGGGGGGGGGGTGCAAGATTTTCCAAAGGTCAAAAGTGGCCTTAAAAATAGTAATGTGGCGAAAAAAACACAATTTTTCGACGTTTCTGATCGAGCACTATACATTGGCATCAAAAAATTGCGAAAAAAACGAAAAAAATTCAAAAAATTCTTTTCCGGGGGGGCATTTTAATTTCTGGAGGGGGTATTTTGCTTTCTCGGGGTTGCATACCCCCACGCCCAGGTGTGAGCAAGAGAGTGGCAGTCAAAAAATATTTTAAATTTAAAAACGCCTTTTTATTCTTAAATCTAATACAAAAAACAAGAAATTTTGACAACAGATTTATTGACTAATTTAATGAAATAATTCTGACTCTCCCATTTTGAGCTGAATTTGAATGTATCACACGTCCTGATTTGCTATCAAGGCGCAACAGATAGTCAGAATAGCAAGTCCACCTTTACACCATTTAAAAATCAATATAATGCAGCGAAAATTAATTTGTTGTGCGCAGTCATGACAATCACATTGCACAGTAGAAAAGTCCTAGTGGCCATGTGTGTACTGTAAAAAAAAGCAGAAACACAAAAAATGAGTAGTAAAGATTTGCAGATTTCAAAATCAAAAAACAATAACAGTGTATAAAAAAATTAAACTATTTCGAATTTCTCTTTAAAATTTTAACAATTCATATAGTGAAATCGCCGCAGATTTATTGACCAATTTAATGAGATAATTCTGACTTTCCATTTTGAGCTGAATTTGAATGTATTACATGTCCTGATTTGCTATCAAGGTGCGACAGATAGTCAGACTATGCAAGTCCACCTTAACACCATTTTAAAAATCAATTTAATGCAGCGAAAATTAGTTTGTTGAGCGCAGTCATGACAATCACATTGCGCATCATAAAAGTCCTAATTGGCCATGTATTTACTGTAGGAAAAGCAGAAACACAAAGAATGAGTAGTAAGATTTGCAAAGAGATCTCAAAATCAAAAAAACAATAACGGTGTTAAAAAAATTATACTATTACAATTTCTCTTTAGAATTTTAACAATTTATATAGTGAAATCGCCGCAGATTTTTGACTAATTTAATTAGAAATTCTGACTTTTCCATTTTGAGCTGAATTTGAATGTATTACATGTCCTGATTTGCTATCAAGGTGCGACAGATAGTCCGAATATGCAAGTCCACCTTAACACCATTTAAAAATCAATTTAATGCAGCGAAAATTAGATTGTTGAGCGCAGTCATGACAATCATTTTGCGCATCAGAAAAGTCTAATTGGCCATGTATTTACTGTAGGAAAAGCAGAAACACAAAAGAATGAGTAGTAAGATTTTGCAGATCTCAAAATCAAAAAAACAATAACGGTGTTAAAAAAAATTATACTATTACAATTTCTCTTTAGAATTTTAACAATTTATATAGTGAAATCGCCGCAGATTTTTTGACTAATTTAATTAGAGAATTCTGACTTTCCCATTTTGAGCTGAATTTGAATGTATTACATGTCCTGATTTGCTATCAAGGTGCGACAGATAGTCAGACTATGCAAGTCCACCTTTACACCATTTAAAAATCAATTTAATGCAGCGAAAATTAGTTTGTTGAGCGCAGTCATGACAATCACATTGCGCATCAGAAAAGTCCTAATTGGCCATGTATGTACTGTAGGAAAAGCAGAAACACAAAGAATGAGTAGTAAGATTTTGCAGATCTCAAAATCAAAAAAACAATAACGGTGTTAAAAAAATTATACTATTACAATTTCTCTTTAGAATTTTAACAATTTATATAGTGAAATCGCCGCAGATTTATTGACTAATTTAATTAGAGAATTCTGACTTTCCCATTTTGAGCTGAATTTGAATGTATTACATGTCCTGATTTGCTATCAAGGTGCGACAGATAGTCAGACTATGCAAGTCCACCTTTACACCATTTAAAAATCAATTTAATGCAGCGAAAATTAGTTTGTTGAGCGCAGTCATGACAATCACATTGCGCATCAGAAAAGTCCTAATTGGCCATGTATTTACTGTAGGAAAAGCAGAAACACAAAGAATGAGTAGTAAGATTTTGCAGATCTCAAAATCAAAAAAACAATAACGGTGTTAAAAAAAAATTATACTATTACAATTTCTCTTTAGAATTTTAACAATTTATATAGTGAAATCGCCGCAGATTTTTTGACTAATTTAATTAGAGAATTCTGACTTTCCCATTTTGAGCTGAATTTGAATGTATTACACGTCCTGATTTGCTATCAAGGTGCGACAGATAGTCAGACTATGCAAGTCCACCTTTACACCATTTAAAAATCAATTTAATGCAGCGAAAATTAGTTTGTTGAGCGCAGTCATGACAATCACATTGCGCATCAGAAAAGTCCTAATTGGCCATGTATGTACTGTAAGAAAAGCAGAAACACAAAGAATGAGTAGTAAGATTTTGCAGATCTCAAAATCAAAAAAACAATAACGGTGTTAAAAAAAATTAAACTATTACAATTTCTCTTTAGAATTTTAACAATTTATATAGTGAAATCGCCGCAGATTTATTGACTAATTTAATTAGAGAATTCTGACTTTCCCATTTTGAGCTGAATTTTAATGTATTACACGTCCTGATTTGCTATCAAAGTGCGACAGATAGTCAGACTATGCAAGTCCACCTTTACACCATTTAAAAATCAATTTAATGCAGCGAAAATTAGTTTGTTGAGCGCAGTCATGACAATCACATTGCGCATCAGAAAAGTCCTAATTGGCCATGTATGTACTGTAAGAAAAGCAGAAACACAAAGAATGAGTAGTAAGATTTTGCAGATCTCAAAATCAAAAAAACAATAACGGTGTTAAAAAAAATTAAACTATTACAATTTCTCTTTAGAATTTTAACAATTTATATAGTGAAATCGCCGCAGATTTATTGACTAATTTAATTAGAGAATTCTGACTTTCCCATTTTGAGCTGAATTTTAATGTATTACACGTCCTGATTTGCTATCAAAGTGCGACAGATAGTCAGACTATGCAAGTCCACCTTTACACCATTTAAAAATCAATTTAATGCAGCGAAAATTAGTTTGTTGAGCGCAGTCATGACAATCACATTGCGCATCAGAAAAGTCCTAATTGGCCATGTATGTACTGTAAGAAAAGCAGAAACACAAAGAATGAGTAGTAAGATTTTGCAGATCTCAAAATCAAAAAAACAATAACGGTGTTAAAAAAAATTAAACTATTACAATTTCTCTTTAGAATTTTAACAATTTATATAGTGAAATCGCCGCAGATTTATTGACTAATTTAATTAGAGAATTCTGACTTTCCCATTTTGAGCTGAATTTTAATGTATTACACGTCCTGATTTGCTATCAAAGTGCGACAGATAGTCAGACTATGCAAGTCCACCTTTACACCATTTAAAAATCAATTTAATGCAGCGAAAATTAGTTTGTTGAGCGCAGTCATGACAATCACATTGCGCATCAGAAAAGTCCTAATTGGCCATGTATGTACTGTAAGAAAAGCAGAAACACAAAGAATGAGTAGTAAGATTTTGCAGATCTCAAAATCAAAAAAACAATAACGGTGTTAAAAAAAATTAAACTATTACAATTTCTCTTTAGAATTTTAACAATTTATATAGTGAAATCGCCGCAGATTTATTGACTAATTTAATTAGAGAATTCTGACTTTCCCATTTTGAGCTGAATTTTAATGTATTACACGTCCTGATTTGCTATCAAAGTGCGACAGATAGTCAGACTATGCAAGTCCACCTTTACACCATTTAAAAATCAATTTAATGCAGCGAAAATTAGTTTGTTGAGCGCAGTCATGACAATCACATTGCGCATCAGAAAAGTCCTAATTGGCCATGTATGTACTGTAAGAAAAGCAGAAACACAAAGAATGAGTAGTAAGATTTTGCAGATCTCAAAATCAAAAAAACAATAACGGTGTTAAAAAAAATTAAACTATTACAATTTCTCTTTAGAATTTTAACAATTTATATAGTGAAATCGCCGCAGATTTATTGACTAATTTAATTAGAGAATTCTGACTTTCCCATTTTGAGCTGAATTTTAATGTATTACACGTCCTGATTTGCTATCAAAGTGCGACAGATAGTCAGACTATGCAAGTCCACCTTTACACCATTTAAAAATCAATTTAATGCAGCGAAAATTAGTTTGTTGAGCGCAGTCATGACAATCACATTGCGCATCAGAAAAGTCCTAATTGGCCATGTATGTACTGTAAGAAAAGCAGAAACACAAAGAATGAGTAGTAAGATTTTGCAGATCTCAAAATCAAAAAAACAATAACGGTGTTAAAAAAAATTAAACTATTACAATTTCTCTTTAGAATTTTAACAATTTATATAGTGAAATCGCCGCAGATTTATTGACTAATTTAATTAGAGAATTCTGACTTTCCCATTTTGAGCTGAATTTGAATGTATTACACGTCCTGATTTGCTATCAAAGTGCGACAGATAGTCAGACTATGCAAGTCCACCTTTACACCATTTAAAAATCAATTTAATGCAGCGAAAATTAGTTTGTTGAGCGCAGTCATGACAATCACATTGCGCATCAGAAAAGTCCTAATTGGCCATGTATGTACTGTAAGAAAAGCAGAAACACAAAGAATGAGTAGTAAGATTTTGCAGATCTCAAAATCAAAAAAACAATAACGGTGTTAAAAAAAATTAAACTATTACAATTTCTCTTTAGAATTTTAACAATTTATATAGTGAAATCGCCGCAGATTTATTGACTAATTTAATTAGAGAATTCTGACTTTCCCATTTTGAGCTGAATTTGAATGTATTACACGTCCTGATTTGCTATCAAAGTGCGACAGATAGTCAGACTATGCAAGTCCACCTTTACACCATTTAAAAATCAATTTAATGCAGCGAAAATTAGTTTGTTGAGCGCAGTCATGACAATCACATTGCGCATCAGAAAAGTCCTAATTGGCCATGTATGTACTGTAAGAAAAGCAGAAACACAAAGAATGAGTAGTAAGATTTTGCAGATCTCAAAATCAAAAAAACAATAACGGTGTTAAAAAAAATTAAACTATTACAATTTCTCTTTAGAATTTTAACAATTTATATAGTGAAATCGCCGCAGATTTATTGACTAATTTAATTAGAGAATTCTGACTTTCCCATTTTGAGCTGAATTTGAATGTATTACACGTCCTGATTTGCTATCAAGGTGCGACAGATAGTCAGACTATGCAAGTCCACCTTTACACCATTTAAAAATCAATTTAATGCAGCGAAAATTAGTTTGTTGAGCGCAGTCATGACAATCACATTGCGCATCAGAAAAGTCCTAATTGGCCATGTATGTACTGTAAGAAAAGCAGAAACACAAAGAATGAGTAGTAAGATTTTGCAGATCTCAAAATCAAAAAACAATAACGGTGTTAAAAAAAATTAAACTATTACAATTTCTCTTTAGAATTTTAACAATTTATATAGTGAAATCGCCGCAGATTTATTGACTAATTTAATTAGAGAATTCTGACTTTCCCATTTTGAGCTGAATTTGAATGTATTACACGTCCTGATTTGCTATCAAAGTGCGACAGATAGTCAGACTATGCAAGTCCACCTTTACACCATTTAAAAATCAATTTAATGCAGCGAAAATTAGTTTGTTGAGCGCAGTCATGACAATCACATTGCGCATCAGAAAAGTCCTAATTGGCCATGTATGTACTGTAAGAAAAGCAGAAACACAAAGAATGAGTAGTAAGATTTTGCAGATCTCAAAATCAAAAAAACAATAACGGTGTTAAAAAAAATTAAACTATTACAATTTCTCTTTAGAATTTTAACAATTTATATAGTGAAATCGCCGCAGATTTATTGACTAATTTAATTAGAGAATTCTGACTTTCCCATTTTGAGCTGAATTTGAATGTATTACACGTCCTGATTTGCTATCAAGGTGCGACAGATAGTCAGACTATGCAAGTCCACCTTTACACCATTTAAAAATCAATTTAATGCAGCGAAAATTAGTTTGTTGAGCGCAGTCATGACAATCACATTGCGCATCAGAAAAGTCCTAATTGGCCATGTATGTACTGTAAGAAAAGCAGAAACACAAAGAATGAGTAGTAAGATTTTGCAGATCTCAAAATCAAAAAAACAATAACGGTGTTAAAAAAAATTAAACTATTACAATTTCTCTTTAGAATTTTAACAATTTATATAGTGAAATCGCCGCAGATTTTTTGACTAATTTAATTAGAGAATTCTGACTTTCCCATTTTTGAGCTGAATTTTAATGTATTACATGTCCTGATTTGCTATCAAGGTGCGACAGATAGTCAGACTATGCAAGTCCACCTTTACACCATTTAAAAATCAATTTAATGCAGCGAAAATTAGTTTGTTGAGCGCAGTCATGACAATCACATTGCGCATCAGAAAAGTCCTAATTGGCCATGTGTGTACTGTAAGAAAAGCAGAAACACAAAGAATGAGTAGTAAGATTTTGCAGATCTCGAAATCAAAAAAAGCAATAACGGTGTTAAAAAAAATTAAACTATTACAATTTCTCTTTAGAATTTTATCAATTTATATAGTGAAATCGCCGCAGATTTATTGACTAATTTAATTAGAGAATTCTGACTTTCCCATTTTGATGCTGAATTTGAATGTATTACACGTCCTGATTTGCTATCAAAGTGCGACAGATAGTCAGACTATGCAAGTCCACCTTTACACCATTTAAAAATCAATTTAATGCAGCGAAAATTAGTTTGTTGAGCGCAGTCATGACAATCACATTGCGCATCAGAAAAGTCCTAATTGGCCATGTATGTACTGTAAGAAAAGCAGAAACACAAAAAATGAGTAGTAAGATTTTGCAGATCTCAAAATCAAAAAACAATAACGGTGTTAAAAAAATTAAACTATTACAATTTCTCTTTAGAATTTTAACAATTTATATAGTGAAATCGCTGCAGATTTTTTGACTAATTTAATTAGAGAATTCTGACTTTCCCATTTTGAGCTGAATTTGAATGTATTACATGTCCTGATTTGCTATCAAAGTGCGATAGATAGTCAGACTATGCAGGTCCACCTTTACACCATTTAAAAATCAATTTAATGCAGCGAAAATTAGTTTGTTGAGCGCAGTCGCGGCAATCACATTGCGCATCAGAAAAGTCCTAATTGGCCATGTATGTACTGTAAGAAAAGCAGAAACACAAAGAATGAGTAGTAAGATTTTGCAGATCTGCAAAATCAAAAAAACAATAATGGTAAGCTAAAAACATTAAACTATTACAATTTCTCTTTAGAATTTTAACAATTTATATAGAGAAATCGCTGCGAGATTTATTGACTAATTTAATTAGAGAATTCTGACTTCCCATTTTGAGCTGAATTTGAATGTATTACACGTCCTGATTTGCTATCAAAGTGCGACAGATAGTCTATGCAAGTCCACCTTTACACCATTTAAAAATCAATTTAATGCAGCGAAAATTAGTTCGTTGAGCGCAGTCATGACAATTACATTGCGCATCAGAAAAAGTCCTAATTGGCCATGTGTGTACTGTAAGAAAAGCAGAAACACAAAAAATCAGTAGTGAGATTTTGCATATCTCAAAGTAAAAAAAAACAATAACGGTTTTGAAAAAAATTAAACTATTACAATTTCTCTTTAGAATTTTAACAATTTATATAGTGAAAATCGCCGCAGATTTATTGACTAATTTAATTAGAGAATTCTGACTTTCCCATTTTGAGCTGAATTTGAATGTATTACACGTCCTGATTTGCTATCAAAGTGCGACAGATAGTCAGACTATGCAAGTCCACCTTTACACCATTTAAAAATCAATTTAATGCAGCGAAAAATTAGTTTGTTGAGCGCAGTCATGACAATCACATTGCGCATCCAGAAAAGTCCTAATTGGCCATGTATGTACTGTAAGAAAAGCAGAAACACAAAAGAATAGTTAGTAAGATTTTGCAGATCTCAAAATCAAAAAAACAATAACGGTGTTAAAAAAAACTTAAACTATTACAATTTCTCTTTAGAATTTTAACAATTTATATAGTGAAATCGCCGCATTAGAGAATTCTGACTTTCCCACTTTGAGCTGAATTTGAATGTATTACATGTCCTGGTTTGCTATCTGGCGTGCGATAGATAGTCAGACTATGCAGGTCCACCTTTACACCATTTAAAAATCAATTTAATGCAGCGAAAATTAGTTTGTTGAGCGCAGTCATGACAATCACATTGCGCATCAGAAAAGTCCTAATTGGCCATGTATGTGCTGTAAGAAAAGCAGAAACACAAAGAATGAGTAGTAAGATTTTGCAGATCTCAAAATCAAAAAAAAACAAGAACGGTGTTAAAAATTGCAGACTATTACAATTTCTCTTTAGAATTTTAACAATTTTGTTATATAGTGAAATCGCCGCAGATTTTTTGACTAATTTAATTAGAGAATTCTGACTTTCCCATTTTGAGATGAATTTGAAATGTATTACATGTCCTGATTTGCTATCAAGGTGCGACAGATAGTCGGACTATGCAAGAATCCACCTTTACACCATTTAAAAATCAAATTAATGCAGCGAAAGCTAGTTTGTTGAGCGCAGTCATGACAATCACGACTGCGCATCAGAAAAATCCTAATTGGCCATGTGTGTACTGTAAAAAAGCAGAAACACAAAGAATGAGTAGTAAGATTTTGCAGATCTCAAAATCAAAAAAACAATAACGGTCTCAAAAAAATTAAGCTATTACAATTTCTCTTTAAAATTTTAACAATTTATATAGTGAAATCGCCGCGAGATTTATTGACTAATTTAATCAGAGAATTCTGACTTTCCCATTTTGAGCTGAATTTGAATGTATTACACGTCCTGATTTGCTATCAAAGTGCGACAGATAGTCTATGCAAGTCCGCCTTTACACCATTTAAAAATCAATTTAATGCAGCGAAAATTAGTTCGTTGAGCGCAGTCATGACAAGTACATTGCGCATCAGAAAAGTCCTAATTGGCCATGTGTGTTCTGTAAGAAAAGCAGAAACACAAAAAATCAGTAGTGAGATTTTGGCATATCTCAAAAATAAAAAAAACAATAACGGTGTTAAAAAAACTTAAACTATTACAATTTCTCTTTAGAATTTTAACAATTTATATAGTGAAATCGCCGCATTAGAGAATTCTGACTTTCCCACTTTGAGCTGAGTTTGAATGTATTACATGTCCTGGTTTGCTATCAAGGTGCGATAGATAGTCCAGACTATGCAGGTCCCACCTTTACACCATTTAAAAATCAATTTAATGCAGCGAAAATTAGTTTGTTGAGCGCAGTCATGACAATCACATTGCGCATCAGAAAAGTCCTAATTGGCCATGTATGTACTGTAAGAAAAGCAGAAACACAAAGAATGAGTAGTAAGATTTTGCAGATCTCAAAATCAAAAACAATAACGGTGTTAAAAAAAACTTAAAACTATTACAATTTCTCTTTAGAATTTTAACAATTTATATAGTGATATCGCTGCAGATTTATTGACTAATTTAATTAGAGAATTCTGACTTTCCCATTTTGAGCTGAATTTGAATGTATTACACGTCCTGATTTGCTATCAAAGTGCGACAGATAGTCTACGCAAGTCCACCTTTACACCATTTAAAAATCAATTTAATGCAGCGAAAATTAGTTTGTTGAGCGCAGTCATGACAATCACATTGCGCATCAGAAAAAGTCCTAATTGGCCATGTATGTACTGTAAGAAAAGCAGAAACACAAAGAATGAGTAGTAAGATTTTGCAGATCTCAAAATCAAAAAAACAATAATGGTGTTAAAAAAACCTAAACTATTACAATTTCTCTTTAGAATTTTAACAGTTTATATAGTGAAATCGCCGCATTAGAGAATTCTGACTTTCCCACTTTGAGCTGAATTTGAATGTATTACATGTCCTGGTTTGCTATCAAGGTGCGACAGATAGTCAGACTATGCAGTTCCACCTTTACACCATTTAAAAATCAATTTAATGCAGCGAAAATTAGTTTGTTGAGCGCAGTCATGACAATCACATTGCGCATCAGAAAAGTCCTAATTGGCCATGTATGTACTGTAAGAAAAGCAGAAACACAAAGAATGAGTAGTAAGATTTTGCAGATCTCAAAATCAAAAAAACAATAACGGTGTTAAAAAAACTTAAACTATTACAATTTCTCTTTAGAATTTTAACAATTTATATAGTGAAATCGCTGCAGATTTTTTGACTAATTTAATTAGAGAATTCTGACTTTCCTATTTTTGAGCTGAATTTTAATGTATTACATGTCCTGATTTGCTATCAAGGTGCGACAGATAGTCAGACTATGCAAGTCCACCTTTTACACCATTTAAAAATCAATTTAATGCAGCGAAAATTAGTTTGTTGAGCGCAGTCATGACAATCACATTGCGCATCAGAAAAGTCCTAATTGGCCATGTGTGTACTGTAAAAAAAGCAGAAACACAAAAAATGAGTAGTAAGATTTTGCAGATCTCGAAATCAAAAAAACAATAACGGTGTTAAAAAAATTAAACTATTACAATTTCTCTTTAGAATTTTAACAATTTATATAGTGAAATCGCCGCAGATTTATTGACTAATTTAATTAGAGAATTCTGACTTTCCCATTTTGTGCTGAATTTGAATGTATTACACGTCCTGATTTGCTATCAAAGTGCGACAGATAGTCTATGCAAGTCCACCTTTACACCATTTAAAAATCAATTTAATGCAGCGAAAATTAGTTTGTTGAGCGCAGTCATGACAATTACATTGCGCATCAGAAAAGTCCTAATTGGCCATGTGTGTACTGTAAAAAACAGAAACACAAAAAAATGAGTAGTAAGATTTTGCAGATCTCAAAATCAAAAAACAATAACGGTGTTAAAAAAATTAAACTATTACAATTTCTCTTTAGAATTTTAACAATTTATATAGTGAAATCGCTGCAGATTTTTTTGACTAATTTAATTAGAGAATTCTGACTTTCCCATTTTGAGCTGAATTTGAATGTATTACATGTCCTGATTTGCTATCAAGGTGCGATAGATAGTCAGACTATGCAGGTCCACCTTTACACCATTTAAAAATCAATTTAATGCAGCGAAAATTAGTTTGTTGAGCGCAGTCATGACAATCACATTGCGCATCAGAAAAGTCCTAATTGGCCATGTATGTACTGTAAGAAAAGCAGAAACACAAAGAATGAGTAGTAAGATTTTGCAGATCTCAAAATCAAAAAAACAATAATGGTGTTAAAAACATTAAACTATTACAATTTCTCTTTAGAATTTTAACAATTTATATAGAGAAATCGCTGCAGATTTATTGACTAATTTAATTAGAGAATTCTGACTTTCCCATTTTGAGCTGAATTTGAATGTATTACACGTCCTGATTTGCTATCAAAGTGCGACAGATAGTCTATGCAAGTCCACCTTTACACCATTTAAAAATCAATTTAATGCAGCGAAAATTAGTTCGTTGAGCGCAGTCATGACAATTACATTGCGCATCAGAAAAGTCCTAATTGGCCATGTGTGTACTGTAAGAAAAGCAGAAACACAAAAAATCAGTAGTGAGATTTTGCATATCTCAAAATAAAAAAAAACAATAACGGTTTTGAAAAAAATTAAACTATTACAATTTCTCTTTAGAATTTTAACAATTTATATAGTGAAATCGCCGCAGATTTATTGACTAATTTAATTAGAGAATTCTGACTTTCCCATTTTGAGCTGAATTTGAATGTATTACACGTCCTGATTTGCTATCAAAGTGCGACAGATAGTCAGACTATGCAAGTCCACCTTTACACCATTTAAAAATCAATTTAATGCAGCGAAAATTAGTTTGTTGAGCGCAGTCATGACAATCACATTGCGCATCAGAAAAGTCCTAATTGGCCATGTATGTACTGTAAGAAAAGCAGAAACACAAAGAATGAGTAGTAAGATTTTGCAGATCTCAAAATCAAAAAAACAATAACGGTGTTAAAAAAACTTAAACTATTACAATTTCTCTTTAGAATTTTAACAATTTATATAGTGAAATCGCCGCATTAGAGAATTCTGACTTTCCCACTTTGAGCTGAATTTGAATGTATTACATGTCCTGGTTTGCTATCAAGGTGCGATAGATAGTCAGACTATGCAGGTCCACCTTTACACCATTTAAAAATCAATTTAATGCAGCGAAAATTAGTTTGTTGAGCGCAGTCATGACAATCACATTGCGCATCAGAAAAGTCCTAATTGGCCATGTATGTACTGTAAGAAAAGCAGAAACACAAAGAATGAGTAGTAAGATTTTGCAGATCTCAAAATCAAAAAAACAATAACGGTGTTAAAAAACATTGAACTATTACAATTTCTCTTTAGAATTTTAACAATTTATATAGTGAAATCGCCGCAGATTTTTTGACTAATTTAATTAGAGAATTCTGACTTTCCCATTTTGAGATGAATTTGAATGTATTACATGTCCTGATTTGCTATCAAGGTGCGACAGATAGTCGGACTATGCAAGTCCACCTTTACACCATTTAAAAATCAAATTAATGCAGCGAAAGTTAGTTTGTTGAGCGCAGTCATGACAATCACATTGCGCATCAGAAAAATCCTAATTGGCCATGTGTGTACTGTAAGAAAAGCAGAAACACAAAGAATGAGTAGTAAGATTTTGCAGATCTCAAAATCAAAAAAACAATAACGGTCTCAAAAAAATTAAACTATTACAATTTCTCTTTAAAATTTTAACAATTTATATAGTGAAATCGCCGCAGATTTATTGACTAATTTAATCAGAGAATTCTGACTTTCCCATTTTGAGCTGAATTTGAATGTATTACACGTCCTGATTTGCTATCAAAGTGCGACAGATAGTCTATGCAAGTCCACCTTTACACCATTTAAAAATCAATTTAATGCAGCGAAAATTAGTTCGTTGAGCGCAGTCATGACAATTACATTGCGCATCAGAAAAGTCCTAATTGGCCATGTGTGTTCTGTAAGAAAAGCAGAAACACAAAAAATCAGTAGTGAGATTTTGCATATCTCAAAATAAAAAAACAATAACGGTGTTAAAAAAACTTAAACTATTACAATTTCTCTTTAGAATTTTAACAATTTATATAGTGAAATCGCCAGATTTATTGACAATTTAATAGAGAATTCTGACTTTCCCACTTTGAGCTGAATTTGAATGTATTACACGTCCTGGTTTGCTATCAAGGTGCGACAGATAGTCAGACTATGCAGGTCCACCTTTACACCATTTAAAAATCAATTTAATGCAGCGAAAATTAGTTTGTTGAGCGCAGTCATGACAATCACATTGCGCATCAGAAAAGTCCTAATTGGCCATGTATGTACTGTAAGAAAAGCAGAAACACAAAGAATGAGTAGTAAGATTTTGCAGATCTCAAAATCAAAAAAACAATAACGGTGTTAAAAAAACTTAAACTATTACAATTTCTCTTTAGAATTTTAACAATTTATATAGTGATATCGCTGCAGATTTATTGACTAATTTAATTAGAGAATTCTGACTTTCCCATTTTGAGCTGAATTTGAATGTATTACACGTCCTGATTTGCTATCAAAGTGCGACAGATAGTCTACGCAAGTCCACCTTTACACCATTTAAAAATCAATTTAATGCAGCGAAAATTAGTTTGTTGAGCGCAGTCATGACAATCACATTGCGCATCAGAAAAAGTCCTAATTGGCCATGTATGTACTGTAAGAAAAGCAGAAACACAAAGAATGAGTAGTAAGATTTTGCAGATCTCAAAATCAAAAAAACAATAATGGTGTTAAAAAAAACCTAAACTATTACAATTTCTCTTTAGAATTTTAACAGTTTATATAGTGAAATCGCCGCATTAGAGAATTCTGACTTTCCCACTTTGAGCTGAATTTGAATGTATTACATGTCCTGGTTTGCTATCAAGGTGCGACAGATAGTCAGACTATGCAGTTCCACCTTTACACCATTTAAAAATCAATTTAATGCAGCGAAAATTAGTTTGTTGAGCGCAGTCATGACAATCACATTGCGCATCAGAAAAGTCCTAATTGGCCATGTATGTACTGTAAGAAAAGCAGAAACACAAAGAATGAGTAGTAAGATTTTGCAGATCTCAAAATCAAAAAAACAATAACGGTGTTAAAAAAACTTAAACTATTACAATTTCTCTTTAGAATTTTAACAATTTATATAGTGAAATCGCTGCAGATTTTTTGACTAATTTAATTAGAGAATTCTGACTTTCCTATTTTGAGCTGAATTTGAATGTATTACATGTCCTGATTTGCTATCAAGGTGCGACAGATAGTCAGACTATGCAAGTCCACCTTTTACACCATTTAAAAATCAATTTAATGCAGCGAAAATTAGTTTGTTGAGCGCAGTCATGACAATCACATTGCGCATCAGAAAAGTCCTAATTGGCCATGTGTGTACTGTAAGAAAAGCAGAAACACAAAAAATGAGTAGTAAGATTTTGCAGATCTCGAAATCAAAAAAAACAATAACGGTGTTAAAAAAATTAAACTATTACAATTTCTCTTTAGAATTTTAACAATTTATATAGTGAAATCGCCGCAGATTTATTGACTAATTTAATTAGAGAATTCTGACTTTCCCATTTTGTGCTGAATTTGAATGTATTACACGTCCTGATTTGCTATCAAAGTGCGACAGATAGTCAACTATGCAAGTCCACCTTTACACCATTTAAAAATCAATTTAATGCAGCTGAAAATTAGTTTGTTGAGCGCAGTCATGACAATTACATTGCGCATCAGAAAAGTCCTAATTGGCCATGTGTGTACTGTAAAAAAGCAGAAACACAAAGAAATGAGTAGTAAGATTTTGCAGATCTCAAAATCAAAAAACAATAACGGTGTTAAAAAAAATTAAACTATTACAATTTCTCTTTAGAATTTTAACAATTTATATAGTGAAATCGCTGCAGATTTTTTGACTAATTTAATTAGAGAATTCTGACTTTCCCATTTTGAGCTGAATTTGAATGTATTACATGTCCTGATTTGCTATCAAGGTGCGATAGATAGTCAGACTATGCAGGTCCACCTTTACACCATTTAAAAATCAATTTAATGCAGCGAAAATTAGTTTGTTGAGCGCAGTCATGACAATCACATTGCGCATCAGAAAAGTCCTAATTGGCCATGTATGTACTGTAAGAAAAGCAGAAACACAAAGAATGAGTAGTAAGATTTTGCAGATCTCAAAATCAAAAAAACAATAATGGTGTTAAAAACATTAAACTATTACAATTTCTCTTTAGAATTTTAACAATTTATATAGTGAAATCGCTGCAGATTTATTGACTAATTTAATTAGAGAATTCTGACTTTCCCATTTTGAGCTGAATTTGAATGTATTACACGTCCTGATTTGCTATCAAAGTGCGACAGATAGTCAGACTATGCAAGTCCACCTTTACACCATTTAAAAATCAATTTAATGCAGCGAAAATTAGTTTGTTGAGCGCAGTCATGACAATCACATTGCGCATCAGAAAAGTCCTAATTGGCCATGTGTGTACTGTAAGAAAAGCAGAAACACAAAAAATGAGTAGTAAGATTTTGCAGATCTCAAAATCAAAAAAACAATAACGGTTTTAAAAAAATTAAACTATTACAATTTCTCTTTAGAATTTTAACAATTTATATAGTGAAATCGCCGCAGATTTATTGACTAATTTAATTAGAGAATTCTGACTTTCCCATTTTGAGCTGAATTTGAATGTATTACACGTCCTGATTTGCTATCAAAGTGCGACAGATAGTCAGACTATGCAAGTCCACCTTTACACCATTTAAAAATCAATTTAATGCAGCGAAAATTAGTTTGTTGAGCGCAGTCATGACAATCACATTGCGCATCAGAAAAGTCCTAATTGGCCATGTATGTACTGTAAGAAAAGCAGAAACACAAAGAATGAGTAGTAAGATTTTGCAGATCTCAAAATCAAAAAAACAATAACGGTGTTAAAAAAACTTAAACTATTACAATTTCTCTTTAGAATTTTAACAATTTATATAGTGAAATCGCTGCAGATTTTTTGACTAATTTAATTAGAGAATTCTGACTTTCCCATTTTGAGCTGAATTTGAATGTATTACATGTCCTGATTTGCTATCAAGGTGCGACAGATAGTCAGACTATGCAGGTCCACCTTTACACCATTTAAAAATCAATTTAATGCAGCGAAAATTAGTTTGTTGAGCGCAGTCATGACAATCACATTGCGCATCAGAAAAGTCCTAATTGGCCATGTATGTACTGTAAGAAAAGCAGAAACACAAAGAATGAGTAGTAAGATTTTGCAGATCTCAAAATCAAAAAAACAATAACGGTGTTAAAAAAACTTGAACTATTACAATTTCTCTTTAGAATTTCAACAATTTATATAGTGAAATCGCCGCAGATTTTTTGACTAATTTAATTAGAGAATTCTGACTTTCCCATTTTGAGATGAATTTGAATGTATTACATGTCCTGATTTGCTATCAAGGTGCGACAGATAGTCAGACTATGCAAGTCCACCTTTACACCATTTAAAAATCAATTTAATGCAGCGAAAATTAGTTTGTTGAGCGCAGTCATGACAATCACATTGCGCATCAGAAAAGTCCTAATTGGCCATGTATGTACTGTAAGAAAAGCAGAAACACAAAGAATGAGTAGTAAGATTTTGCAGATCTCAAAATCAAAAAAACAATAACGGTCTCAAAAAAATTAAACTATTACAATTTCTCTTAAAAATTTTAACAATTTATATAGTGAAATCGCCGCAGATTTATTGACTAATTTAATTAGAGAATTCTGACTTTCCCATTTTGAGCTGAATTTGAATGTATTACACGTCCTGATTTGCTATCAAAGTGCGACAGATAGTCTATGCAAGTCCACCTTTACACCATTTAAAAATCAATTTAATGCAGCGAAAATTAGTTCGTTGAGCGCAGTCATGACAATTACATTGCGCATCAGAAAAGTCCTAATTGGCCATGTGTGTACTGTAAGAAAAGCAGAAACACAAAAAATCAGTAGTGAGATTTTGCATATCTCAAAATCAAAAAAACAATAACGGTGTTAAAAAAACTTAAACTATTACAATTTCTCTTTAGAATTTTAACAATTTATATAGTGAAATCGCCGCAGATTTTTTGACTAATTTAATTAGAGAATTCTGACTTTCCCATTTTGAGCTGAATTTGAATGTATTACACGTCCTGATTTGCTATCAAAGTGCGACAGATAGTCAGACTATGCAAGTCCACCTTTACACCATTTAAAAATCAATTTAATGCAGCGAAAATTAGTTTGTTGAGCGCAGTCATGACAATCACATTGCGCATCAGAAAAGTCCTAATTGGCCATGTATGTACTGTAAGAAAAGCAGAAACACAAAGAATGAGTAGTAAGATTTTGCAGATCTCAAAATCAAAAAAACAATAACGGTGTTAAAAAAAACTTAAACTATTACAATTTCTCTTTAGAATTTTAACAATTTATATAGTGAAATCGCCGCAGATTTTTTGACTAATTTAATTAGAGAATTCTGACTTTCCCATTTTGAGCTGAATTTGAATGTATTACATGTCCTGATTTGCTATCAAGGTGCGACAGATAGTCAGACTATGCAAGTCCACCTTTACACCATTTAAAAATCAATTTAATGCAGCGAAAATTAGTTTGTTGAGCGCAGTCATGACAATCACATTGCGCATCAGAAAAGTCCTAATTGGCCATGTATGTACTGTAAGAAAAGCAGAAACACAAAGAATGAGTAGTAAGATTTTGCAGATCTCAAAATCAAAAAAACAATAACGGTGTTAAAAAAAACTTAAACTATTACAATTTCTCTTTAGAATTTTAACAATTTATATAGTGAAATCGCCGCAGATTTTTTGACTAATTTAATTAGAGAATTCTGACTTTCCCATTTTGAGCTGAATTTGAATGTATTACATGTCCTGATTTGCTATCAAGGTGCGACAGATAGTCAGACTATGCAAGTCCACCTTTACACCATTTAAAAATCAATTTAATGCAGCGAAAATTAGTTTGTTGAGCGCAGTCATGACAATCACATTGCGCATCAGAAAAGTCCTAATTGGCCATGTATGTACTGTAAGAAAAGCAGAAACACAAAGAATGAGTAGTAAGATTTTGCAGATCTCAAAATCAAAAAAACAATAACGGTGTTAAAAAAACTTAAACTATTACAATTTCTCTTTAAAATTTTAACAATTTATATAGTGAAATCGCCGCAGATTTTTTGACTAATTTAATTAGAGAATTCTGACTTTCCCATTTTGAGCTGAATTTGAATGTATTACATGTCCTGATTTGCTATCAAGGTGCGACAGATAGTCAGACTATGCAAGTCCACCTTTACACCATTTAAAAATCAATTTAATGCAGCGAAAATTAGTTTGTTGAGCGCAGTCATGACAATCACATTGCGCATCAGAAAAGTCCTAATTGGCCATGTATGTACTGTAAGAAAAGCAGAAACACAAAGAATGAGTAGTAAGATTTTGCAGATCTCAAAATCAAAAAAAACAATAACGGTGTTAAAAAAATTAAACTATTACAATTTCTCTTTAGAATTTTAACAATTTATATAGTGAAATCGCCGCAGATTTATTGACTAATTTAATTAGAGAATTCTGACTTTCCCATTTTGAGCTGAATTTGAATGTATTACACGTCCTGATTTGCTATCAAAGTGCGACAGATAGTCAGACTATGCAAGTCCACCTTTACACCATTTAAAAATCAATTTAATGCAGCGAAAATTAGTTTGTTGAGCGCAGTCATGACAATCACATTGCGCATCAGAAAAGTCCTAATTGGCCATGTATGTACTGTAAGAAAAGCAGAAACACAAAGAATGAGTAGTAAGATTTTGCAGATCTCAAAATCAAAAAAACAATAACGGTGTTAAAAAAAACTTAAACTATTACAATTTCTCTTTAGAATTTTAACAATTTATATAGTGAAATCGCCGCAGATTTTTTGACTAATTTAATTAGAGAATTCTGACTTTCCCATTTTGAGCTGAATTTGAATGTATTACATGTCCTGATTTGCTATCAAGGTGCGACAGATAGTCAGACTATGCAATTCCACCTTTACACCATTTAAAAATCAATTTAATGCAGCGAAAATTAGTTTGTTGAGCGCAGTCATGACAATCACATTGCGCATCAGAAAAGTCCTAATTGGCCATGTATGTACTGTAAGAAAAGCAGAAACACAAAGAATGAGTAGTAAGATTTTGCAGATCTCAAAATCAAAAAAACAATAACGGTGTTAAAAAAACTTAAACTATTACAATTTCTCTTTAGAATTTTAACAATTTATATAGTGAAATCGCTGCAGATTTTTTGACTAATTTAATTAGAGAATTCTGACTTTCCCATTTTGAGCTGAATTTGAATGTATTACATGTCCTGATTTGCTATCAAGGTGCGACAGATAGTCAGACTATGCAAGTCCACCTTTACACCATTTAAAAATCAATTTAATGCAGCGAAAATTAGTTTGTTGAGCGCAGTCATGACAATCACATTGCGCATCAGAAAAGTCCTAATTGGCCATGTGTGTACTGTAAGAAAAGCAGAAACACAAAAAATGAGTAGTAAGATTTTGCAGATCTCAAAATCAAAAAAACAATAACGGTGTTAAAAAAATTAAACTATTACAATTTCTCTTTAGAATTTTAACAATTTATATAGTGAAATCGCCGCAGATTTATTGACTAATTTAATTAGAGAATTCTGACTTTCCCATTTTGAGCTGAATTTGAATGTATTACACGTCCTGATTTGCTATCAAAGTGCGACAGATAGTCTATGCAAGTCCACCTTTACACCATTTAAAAATCAATTTAATGCAGCGAAAATTAGTTTGTTGAGCGCAGTCATGACAATTACATTGCGCATCAGAAAAGTCCTAATTGGCCATGTGTGTACTGTAAGAAAAGCAGAAACACAAAAAATGAGTAGTAAGATTTTGCAGATCTCAAAATCAAAAAAACAATAACGGTGTTAAAAAAATTAAACTATTACAATTTCTCTTTAGAATTTTAACAATTTATATAGAGAAATCGCTGCAGATTTATTGACTAATTTAATTAGAGAATTCTGACTTTCCCATTTTGAGCTGAATTTGAATGTATTACACGTCCTGATTTGCTATCAAGGTGCGGCAGATAGTCAGACTATGCAAGTCCACCTTTACACCATTTAAAAATCAATTTAATGCAGCGAAAATTAGTTTGTTGAGCGCAGTCATGACAATCACATTGCGCATCAGAAAAGTCCTAATTGGCCATGTGTTTACTGTAAGAAAAGCAGAAACACAAAAAATGAGTAGTAAGATTTTGCAGATCTCAAAATCAAAAAAACAATAAAATGAATGCCTTTGGATCCAACGGCATTCACGTCGCGTTCAATGTCACTCACGTGCAGGTTCAAAGGCATTCACATGCGCGCTTTGTTTTCTTTGATGCTATTAATGACTAAATTGTCGGAGAGACGCCGAGTGGTTAACAGTTAAACCTACGAATTGCAAGGTTCTAGGTTCGAACCCACGTTGACGCAGTTCTTTTCGGCAGGCCAACCCAGCCTTTCATCCCTCCGGGGTCAATAAATGGGAAGCTGCACTTGTGTGGCGGATGGTAACAGCATTCTGCGCAGTCACACCGGCCCCGTGACCCAGACTCGGTCTAATCAGACACGCTGGCCTAGGGCTGTGTATCGGGAAAAATAGGCACCCGCACCTACAGCAGAGGTGAATCAAGTAACTTCTTGCTACGGGATTTTACCATTTACCAATAACTAAATTGCCCTGTCTGCTTCGCCACATTAATGTAAGATTAATCTTACAATAATGTTGTAAGATTAATGTACTCGTATCATCAATCCTGTCTTATGTACATGCTTTCCCATTTTTCTATCCGTTTTTTTCTACAATTTATCCTTTTTCATAATTTATATTTTCATAATTTATGTTAGAAAGTATTATCCTTCAATAAAAAACAAGTTGATACAGAATAATGGACAAAACGCGGCGCTTGCGATGCATTATCTATCATTAATCTTACAATAATCTTGCCTCAACTTTCATGGTGAACACTGAACCACCAATCCTGTCTTATGTACATTCTTTCCCATTTCTCTATTCGCATTTTCATAATTTATCCCTTTTCCCATTTTTCTATCAATTTTTAGCTTTGAATTATTTATTTTAAAACTGGCTCGTTAATTTTGGTCATGTACTTACACAAGTGAGTTTTTAATTGAACCATTGAATTGCACGTTTTCTACTCCGCTCTTTATCACTTTTGTCACAAAGTGATTAATTGTAAAGAATATAATTTAATAAAAAATTCTAAGTTTTTATTAAACTTAGTGCTATTTTCATTACCGCTTTTTACCTTTTCTGTTCAACTTTCGAATCTTTGTGTTACCTTGTTTACTCATGATTGTTTTACAGTGCCTCGACACAAACCATTGCGCTTGTGCAGCATTGTGTCGGATGTATTCGATGGCAGGTTATTGAGCTCGGTGCAGTGTTTAACATGCAATACAGTAAGAACAACTAAAAATATTCACTGAAAATTAATAAATGGTAAGTAAATGTGTTAATTGATAAAAAATTAAAAATTAAATCATAAATAAGCAGTAAATAAATAATAATGCAAAGTCGTTCATCAGCTCATCCCTATCGAAGCCAAGCATTTGTTATTGAATATTTTTCGGCAAAAATTTGCGATTTTATTACATGTTTAAATTTTTCATTATTTTGTAATGTTTTTTGCGTCTCTCCTCCCAAAATTTCAATCCTTTGTAATATGGCTAAAGCCGTAAAGTATATCACTTGTGCGAAAAAATAATCAATTCTTACACCCGTAGCTTTTACGTATGCAAAAACAAGTATATGTATATAACATGATTTAAAAGCGTTTTACTGTTTTTTTCAGGTCAACCCGCTCCAATTGCTCCAATGTGTCATATAGATTTTTATTATTTTCTGATTATGTAGGTGTCTTTAAATTGAATTTTTTAGACTCTTTTGTATATAAATTTTTAAAAATTTCATTTAGATGGTTGGACGAATTTTGTAAAATTTGCTAACCAATTTGCAGATCCGATTTAGAATAGAAAGAATCGATCATAGAACTACCCAAACTTACATAATAAAAATATTTATTTTAATTGAATTTTCCGACCCAATCATAGTTCAGATAAGGAAATACATTCCTGCTTGCACAAATTTTGGCCTCCAGGCATGTACATATGTGGCAACTGAAAATTTGGGTAAAGGTAGCCCGCCGTTTCAATGGCGTAAAAATTTCCAACTTTAAAGTCTTTGGCGGATGGTAAAGGATAAATGACCTCCAATTTGTGTAAAAAAATGGCAAAAAAGACCTGAAACTTTCCAAAAAATGCAAGTTTTCGAAAAGAAATCGGCTGGATGGCAAAAACCTCTTAGTGATTTGACTGGGATGCTTTTGGAGGTTTGGGGGGTTCAACCCCCAGACTAATTTTCAATCCGCAGAAATTTTTTCACTCCTCCAGAATTCACGATTCTTCAATGGTCTCAAAATTTCATAAAAATTCGTAGAAAAGGTGTTTTTCTAAGCGATTGTAGCGTATATTTGCTCAAAAGTGTTCGATTTTGGGCGCCTCGCGCCAATATATGTACTCATATTTTACCACGTTTCGCCCAATTTATTCGATTTTTTGATTTTGTCTCGAGATTTTTTGTTTTTATGCTATAGAAAGATAGAGCATTGTCTAAAACGCCGAAAAACGTTGTTTTCTTGACCCAACAGGCATTTTAAAATTTCCTTTCCACCAGAATTCCCATGCTGCGCATGTCTGGTTGGGGACGACTGACCTTATGTGTGGGATTCTCCCATTTATGTATGATATTCGTAATTGTACAGCATGGGAATTCCGGGGGGCTAGACCCACAAATTTTTTAAAAGTGCCTTTTTGGGCTAAAATCGATGGTACACGTCAAAAACACTGTTTTTTGATGTTTCTGACAATGCTCGCTCTTTCTAAAACATAAAAAGGTAGAAAAAATTTCGAATATTAAAAAATTGAGCAAATTGGACAAAATATAGACAAAAAATGTGCATATGGCGTGAAGCGCCAAAAATTTGAGTTTTGAGCCAAAAATGAGCTAAAACCGCCTAAAAAGGCACACTTTTTACAACTTACTAACTTTTGCGAAAATCGACAATTACCCTACACTTATTCATTTATTTTGATATCGTCTGCAATTATCAGCATTTATGTATTACCCTACACTTATTCATTTATTTTTCATCCGTCTAAGCATTTATTATTTGTTCTAAATTTTTTTTAGATTTCGGAAACACGCGAAACGTTTCAGGATTTATCACTGCCTATTCCCAGCTTGCAACAAGTCGAGTTGATTAAGAATTCGAGGCGAAATATTTCGGCAGCCCAGACGAACGGCATAGAAAGCGACAAGGGTTGGTTTTGGTGGACTTACGACTGGTTTAAAAGGTCAATTACACGTTTATTACTAGCAATTCGTCAAAAATTAATTTCGGAATAATTCCACAAATTACATACAAAGGTCCTTAAAAACATCCATTGCATTCTTTATCTCGTCAGTTGTATAGGTCGGACCCGTCATGCACATCGTATGAATGTTGGGATTGAGCCAAAAAATATGTAGTTTAAGTATGTTTTTGGGCTAAAAAAACAGATATACATCAAATAAAAAATGTAGAAATGAAATATATCTAGAATAAAATTGCAAATTTTCTAGGGATCATATGACAAAAGGAAGAAGAAACATGGATGAAAAATCAAAATTTTTATATAAAGTCCTTGAAATTGACCAGAAAATGTGGATTAATATATGCAGTTTTTATGGTATTTTAGCATTGTATCAATATTTGAGGCCCCTTTGGCTCAAAAAGTCCTCCAGCTATCTCTTCCAGAGTGGTCGCGCAATGCGTCTTTGCTTAATGCTCGGTTGGGGCTCAAACCCATAAGGACGTGCTTTAAGCGTTGTCCATATAGGAGTTGCCTCTTACGTTCTATATCCTTTGTTATATACATGTAACAGTTCGGTAATTTGTGTGTGGGGTTCCTGTTCAATTGTGAAGAGGAGGGGGGGGGGTAAATGACCTCCAATTTTTGGCCAAACACGGTTAAAAAACACCTAAAAACGGCCAAAAAATTCGATTATTTCAAAAATCGGGGGGAGGGTAAAAATTTTCTGGCTCTGGAGGGATGGGGAAGGCCGACTTTGGTTGAGGGCAGCCCGTCATCCGCCTCCTTACATGTATGCTTAGTTCCTTAATGATTCCAAGTATATTTATTTTTTGTAAGTGGATTTTCATGCACTTGAATGTATTTTGCGTGATCGTCACCCAATCCCTCCAAAACGAGAAATTCCCCACCAACATCCCCCAATTTTTGTCAAAAAAACTTGCGTTTTTCAGTCATATTTAGGTGCTTTTTGCCATTTTTTGGCCAAACAATTAAGATCGGACATATCCCTTCCCCAGAGTTCTGAAACGCAACAGAAGAGGAAACACGGGATTATTACGCTGGCAAAATAAGTAATTGCTGCTAACTGACATGCACGGCATGGCAATTCTGGTGGTTGAAATTTTAAAGTGCCGTTTCTGGGCTCACAAATGGTGAATACGCGTCAAAAACGTCGTTTTTAGGCGTTTCTGACGATACGCTAGCTTTCTAAGGTAGAAAAACGAAAAAATTTCGAAAAATATTCAAAAAATCCGAACAATCTGAACAAAATATAGTTTTCAAAATGAGTTTATTGCGCGCAGCCATACGTGCACCTGGGGGTTAGGGGTTTTACACCCCCTGAAGGGTCAGCCAAACAGGTACTGTCCGGCGATTTTGAGCTATGGAACGTTTTTTGCATCATTTTTGAGGTCAAAAGCAGTAAAGGCGTCAGAATTTTGCCGGCGCTTCGCGCCAGATTAGTAGTTTTAAGTACTTTTTTACTAAAAAAGAGCCAAAAATTAATAAACTTTGCCATTTTTAGGTGTTAAAAGTGATATAACGCAGTCAAAATGGACTAAAAATGCTTTTAAAATTCGAGATTACCACGACAAAACGTTTTATAGGCTATTTTGACCATTTTGATCGTTATGAAAAAAGCAAAAAAATCGTGAACATTAAATTTACTGTTTTGGATTTTTCTGGGATTTCACCTCGACCCTGCTGACCCTGACCTTGTGCACCTATGCGCGCTGCAGGCACGTAGCTGGCCCTCCTATTTTGGGGGGGACCAACATCAATTTGGGGGGGGGGGTCTAAGCCAGAAATAGCACAAAATAACGTGTGAAAAAACCTATTTTTCCGTTTTTTCCTGAATTTTGGGGGGTTCCGGACCCCATTCCCCCCCCCCCCACAGCTACGTGCCTGGCGCGCTGCGCCGAAAATTTGACAAGTCTGAGGAATTGGGTTGCTACAAATGCTTAAAATTAGCTCTCGTTTTCTTCGAATTTTTCGAGAGTGTTTGAAACTTTTTGAAAAATTGCGATTTCGAGTGGGGCTGAAAAAATTTCTGGAAGGCTGGAAACTTTTTTGGGGGTTGAACGACCCTTATCCCCTTCCTAAGATTACAGCTGCTAATCATAATTTACTGACACGATTTTTCCCTCTTCGCCCTGAAGACCAGCTTTGAAAATGTATTCGAAAATTATATCAGATATTTACATAATGCTTTCGTTGCATTACACCGCCAACCTAAAGTTTAACAACCTACAGGTACTTATACGTATGTACGCGCAGAATATTTCACGCAGTACTGCGAGTCAGGGCCGCACCACACCTGGGCGTGGGGGGGGGGGTTTGGGGGGGTATGCACCCCCCAGAAACCAAATACCCCCCCAGAAATCAAAATACCCCCCCCCAGAATTCAATTTTTAAAATCTTTTTCGTTTTTTCTCAATTTTTGATGCCAATGGATAGTGCTTGATGAGAAACGTTGAAAAATGGTGTTTTTATCGCCATGCCACCATTTTTAAGGCCATTTTTCGACCTTCAAAAAAATCTTGCACCCCCCCCCAGAATTTTCTTGCTGCCCACGTATGGGCCGCACTCCCATCATTGCGGCGGCCTAGAGTGATGCGCCTTACTACTCATATGCAAAGTCTTAAATGGATATCTGATCCCGTATAAATGATGTTTAAATTTTTTCAAAGGTGTTTATTTTGAGAAAAATACTGCATATTCGACTATCAGTCTCTTTGTAAATATGTAGAGTATCTTTGCTTTCCCCAATTACTCGCTCATTTGATCTGTTCTCGTTTCGAGTGTGATAAGCTAAAAATAGTCAAAAACAACTTCCAAATGAGCTTCGTTGCAATTGCAGACTCGTTTAGCAATGGAGTAAAAACGCCGCGAAAATTCGCCATAACTTCAATTTCCACCTTAATTCAGTTTTTTCGGGCCAACCTCATCTATGAACTACAAAATAGCAATGATATTCCTACATACCTAATTAACATGCTCACGTAGTGTTTTACTAACTTCAAACAGCATTTATACTAATGTGTTTAAATAGCAGTAACTTTCTTTGCAAAAATGTTTAATTGAGATTGAAGTTATTTGTTTTTCCGAAATATACCTACCTACTTTCAATCAATGTGCAACATCTATCGAACAGGTGATGCTATATTTTTTATTTTTTATTGTAATTTAAAAATATAAAATTTTACTTAAGATTTATTGTCTATCGTTTAAAAAAATTCAAGTGCCTGACTGGCCTATTTCTTGAGATAGGTACACATGACGTGAAAATCGATTAGTGCTTTTTGGCTACCATGTCTATCATCGATGATAAGTGCTAAAAATTTTGGAGGTCGAAAAAAGCGTTAAAAAATCCAGATTTTATTCTATTTTTCAGTTACTGAATTTTGACGCTTGTCGAACCACTTTAAGTTGCCAAAAATAGCATTGAAAATTCAATTCTGGGGGTCTCTCGACGTAGGAGTGTTTCAGATTTTATGGAGAGGTTAACTCAAACTCCTGAACCCCAAGTCCATGCATGGTCGCATGATAGACCATACATGCATAGCATGGGATTTTCGAAAGAGCCTTTTTTGCATTCAAAAACAATTGATACGCGACAAAAACACTGTTTATGGCGTTTCAAGTGATGCTATTTTTTCTGAACGACAAAAACATGAAAAATTCTTAAGATAAGTTCGATAAAATTCAACAAAACATTTGCAGTCATTTTTTGGCACTTTTGAAATCGCTTAGAACGCTCGAACGAGAAATTTTATACGATTCTTTAAATCACAATTTCTGGGGTACTGAAAATATGTTTTTGTAGGAGGTTGAAGCTCTAAAAATCGAGCGTGGTCTGGTCTCCACTCAACAAAAACATGGTAAATTTCCATAGAAAAATAAGGCGAATGAAGGCTAAAAATTAATGAAGGAATTTTTTAAGCAAAAGTGGATGAAAATTATCAGAAACTATGGATCAACATACTAACGCTATTTCTGAATTCATATCTGTTTCTGAAGTGATTTACGCTGAAAAGCCCTTGGATTATACCCTAGGCAAGCCACGCTAGGGATTCAAACCTTTATGGTATACATGAGCATTGGAAGGGTCTGTAGCGTAGGTGGGCAGCAACAAAATTCTAGGAGGGGGTTTGCAAGTTTTCAAACGTCTAAAAATTGTTTTAAAAATGGTAATATGGCAAAAAAACACAATTTCTCAATATTTCCCATCGAGCACTGTCCATTGGCATCAAAAATTGCGGAAAAACAAAAAATAATCGAAAATTGAATTCTGGGTAATGGGGTATTTTGGTTCCGGGGGATATTCGGCCGAGGGTGCATGCATACTCACCTCCTCAACCCCCCTCGCCCACGCCCGCTTGTGGTCTGTAGGGTTGAGACCACACACACACACACACGCACACACACACACACACACACACACACACACACACACACACACACACATACATACACACACAGGGTGGTGCAAGAGTTAAGAAACGTCAAAAAACGGTCTTAAAAATAGTTGTATGGCGAAAAACACCATTTTTCAATGTTTCTAATCGAGTACTATCATCCATTGACATCAGAAAATTGCGAAAAAACAAAAGAATTCCGAAAATATAATTCAGGGGGGGAGAATTTCGGTTTCTGGGGGGGGGGTTATTTTGCCTTCTAAGGAGTGCATACCACACATGGGCGTGGGGGGTGGGGATTTGGAGGGGTATGCATCCCCTCAAAAGTTGAAATACCCCCCAGAATTCAAATTTTGAATTTTTTGCTCTTTTAGCGATTTTTTGATGCCATTGGATAGTGCTCGATGACAAACGTCGAAAAATGGTGTTTTATTGCTATACGACGACCACTTTTAAGACCATTTTTTGACCTTCGAAAATTTTTTCAACACCCCCCAGAATTTCGGTGCTGCCCACCTATTGTGCATACCTGCTGACCCTACGCCCACAAGCGGTTCTCGCGCCCCCATAATTCGCGATTTCCAAAAACTTCGTAGAAAAGGTGCTGTTTTGAGAATTTTTTTAGCTGTGTATATGCTTGTTCGATAAGAGTGTTGTCGTTCACTATTAGTAATATTTTGCAGAAAACAATATTTAAAAAAAATTAAAAGTGGTTTTCGCAGTCGAGCCGGTTTTTCATTTTTATTCTTGCTCCATGAATCTTTAACCGAAATGACGGATTTCTTCAGACGTAGTAACAAAAACAATTTTTGTCCTATCCGTCACAGTACCCATTTTACGTCCAGTAATTCGATGCGCACTTGAGTCATATTTGAAAGCAAAAAGTCAAACTTGTTCCTTACACAAGATTTTGATTAACCCAATATACCTACATATATGTTTACAAATACAGTATTGGAATTATAGGGTCAGGCTTTGAAAAATTTGTAAAAAGTACCGATTTAATACGTTGGTGACGGTGCTTATAACAAAAACGCCAAAAATTTTTTTTTACAAATTCCGAAAAAATTATGATAAAAAAGAGACTAAAGTTAAAAAATGAGAAAATGTTGGAAAAATGACGGTTTGAGACGAAATGCTTGAAACAGCACATAAGCCATCTTTTTTTTGTGCATTTTTGCCCAATCCAGACCATACATGGGCAGCAATACAATTCTAGGGGGTGTGCAAGAGTTTTCAAAGGTCAAAAATGGTCTTAAAAATGGTTATATAGCGAAAAACACCATTATTAAACATTTCCCATCGAGGCGTTATCCATCGGAATCAAAAACATGCGAAAAAACAAAAAAATAAATTGAATTCTGGGGTATTTTGGTTTCGTGTGCGCAGCCATTTTGCGGGGCTTACTTACCATTCTGGGGGCGGAGGTCAAACCCCCAAAATAACAGTCCACGTATGCCCTGCCCAGGACTGTTGCAGGTCACAATCATTGCCCCAGAATCGAGTAGTCTGGTGTTTGAGTTTCTGACTTAGTTGTGAGAGAAGAGATCATTTCGGCAGGCAAATCGAAAACACGCAAAAAACAAGAGGAGTAAAAGTCAAATTCTGAATTCATTTTAGAAACTTTTCTAAAGTTTACGCCACTTCTGCAAACAGAAACATTAGAAAAGCATAATTAAGCGCACAATTAAATTTCCTAGAAGATGATTGATCTAATTTTTTATCTGATCTGGAAGAATGTCCTCTAAGGGATCAGATCATTTCGATACACCGTAAACAATTAAAAGTCGTTTAAAGCTTGTTTAAAATTTCATCAATAGTTTTTATTGATCTCTCTGGCAAGCATTAAAACAGGATGTTGATTTTAACGTTACTTTTTATCAATGATTAATGCAAATAGCTTGAGCAGTGGTGTGGTGTCTAGAATGAAGGGCAGAACCGCATCAAAAAGATATTCAGCTTACAATGATGGCACAGCGTATAAATTTTAGGGTTAAAAAATGATTGAGGTCAAAAACTTCATTGTAGATGGGCAAAAAACACCATTTTAAAGAAAAAAGGAAAAAATGAAAGAAGTATACCCATTCAAAACGTGCAAATTTGGGTCTTTAGACTGAACTTAACGAGTGTTTGTGATACAAGCGCAGAATCTAGCAAAATAAATGCGTTCAAACGAGTTATTTTCAAAAAATGCTGAATCCTATAATTTTTGTCCGAATATTAAGTGATTAATTAATTAACTAATTATCTAATGAAACTAAGAATTGGCAATATTTCAATTCAGGTTTGCGTAGGCATAAAAGTGGTATTAAGGCGAATGGCGTGTAAGTTTAGGTCATCATCATAAGTAATTAAATTAATGAACTTTCCGCGAATTTCGAAAATCTTAAATTTGAACTAGAAATCTTCAATGACTTTCAACAAATTACGCCTGATCTTCGGACTATTACTTTTAGTTACTTCATATTTTAATATAAGAAATAAGGCATAATCTCGAAGCTCATTGTAACACTGAATCTAAAAATTTTGATTTCCGTTTGCAATAAGAATAGTCGAACATGGGCAGCTCCCAAATACTGGGAAGTCCGATGGGGCACGGTCACTTAAATAGCACTAAAGGTTCAATTCTGGGAATATTTTTGGGGGTTTGTCAGATTCTTGGGAGGTCTAAACATGGGTAGCCAGTAGACAACACACCTGGACGTGGGGTATGCACCCCCAGAAACCAAAATAACCCCAGAATTCAATTTTTGAAATTTTTTCAGTTTTCCTGGCTATTTGTTGATGCCAATGGATAGTGCTAGATGAAAAACGTTAAAAATGGTGTTTTTTCAGCCATGCCACCATTTTTAAAGACTATTTCTTGACCTTTGAAAAATATTGCACTCCCTACCAGAAGTTTGGTGTCGCCCACCTATGGTAGCCACCAAATTCTAAGGGAAGGGGTTTCGATTGGGCTAAATTGACTGAAATAGTATCAAAAATTCAATTGAGAGTCGGATCCGCCGAACTCTAATGAGCCCAGATCCTCAGACCATCCCCCACGTTCATATGTATGTGTTCCCAACCTTTTCTCATCATGCTCACGTGGTCACCATAGGTGGGCAGCACCGAAATTCTGGGGGAAAGGGGGTAAAAAAAATTTGCAAAGGTCAAAAAATGGTCTTAAAAGTGGTCGTATGGCGAAAAAAACACCATTTTTCGACGTTTCTTATCGAGCACTATCCAATGGCATCAAAAAATCGCTAAAAAATCAAAAAGAATTTTCAAAATTTGAATTCTGAAGGGGTTTTTTTGATTTCTGGGGGGGTATCTCACCTTCTGGGGGGTGCATACCCCCCACGCCATGTGTGGTGGTCACTAATCAAGGAATGCAACACTCTATAGAAGTGAGTGAAAATAAAATTCATAATTCAGTTTTTTAGTCTAAAAAGTCAACTATTGATAGTTTTACTATATGTATGTATCACTTGTTTTAAGTCTTGATGGCAAATAACGATCTTTCTGTCAGGAATCAATGTTTCAACGAACTTCAGCTAACGGTCCCAAGGGTGCTTCTTCAAAAGGTAAAGAATGGTCTGAAAAATGGCGGTATAGCGCAAAAAAACTATATTTTTCAAACGTTTCTCATCGAATACTATCCATTGGCTTATAAAATTGCGAAAAAACTAAGAAAATTTTCAGAGTTGGATTCTGGGGTATTTTGATTTCTGGGGGGGGTATTCGACCTTTTGGGGGTGCATACCCTCCGACCCCACGCTCACGTGCGGTGCATACTCCTCACGCTCAAATGTGTCTACGAGTATGACTGAATTTGTTGTGGTTTCTGAACTTAAATTTTCATATTTCTAGGCGGCACAGAAACTGAATGTGTAATGCTCTTTGGTTAAATAGGTACTACCTATTCGAAAATTTAATTCGGGGGTCGGGGTGGTGTCCGACTAAACGAGGGCGTAGGGTATGCAACCCCCAAAAGGCCAAATACCCCCACAGAAACCAAAATACCCCAGAATTCAACTTTTGAATTTTTTTGTTTTTTTTTCGCAATTTTTTTGATGCCAATGGATAGTGCTCGATGAGAAACATTGGAAAGTGGTATTTTTTCGCCTTCCTACATCCATTTTTTTTGCCCTTTGAAAATCTTGCACTTCCCAGAATTTAATTGCTGCCTTCCTATGGGTCCGACTGGTGGGACGAAATTGCCAAAAATAGCACCAAAAATTAAACACAATTCTGGCTGTTCTATCGACTTGAGGGGGTGCCCGCCAAGTTCTGGTGGAGAAGTCTAGAATTTACATAGACAGCCGATTGGCTGGAAAGTCTGCTGGACCCCAAAATCGATAGATACCCAGAATCGAATTTTCCATACTATTTTTGGCATTTTGGCCCGATCGGACCTCCGTATAATGTTACGTGACTGGCCATGTATGGTCCAGCAGACCCTCCACGACCATGCGTGGTTCACCTCCATGCAACGAGAAATCAGGTTACTACTCAGGCATAAATTATTCCTACCATATCGATCTTGACTTTCATGTATTTTGATTTTTGTTGTTTACCATATTTTTTTGCATAATTTACATTATTTATTTATTTTGCATTTTTATTATTTTTTCAAAAAATTTCTCAGAAGTACTTCTAGCTTTTTGAAAAACTGCACTGATTGATTAGACCTACTAGTACATATGTACTACGTATTTCATGTAGCGACCATAGGTGGGCGGCACCAAAATTCTGGGAGGGGTGCAATATTTTTCAAAGGTAAAAAATAGACTTAAAAATAGTAGTAGAGCGAAGAAGCACAATTTTTCAACTTTTTCATCCATCAAGCACTATCCATTGACATCAAAAAATTGCAGAAAAAATTTCAAAAATTGAATCTTGGGGGGGATATTTCGGTTTCTGAATGTGAGGGTATTTTGGTTTCTCGGGAGAGTGCATACCATACGTGGGCAGCAAGAAAATTCTGGGGGGAGTGCAAGATTTTTTGAAGGTCAAAAAATGGTCTTAAAAATGGTGGTATGGCGATAAAAACACCATTTTTCGACGTTTCTCATCAAGCACTACCCATTGGCATCAAAAAATTGCGAAAAAACGAAAAAATTTTCAAAAATTGAATTCTGGGGGGTATTTTGATTTCTGGGGGTATTTTGGTTTCTGGGGGTGCATACCCCCAAACCCCCCCCTACGCCCAGGTGTGGTGCATACCCCCTGATCATAAGTGGACAGCAAGAAAATTCTGGGGAGGGGGTGCAAGAGTCTTCAAGGGTAAAAAAAAATTGCCTTAAAAGTGGTGGTATGGCGAAAAAACACCATTTTTTGACGTTTCTAATCGAGCACTATCCATTGGTACGAAAAATTGAGAAAAAACGAAAAAAATTTAGAAAAATTTAATTCTGGGGGGTATTTTGATTTCTGGGGGTATTCTGGTTTCTCGGGGGGAGGAGGGTGCATACCCCCACGCCTAGAGTGTGCTCCTGACCATACGTGGGCAGCAAGAAAATTCTGGGGAGGCGGGGGGGTGCAAGATTTTTTGAAGGTCGAAAAATGGCCTTAAAAATGGTGGTATGGCGATAAAAATACCATTTTTCGACGTTTCTCATCAAGCACTATCCATTGGCATCAAAAAATTGCGAAAAAAAAACGAAAAAAATTTCAAAAATTAAATTCTGGGGGGGGTATTTTGATTTATGGGGGGGGTATTTTGGTTTCTGGGGGGTGCATACCCCCAACCCCCACGCCCAGGTGTGCTCCTGACCCCCCAAGCCCAGGCGTGGTATCGACCGAATTCTGGGGAATCTGGGTGGTGTAAAACTAGCCAAGGTTCCGAAAAACATGCCAAAAATTCAATCCTGGGAGTCTCAAGAATTATCTGGGAGGGTTTAATCCCCTAAACTCGTCCCGCCCATGTTTGATTTAATGTATAAAATAGAAGATTAAAAATACTTTTTGATCAAATGAAAACAAGAATGAACGCTAGATCAAACACTTATAAACAAACACAGACATGCGTGAAACAAACGGCGAGGAAAAACACAAACAAGATGCAAACGAATATGGTTAAAATAGTTTCCATCACACACGGGCAGGGACAACATTCTTGGAAACTAAACATTTTTTAGTATCTTAAATGTTCGAACAACTTTAATGGTACTTATTGGAAAAACGAAAGATGAAGAAAAAGCAGATAATGGAAAAATTGAAATTTAAAAAAAAAAATTCGAATTAATTCATGAAAATACATTCAAAAAAATCAGTACCTAACAGCGGGGAACACCTAAAATGTCACGCTTTTGAACATGCAATAGCTAAAAACGCTTAAACAGTATATTTCTCATGAATATTTTTAAAAAATCGGAAATTCTGGGGTAGGGACCTGAAAACTTTTCTGGGGGAGGGATGGTGGAACCACCAAAACCATGCATCCACATATCAGACTGTGTGTACTACGGTCACAAAATCACGACAACTTTGGCTATTGCATAATTCCAATCGTAGTTTTTTGATATTACACTAAAACACCGACATATGCAACATAAATATGAAGTCACGGGGTTGCCTACAGGCAGATGAAATGAAAATGTTATTCCATTAACGAACAAATCAGAACTGAACATCCTGCAAATGATCGTAATTAATTTCTAACGCAAAACACGATGGTTATTCAGCTATTTCAATCTTAAGACCATCACACGTTGGCGTGGGAGGGGTTTGGGGGTATGCAACCAGACCTGAGCGTACGGACGGTTTGGGGGGTATGCACCCCCCGAGAGAGCCAAAATACCCCCCCAGAAATCAATTTTTGAAATCTTTTTTTTCCCGCAATTTTTATATGTTAATGGATAGTGCTCGATGAGAAACGTTGAAAAATGGTGTTTTTTCGCCATTCCACCATTTTTTAAGGACTTCATTTTTTGACCTGTAAAAAATCTGCACCCCCCAGAATTTTCTTGCTGCCCACGTATGCATGACAACCCCCAGGAGGCCTAGGTACCCCTAGAATTCAATTTTTGGAAATTTTTTGCCTTTTTTTCGCAAGTTTTTGATGTCAATGGATAGTGCTAGATAAGATTGGTTGAAAAAATAATGTTTTTTTTGCCATACCCGCCATTTTAGAGACCATTTTTTGACCTTAACTCGACAATTTCGCACCTCCCCTCCAGAATTTCGGTGCTGCCCACCTATGAGCACCACTGTTTAATGTCATTTTAAATAAATGAAAAGTTGGAAAGTGAATTCTAGTTGGATGTAGCTGATTTCGCTAGGGTTTGCTTTATTTTGAGCCGTAAAGGACACGTAACAGCTTCTCTGGGAGAAGCGGTAGTCGATCATTCCAGGGGAAGGGAGTTAATTGTCTTATATTTTTGGCCAAAAATAAGAAAAATGGCCTAAAAATGAAACTTTTTTTCCACAAGGAATAGGACATAAAGAATCCGAGTCTTTGGTCGGACGGGGTGGGATCGACTTTTGACGACGAGTGGGCCAGACGACCGCAGATACACAGCATGGCTGATCTAGGGGGTCAGTCGGTTTGGCGGGTCAATAATTGAGCTTTTTTGGGACAAGATGACCTATAAAACTGGTGTTAGCGATAAAAAAGCGTTACAGTTACTTTATTGCAGTTTCTGGCCAGTTTTAGGCACTATAAAACTTACAGTTTTTCATCCGTTTTATGCCTTTATTTTTGCCTCATTTCCTCAAAGAAATTTCCCATTTCCCATTCTGAGAGTTTAAACTTTACGCCATACACGGACAGTGATAGAAATTCTGTAGGGGGAGTCCGTTGGAGCGAAAATCACAAAAATAGCACCAAATATTCAATTTCGCGGGTCTATCGATTTTTTGGGGAGGATCTACCGGATTCTGAGGGGTCCAGCGCCAGACCAGACATGCACCACGAGGGGGGCGAGTGGTTTGAGTGGGTCCTCCTGACTTCCCCAGAATGATAAAAATAGAAAATTTTGTATGGAAAATGAGGCAAAATGAAGGCTAAAAACAGATGAAAAATTGAAAATTTTCTGCAAAAATGCTTCAAATTGACCGGAAACTGTGTAATAACCTAGTTTTAATACTATTTTAGCGCTTAAACCAGTTTTTGAGGTTGCTTTGGCTCAAAGAAGCTCAATCTTTAAACCCAGACCGGCTGAGCCCGCCAGATCGGCGATGCTTTGCAACTATGGTACAGACCATAGGTAGGCAGCACCAAAATTCTGGGGATGCGTGGTTCAAAGGTCAAAAAATGGTCTTAAAAATCGTGGTATGGCGAAAAAACACCATTTTTAACGTTTCTCCTCTAGCACTTTTCATTAACATCAGAAAATGGCGGAAAAGAACAAAAATTTCAAAAATTGAATTCTGAGGGGAGGATATTTTGGTCTATGGGAGGGGGTATTCGGCCTTCTGAAGGGCGCATACATCCCCCTACCCCACATGTGTCCAGACCCCCACGCCCATGCGTGATCTAGACGAGCAAATCCTCCCATATGAATGCCAGGCATGTGCAGAACGGCAGGCAAGACAATGTATTACAGAGCTACTTTACTAAATGTGATTAAGCAGCGGAATTAAGGTTTCAAAACATCTATTAGAAACGCCGTTTCGATTACTACAATCAGGGCTTCTCGACCACACCTGGGCGTGGGGGGTTTGGGGGGCCACCCCCCCGCTACAAAATACCCCCCCCAGAAATCAAAATACCCCCCCCCCGAATTCCAATTTTTGAGTATTTTTTTCGTTTTTTTTTCGCCAATTTTTTTGATGCCAATGGATAGTGCTTGATGAGAAACGTCGAAAAATGGTGTTTTTATCGCCATACCACCATTTTTTAAGGCCATTTTTCGACAACTTCCAAAAAATCACCCCCCCCCCCAAATTTTCTTGCTGCCCACGTATGTTCGACGCGTACACTAAGTCGACAACATCGTTTTAGGGAAGCAATAGCTAAAAATTGTCGACTTGGTCGGTAAACAATCCTTTTTGACTGAGCATAAAGAGTTTAAATAGTCCAGCCAGTCCATATCACACCTGGGCGTGGGGGGAGCCGGGAATGTGCACCCCCCAGAAATCAAAATACCCCCAAATTCCATTTTTAAAATTGTTTTCTCGTTTTTTCGCAATTTTTTGATGCCAATGGTTAGTGCTCGATGAGGAAAGTCGAAAAATGGTGTTTTTCGCCATACCACCATTTTTAAGGCAATTTTTTGAACTTCGAAAAATCTTGCACCCCCACAGGATTTTCTTGCTGCCTCACGTATGGTTCTTATATGGGCGGCATTATGAGGGATCTAGTGGGGCAAAAATGCCAAAATGATATCAAAATATTTTTGCTATGGTCTATTGAATTTTAGAACCGACTTGATCATGAAGGAATAGTTTTGAGAAAATGAGCTTGCTAAGCGAGAGTTGTAAACTAAGAGGAACTTAAAAGTTTAAACCTACCATTAAATTATAAAGATAATAATAAAAGATTTGAAAGCTTTAAGAAAAAGAAAAATGTGGTAAATTAAAACAAAATTTAAAAAATATGATGAAACATTATTGTTGAGAATAGGACGATCACGTGCTATGTATAATGACTCCTTGATTAAAAAGATCAAAAGAGTTGGATGCTCGACTGATAACCTTGAAGCAATCTGATGTAATTGGATGATTGCTTATTTGAGATATGTTTGTGAATAGCAGATAAACTATCACCCTGAATTGGCTTTCCTGTAGCAAATGAGATGCCAGTATGCATACTGCCATTCTACTCCCAAAATGTCAGCGAGAGTTTCACCGATATGTAACTAGCCATACAGCTAGAACACACGTATACTTATATACTAAATTTAGCGAGTAGCTTAGCAGATACAGCATCCTTGTTCTTGAAAAACCGGCTGATACACATAACAGGTTTGTAAGCAAACCTTACTCTAATCTGAGGGTAAAATGCAAGATATAACCTTTAGAATTCTGCTGCGTACATTGTAGCCATGCACACCAGTGTAAGGCAAAAACAAGAGAATAGCATAGTTTATCCCTCCCAAATTTTATGTCATCACTCTTATTATAAACTTTTGTCATAAAGTCTGATAAAGTTGGTTTAATAAAGACACTTGTGAGTCGTATTCACATGATTTGTAACTCATATCAGACTTTTGTCTCTGATATTGACAAGCTGAAGCAGACTCTACTGCAAAATGAGTATCCGCTTAGCTTGATTGATAAAGTCATATCAGACTTTATGACAAAAGTTTATAGTAAGAAGTTATGACATAAGAAATTCAGTTGTGATTAACTATGCTATTCTCTGTTTTACGCACTGGTGCGTGTACATTTGTACGCAGCAGAAATCCCAGAGGTTATAATCTGCATTCCTGCGTCCATGTGAGGTTTGTTTACAAACCTGTTAGCGGGCCCTCAAGAGATAGCTGTACCTGCTAAGCTCTACAAATTTGAAGTATATATGGAGCGCACGTGTTCTGACTGTATGACTGGGTTACAATCGACATGGCCGACTCGGGGGTAAAATGGCAGAGCTTCTGTATCCGACTGCCAGTTCAAGGTGTCGTCGTATCTGTATTCTGCAGCATATCTCAAATAGCAATCATCCAGTTACATCAGGTTGCTCAGGTATCGAGTCGAGCATCAATTCTTTTGATCTTTTAATCAAGGAGTCGTGCCTTAGCACGTGATCATCTATTCTCAACAATAATGTTTCATCATATCCTTTAAATTTGTTTTAATTTACCACATTTTTCTTTTTCTTAAAAGCAAATCTTTTTATTATTATCTTTTAGTAATTTAATGGTGGGTTACGCTTTTAAGTTCTAGTCTACAGCTTCTCGCCTTTAGCTCATTTTTCAAAATCTGTCAGAATTTCGTGCTTTTTCAGATTCTCCGTGGCTCACAAACCTTTACGCTCAAGTGTGGTCCAGCCTAATCCCCAATTAATTAGATTTTTCAACTTTTTCCTGATGTTTCTTGCCCCTAGTAGGTCAACGAGTCCGAATTTATTCGCATTTGCTTTTCATGTCAAATTTATCTTCTATCGGATTAAGCCAAGCTCGACGGTGTAAAGTGTATTGTAAACCAAGGAGCGAATTGAGTCGAGTCCAAATCCCCTTACACGAATTTATAGACAAAATAACGTTTTATTAAAAAAATAAATATTTGTTATATTACTTATTCATACACGTGCGATATTTGAGTTTACACGAAACAATACGACCCTCCAACGACAATTTGAAAGTTAGGCATACTGTAGCTCGTGCCCTAAGCCATTTCACGTGCCAATCTGGGAAATAGCAAGACTGAGGCGGAGAAAAATGCCGTGCGATTTTGAATGCTTCTCCTCAGCGTTTTGAGCGATTTACACAAATTCAACTACTTTACACCACAAAAAGTGTCATCTGTGTTCGGAAGCCAGACCGATTAATGTCCCGGTCAACGTTCGGCGCTTACAGCTTTAAAGAATCTTAGTGTAAACATCCCGTTGATGTGCTTTAAACAACGATCCGGTGTCAAAACGAAGCGTGACGGTGTAAACAATTAATTTCGACGTTACATGAGCACAATGTAAAGCGAAAATGCTAATTTTTATGCATTAATGTAATTAGGTACCTAATTTACGTCAAAAACAACGCACTCAGCTATAAATTAATCTTCGTTAGTGGCCGTGATCCGCGACAAAAACGGAAAGAAGGCGAGCACCAGGGCGACGAATAACAAAATCAACGGAATGCAAGAGAAGAGTGTAATCTGAGAAACAAATACAATAAAGTATTTAGAAATTCAAGAAAAAATTTACAAAAAATTTGAAATTTTCAAAATAAAGATTAAAAAATTTTAAAAAAACTTTTAAAGTTCAAAAAGTTTTCATAAAAAAATTTAAAAATTAAAAAAATTTTCCTGAAATTTTCAAAAAATTTAAAAAAGTTCTCAGTAATACAAAACTTACTTTATAATTAAAGTCAAATTAAAAATTTATAAGCGAGAAAAATTAAGGTTAATTTGATATCTTCGAGAGGTAATAAATCAAATTTAAAAATTTTATCCATTTAAGATAAAATTACGTTTTTAATCATCTGAAACGCGTAGATCTGATGAAAGAAAAAGAAAATTTAGACTTAAATTAGAAATTTTTCCAAAAAATGTTAAATAATTAGAAAATAAGAAAATCGAAGAATTGTTAAAATTTTTAATTAAAAATTCAAAAAAAATATTGAAATATTAAAGATAGCGTGGCGTCGCGCCCACTTCCAGCCTTATTAATTGTTTACAAATTTTAGCTCCAATTTATGCTCGATTTTTCTAATGAGTTTCGCGCACTTTATCAATGGAGCGGGTATGAGGGCAATCCTGATATTTGCACGTACTGATAGGATGACGACCACACATGGGCGTGGGGGGTTTAGGGGGTATGCACCCCAGAAGTTGAAATACCCCAGAAATCAAAATACCCCCAGAATTCAAATTTTGAAATTTTTTGCTTTTTTATCGATTTTTTGATGTCATTGGATAGTGCTTGATGAGAAACGTCGAAAAATGGTGTTTTTCGCCATACGACCACTTTTAAGATCATTTTTTGACCTTTGAAAATTTTTCTCACCCCCCCCACAAATTTCGGTGCTGCTCACCTATGATGACGACATTAAATTAAAAATATATAATTTTATTCAAGAATTAAATAAAAACATCCACATTATTCAATAATTCGATGTGAGCGTAGGCTGGGCGGAAAAGAAGGCGTAATTGTGGGTTCTGATCAGCATCACTGGCCGTCCTATTTTGGAGGGCACCAACACCAATTTGGGGGAGGACTATATCCAAAAAAGGCCAAAAATAGCGCAAAATAACGTCTAAAAAGTCATATTTTTCTGAATCTTCTGAATTTTTTTGGGGGGGGTCGGACCCCCATTCCCCCAGAGCTACGTGCCTGGTTCTGATTGCGCTAGCCACGAATAGCTTAAGTGTCAGTGATTATGATCTTTTTATGCATGGAATGAGGATGACGCCGGGACTTTAGGCAGAGGCAAGCAACCGTGGGCAGCAAGAAAATTCTGGGGGGGGTGCAAGATTTTTCAAAGGTAAAAACTGGCCTTTGGTAAGGCGAAAAAACACCATTTTTCGACATTTTCCATTGAGCACTATCCAGTGGCATCAAAAAATTGCGAAAAAAACGAAAAATTTTCAAAAAATTGAATTCTCGGGGTACTTTGATTTCTGGCGGGGGGGAAGTCCGGTTTCTAGGGGGGGTGCATGCCCCCCAACCCCCACGCCCAGGTGTGGAGGCACGGCAATGATAATGCGCAGGACAATGAGAGAAAGAGCCGCTTTTATAGGAAAATCGGCGGACGCACGTGCGTAAGTGGGCGGCACCGAAATTCTGGGGGGAGGGGATGCAAGATTCTTTTCAAAGGTCAAAAACTGGCCATAAAAATGGATGGTACGGCGGACATAAATACCATTTTTCAACATTTCTCACATCAAGCACTATCCATTGGCATCAAAAAATTGCTCAAAAAACAAAAAAATTTCAAAAGTTGAATTCTGGGTGGGTATTTTGGTTGATTATTGGGGGGGGGTACTCGACCTTCTGGGGGAGTGCAAACCCCCTCGCCCATGTGTGGTGATACCACGGTTTTTTTTTGTATTCGGCAAAGATTTTTCGCGATGTACAAAGACTTTTGGGGACCGTCTTTGTACATGTACAAAAACTGCAAAAAAGGTTCGAAATTCGCAGAAATTCTCGGCGCTCCGCGCCCAAATGAGCAATTGTGTGTTCTATATATCTTTATAATTTCAGAAATTGCATTTTGAAAGGAAAAATAACAAATTTTTTTGGCGCTTCGCGCCATTGAGAGACGATTATTACTGATTTTTGCCCCTAAAAACCTAGAAATGGCTAAAATACGTAACCAAAGGTCGAACAACTCTGTCTTTGCCACACTAAATCGCTACTGTACCATATTATAGTACCCAAAAATTTGTGTGTACGAAATGTACAAAGACTTTTAGGGACCATCTTTGTACATGTAAAAACGGACCTTGTACAAAAAGAAACACTGGGTGATACCCCCTCATTCCACGCTTAATTAAGGGAATCGATTTAATAAATTTTCAGAGAAAATTAGCGACAATTAAAAAATTCGAGCAAAAGGAAACTAATCAAAATTTTGTAAAACTTGGATCAGTGCATTCTATTTTTCTACATTTTTTGCCAACTTTGAGCCCGTCCACCGGTGACTTTACAATAACAACTTATTTATCGAATTTCAAGTCAATTTAATCAGCTTAATATCAAATTGATACAAGTTGAACATGAATCCCAGAAATGATCAGACCAAGGGCATTTAATTCGTAAGTATATTCTGTCGTTGATTCAATTAAATTGATTCATTACGTATATTTTATTTGTTTATTTACTTATTCATTATTTTATTTTTATTTTTACTAATTTATGTAGCTATTCATTCTACCTTTTACTAATTATTACTCTTGAACTAGCGGATTTTAATAGAATAATAATTCTAGCTTTTTATACAATATTATCAAAAAAATTTCGATTTTTTGGCAATATCAAAACGAATTAATTTTTTAGAAAAAAGATTAGGAATTATAAAAAAAGATTTAAAAATATAAACTTAAAAATATCAATAATCAAGAATTTCAGCGGTCAAATTCAATAAGAAATCGACAAGAAACACCAAATAAATAGCGTTTTCGTCCCTAAAGTCCATTTCGCGGCTCATTTTTTAATTTAAAAAATTTTTCGACCCCCAAAATCCTGGCCCTGCTCCTGAAAATATTAGTTAAAAAATATCAACAGTGACAAATTTCAACATTGACGAATTCAATACAAAATCGACTGAGAAACGCAAAAAATAGCGGGTTTTTCGCCCCCCCCCCACCGGACCATCATCCGATTCTTGGCCCATTTTCGGCCATTAAAATTTTGTCGACCCCCAAAATTTCGGTCCTGCTCCTGTACATATAAAGTAAGGAATATGAAGAAAATTAGAAAAATCGATGAGAAACGCCGAAAAATAATATTTTTTGCCCCCACCGAGGCGCCATCCATTCTGCGGTCCATTTTTGACCTTAAAAATTATTCCCGAACCCCGAAATTTCGGCTTCGCCCTGTACACATAAGTTAAAAAATGTAACCAGACAATCAGAAATTTTAGCGCACTCGAACTGGAAAAAAAATCGTTAAAAAACGCAGAAAAGTAGCAGGTCTTTTTGCCCCAAAGGGCTACCATTTGATTAGTAAAGAATTTTTAACTTTCCAATTTGTCCGATCCCCAAAATTTTGGCCCTGCTCCACTGGATATAAAATGAAAAGATCGGCAATCAAGAATTCCAGGACAGTCGAATTCGATAAAAAATCGATGAGAAACTGCAGAGAAATAGCAGTTTTTTGTCACCAGAAGAGCCACGCAAATTTTTGACCCTCAAATTTCTCCGATTCCCAAAATTTTGGCCCTGCTCCACTGAATGCAAAATGAAAAACATCAGCAATCAAGAATTTCAGAACAGTCGAATTCGATAGAGAAAATCGACCAGAAACGCAGAAAAACGGTATTTTTTGCCCCTAAAGTCCATTCCGCGGCCCATTTTTCAATCGAAAAATATGTTCGACCCCCAAAATTTTGGCCATGCTCTTGTAAATACGTATGAACTAAAAAATATAGAGAAAAACGGTTTTCACCAGTCGAAAGTCGAATTCAATAAGAAAAACGACGAGAAACGCAGAAAAGTAAGTGGTTTCCCCAACATCATCCAAATCGTGGCCTGTTTTCAACATTTAAAGATTTTTTGAACCCCAAAATTTTGGCCCTGCTCCTTTGGGGGTAAATTAAAAAATACAACTAAATAGAATTACAACCCAGCCGAATTCGATGAAAAATCGATAAGAAACGCCAAAAAACAGAAGACTTTTGCCCCCACCGGGCCACCATCCGATTCGGCGCAGATTTTTGGGAATAAAATTTTTTTGAGTCCCAAAAATTTTGGCCCTGCCCTGCAGGATCCCCGTAGAGCTCCTGGAATGAACAAAAAGTTTAGCGCATACTGTGCGCGTCTGCAGGATGACATCTTCCCAAACGAAGCTCCTATCGTCATCGTTGTAATCCGAATAGGGGAAGGGGTCTTGGAGTTGACTATCGTCGTCGAAATCGGTGGCCCGGGCCAAATTTTCGGCAGTCGAAAACCCAACAGCCGCCCGATCCACGAGTTTTTGTCGAGCTTCTTCGAGCTGATTGAAAGAGAAGGCCGAAACGGTTCAGTTCATTTTATCGATTGCGATAAAAATTTAAAAATTTCGGAAAATTTCACAAACATTTTTTCCAAAAAAAATTTCGAAAAATAAAATTTTTCTTTCAATTTTCGAAGAATTAAATTTAAAATTTAAATTTAAACGAAAATTTTTCAGCATTGGCCAATTTGAAATTTTCTTATTAAATATGAACAATTTCGAAAAAATTTAAAAATATTAAAAAAATACTTTGTGAACGATCGATCGACCGCTCAGAACGAATAATTTATCGACTTCGATAAAACAGATTGATGAAAATTAATTTTCAAAGGAAAAATCTAAAGGAAAGTGGAAAATTTTAACATATCGATCGTTGAGGTCAATCGATCGATCGCTGGACGAATGATTTATTGGCTTGGCATCGAGCCAAGTGTAATTTCGGCCATTTTAAGGAGGGAAGTGCGGTAGATAACCTCCAGTTTTTGGCCAAAACCAGATAAAAAAATAAAAATCGCACGAAAAAGAAACCGAAAACAGAAGGTCGGTTACCCCCGCAAGAACAGCAGATGCACTCTCCTAATATTTTGAGCCGATTATACATAGCATTGGGGATTTTGAGGGACCAAAATTCAAAATACCACCCAAACCTGACAGAACTGAATGTTGACGTCTTTTTTGCTATTCCTCCTTATTTTGACCCATCAGACCCCAAAATTAGATTTCTGACAATTTCGAAAATTGAATTCTGGGGGTATTTTGGTATCTGGGGGGTATTTTGATTTCTGGGGAGATGTGCATACCCCGAACCCCCCACGCCCAAGTATGTTTCTGACCATCTACAATCGTTCGCACCACATGCGGGCGTGGGGAAAGTTTTGGGGGTTCGACATCTTCGAGAGAATCCGGCAGACCCATCAAAAATCGATACCCACCCTTTATTGAGTTTTCGGCATGCTTCTTTCCTAGATTTTCACCGGTCACGAACTTAAATGATCTTGGAGGGGGTTCAACCCCCGGAAAAAATTTCACCACTGCAAACATTTTTTCACGCCCCCCAAGAATTGGCGATTTTTCGGAAGTTGCAAAAAATTCGATAAAAAATTTTGTAGAAAAGGTGCTTTTTTAAGCGTTTTTAGCTATCTATTTGCTCAAAAGCGCCGAATTTCGGCGCTTCGCGCCCTTATACTCATGTTTTGACTATATTTTGCTCAATTCGTTCTACTTTTTCCGAATTTTTTTCGTTTTTATGCTCTAGAAAGATAGAGCATCGTCAGAAACGCTGAATGATATTTTTGACGCGTATCTGCCATATTGGGGCCCAAAAAAGGCACTTTATTATTTACCCCCACCCAAGAATTCCCATGCTGTGCATGTATGGTCACGAATACCACCGCTGTCCATGTTTGGTCCGCGCCATACGTGGCCTTGGGGAAGGGGCCATGGCGGATTGGGGATTTTCGTAAGGGGGGGGGTGTTCCAACTTTTTCAAAACAGAAAATTGCGTTTTTGGCGTTTTACGTTATCTGTTCTTATTTAAAATCACTTTTAACGCAACAATTTTTCGGAAGAGTTTGAAATTTTCGACAATTTTGTGCGAAAAAAATGAAAAAATTTCTTTTGACTTCAGCAGAAATGCGGCACAAAGCGCCGGAGAAATCTTTCAAATGTACGAGGAAGGACGTTTAAAGATTTGGAATGCAACAATATTCCAGTATTTGTAATATTTAATGCTTGCTAAGCGTCGAAAATTTTTGAAATTTATGCTCAAAAATAGAAGAAAATATAGTCATGAAAAATCTTTGGTGAAAATCTAATACCTAGTGTCCAAATTTGACTTCCAGGCGGTCATGAAAGCGAAGAAAGGTCATTAAAAGGAATCATCGGGCGCGAAGCGCCGGAAAAATCTGAGTAAATATGGACACCGGCGGCCAAAAATCGTCGCAAATTACATATCCATTCCTTGTATCGACAAATATTTTTGGCCAAGGAAGGCCACCCCCGCCCCCTTCAATCCGCCCCCTTCAAGTTGAACGGGGTTTCACCCTCAAACCAGAAAGATTTTCACATGCCCCCATACATTTTTTCAACCCCACCCCGAATTCGCGATTTTTCAGTAAGTTTCCGAAAATTTCCTGAAAAGTCGCAGAAAAAGTGTTATTTTCAAGCGTTTTTAGCAATTTATTCGCTCAAAGGTGTAAAACTTTTCGGGCGCTTCGCGCCTTACACTCATGTGTTGACTGTGTTTTATTCAGTGTATTCGACTTTTAATTTTATTCAAAATTTTATGTGTTTTTATGCTCTAGGAAGGATCATCGCCAAGAATGCCCAACAACGATGTTTTTGAGGAGTACCCACTCACCCACTATTTTTAGGCCCGAGAAAGACACTTCAAAATTTCTTCCCTGGAATTCGCATGCTGTGCGTATCTGGTCCGCACCCCTCAATACCCGACCCCTTCCAAAATGTACATAATTCTGTAAAAAATGATTTCATCGCAATTCTTTGACGATGATCATCATACATGCACAGCATGGGAATTCTGGGGGGTGGGAGTGAAGACCTAAAGTGCCTTTTTTGGGCCCAAAAATGGCCGGTACGCGTTAAAAAACATCATTTTTTTGGCGTTTCTGACGATACTCTATCCTTCTAAAGCATAAAATCGCGAAAAAAATTTCGAAAAAAGTCGAATAAATTGACCAATACATATCGCTTGAAACATGTATATACGGCGAGAAGTGCCGAAAATTTGGCGATTTTGAGCAAATAGATAGCCAAAAACCCTTAAAAAGACACTTTTTCTACCAATTTTCAGGTAAGTTTAGGAAACTTTTGAAAAATCGCCAATTCTGGGGAGGGTGAAAATTTTTTGCGGGGGGTGCAAAATGATTCTGCGGGGGGTGAAAACCCCCAAAACCCCCCAAGATCATGTATGGTGATCATTATAAACCATAACGTCGAAAAACGATGTTTCTGTGTCCCAATCCCGAATTTTAGGTTTATTTTACCCTTTAAATATTTTTTGACTCCCCCAAACTTTGGTCCGGTCTGCCCAATATAGGTGGGCAGCACCGAAATTCTGGGAAGAGGGGGTAAAAAATTTTCAAAGGTAAAAAAATGGTCTTAAAAGTGGTCGTATGGCGAAAAAACACCATTTTTCGACATTTCTCCATCGAGCACTATCCAATGGCATCAAAAAATCGCTAAAAAGCGAAAAAAATTTTCGAAATTCGAATTCGGGGGTATTTAGATTTCTGGGGGTATTTCAACTTCTGGGGGGTGCATAGCCCCCAAACCTCCCCACGCCCATGTGTGCTGCCCACCCATGATGACGAATGACAATATGAGATTGGCTTCCCTTGTAGCGTCATAGCATCCGAATTACGGTTTGTGCCGATAGAAAGATCGTCGCGTTAGCCCTGCCTGCACCAGCCAGCATAGAATTTTTATTTTTTGTTTTTTGCGATTTTTTGGTGTCTTTCCTCAACCATCATATTATCGGCACTGTTTTTTTACTCTTTCGAAATAACTAAACCGCTTAATAAGGGCAGTGCGCACGTATGTACGGTAGCAAACAATCGATCTTACGATTTTCGATTCATTCTGACTTATTTAATCATTTCTTATTTACAATTATCGTCTTTCAAGCAGCGATAAACACACCAACAAAACGAAGACTAAAAAGGAGAAAATTTTGGCCCAAAATTCGATTAAAATTAATAAATATTGAATCGCGCCGATGCAAGCATTCATAAAAATACACGAATAAATTGAAATTAACATTTAAAAATCAATAACTGTAAGGACCGAAAAATTGAATGATTCAATTCGACATTACGATATAACTTTAGGCCAGCCAAAGTAAGGCAGGTTGAAAATAAAGACTCTGTATACACAAGCGCTACAAGCGCTTACGTATTGGAAGATACGAGATTGATAAAACTAATTCATAGAAATACGCAATAAACGGACAAAAAAGTGGAAAATTTAAACACGTAAACAAGCCAGACCGGGCTTCCGCCATAAATGGGTGGCAGCCATACGTGGGCAGCAAGAAAATTCTGGGGGGGGGTGCAAGATTTGTTGAAGGTCAAAAAATGGCCTCAAAAATGGTGGTATGGCGAAAAACACCATTTTGCGAAAAAAACGGAAAAAATTTTAAAAAATTGAATTCTGGGGGTATTTTGATTTCTGGGGGGGTATTTTGGTTTCTGGGGGGGTGCATATCCCCCAAAACCCCTACGCCCAGGTGTGGTGGCAGCCAAATCCTAGGGGGTCCGATGAGGCGAAATCGCCAAAAAGTCAATTCGGAGGTTCAGTCGATTTGGGGTCTAGCCCCTCCCCGCGGCTACGTGCTCCCCACACCTAAGCCTAAATATTCAAATGAGCAGTACGCAAAAACTGGAGTTTCAAGCACATACGAGGGTGATGGGCGGGGGGGGAGTTCTAATGGACCATGCGTATGTACATGCAAGGCATCGGAATTTTCCGGAAAAAGGGGTAAAACCGAAAAACACTTTCGAAAAAGCCTCGTTGGTCTCAAATATGCGTCAAAATAAATACTCTCATCTTTGCTGGCAGAACATAAGAAGGGAGGGGGGGGTGAAATCCAGAAAAATGCAAAACAGTAAATTTAATTAATGTTCGAGATTTTTTGCTGTTTAAACGATTAAAATGGTCAAAATAGCCCATAAAAGATTTCTTCGGGGTAATATCGCATTTTTAACGCATTTTAAGCCCATTTTGACTGCATTATATCACTTTTAACACTAAAAAATGCATGCATGTGCGATAAGAAGGCAACAAAAAAGTTCGAAAACGGTTAAAAAGTTGGAGAAAATCGAACAAAATATAATCAAAAAATGCGCGTATGGCGAAAAGCGCCGAAAATTTGACACTTTTAAATCTAAACATCGCGGAAAAACGCTAAAAAGTACCTTTTTCTAGAATTTATTTTTGGGAAATCAAAATTCCTGGGGAGGGTGATAAAAATTTTTCCTGGGAAAGTAGGAGAAACTTTTTCGTGGAAACACGTACATACGGTCTAAATCCTCCGAAAATTCAAAACACTCCCCGAAATTTGGAATACCCGCTGTGATTAAATTTTCAAAGCTTGTATTTTTCGCTTATTCGCCACTTTCTGATGCCAATAAAAAATGGATCGATGTAAAACATCGAAAAATGGTGATTTTTGCATCCTCGCCATTACGTTTTCGGTTTTTTTCGGGCCCTTGTAAATTTTTGAACCCCCAGATTCCGGGCGCCTTCCACATACGCTGATTAGTTTAACGAGTGTAAACTACGAAAAACCATCGGTCACGTTGTTGATACATATTAAAAATATTTATTTTTAATTTTTTTCGCAAAATAAACAGAAAAATTTGAAAATAAGTTTAAAGAAGGTCAAATGTTTTTCAACGCGTACCGGCCATTTTTGGGACAAAAAAGGCACTTAAGGTTTTCACCCCCCCTCCCCAGAATTCCCATGCTGTGCATGTATGCATCCTACTAACCATTTATTGATACGAGAATTGAAAATTCGTAAGCAAAAAAAACGAGTATCATTAATAAATTGAATGTAACATATAAGAAAAGTACATATTTAAGAACGTAAAACAAATTTATTTCAAACTTTACACAAAAAATAAATGAAAAATGACCCACTTTTTCTAAAAATAACGAAATTTTAACTTTAAAAATCAAAAACTTAAAAACTTTCAAAAATTAAAATTAGTAAAAATTAAAAATTAGGCGTAAAAATAATTTTAAATAACAAAATGCATTTGTTGTAAAATAAATTTGCAGCTAACAAAATTACAATAAATAAACCAAAATAATCATTTTTCTGATACTGAAAATTTTTCGCCAATTTTAAACAAAAATTCGAACAAATGACGTGATACAACTAATCTAGTTTAAGGACATTAAATGCCATAAATACCAAAAAAACTATAAAAATAAAGTAAACAGATTTTTGTTAAAATTAATTAAATAAATTATTTTCTTAAATAAAAAAACTTTTGTAGTCAAAAATAAATATAATAAGTGTTAAAATACAATTAACTGTATGTATATGTAAATTGATACAAAAAATGACATTATTTATGAAAAAAAAAATTAATTTTTGGCAAATTAAAACAAAAATTAGAAAAAAACGACGCAAGTCTACAAAAACAACTAACCTTGTTTAACAAGGTCGAAGTTTCAGTGTTGTATTGCTCGGTTATCGTGGCCAGCCTCTGCTCTAAACATAATTTTTCGGCCGCGAATCGATGCTCCAACGCGGAATATTTACTTCTAGCTTGCTGACAATAAAATCGGAAAATTCAGAAAAAATTAAGTTTTAATTAATAAAGTGAATAATTTACAATGATTCTATTTATTTACTTATATTCAATTTCTTTATTGTTAAAAAATCAGAAAAAATTAATACAGGTAATAAATTTTAAATAAACTGTTAAACAATACACGAAAAGAAAAAAAATTAAATGTTTACAAATAAACAAAAATAATGTATGTACAATAATAAATCAAAGTAAGAAATACAATTAAAATTATCTAAATAATTACAAAATAACGAAGGGATAAAACGGAATGAAAATTTTGAAAAAATAATAAGCCTTTTTGAACGAAAAAGAATAAAAACGGATAAAAAATAAAACGGTCGTTAATTAGTAACTTTAAATGATTTTTTTCGAATTTTTTCGGATATTTAAGCCTGAAAGAACGAATGCAACGCGCCCCAATCACCCAGAGGGCAAAGTTTGCCTATAAAGTATGTACAACGAAAACGAGGGCGCATATGTAGCTGCGAAAAAATGCAACAAAGTTTTGGAGGGCCGGTGACCGTAGGTTGCTTTGAACAGTCTCCGATATAAGTGTTAACAAATTAAAGGTTTGGTGTAAACCGAAGCTGATGACTTCAGTCGTCCTTTACATACGTACGCGAACTTTTTACGCGTCACGTAAAAAGTGTAAACTAGCCTATACCATCTGACCCGCGGTATGTGTACAGTAGGTAGCTCAGTCTATCCTCAGCCAAATTATCAAACCTTTGGTGTAAACTAACGATTATGAAGCCATCCGCTACGTTAAGTTCGCCCACCGAGTATCCTTTAACCCATGACCCAAAGTCATACCCATACATGTAACGGCTTAAAATTGGGGTATGGGAGTCCAGGCCATTTTAAGGGCGGGGGTAAATGACTTACAATTTCTGATCAAAAAACGGACAAAAACGCATAAAAACAGCCATAAAAATCCGATTTTTGCCCAAAATCGGGGGATCAGAAATTTTCTGGCCTTGGGGGAGGAAGGGACATCCGATTTTGGGTGGGGGAATTCCCCACACCCATCCTCCTGTTAAATATATGGTCGTACCATCATAAACTGAGTGAACTTTTTACTAGGTAAGCGACGTGTACAGTGTAAACCAGCGAGAGACCATCTGATATGCGGTGTAAAGTGCAAAGTAGTTAGCATCAGTCAGTGTCAACAAGACTGGCAAATAATGCGGACTGAGCTATACTATCTGCGATATATAACGTATTAGCGTTAATTGACTGACGTCAAGTCATAAGTGTAAAGTTTGAAGTAGCTTATACTATTACTCTCAGCCGCATTAATAAACTCCTCATTGTTTATCATGAAAGATTTTTGCACAAATGTAAACAAATTTGTTATATAAAGTAGTGAGTGTAAAGTGTAAAGTAGCTTATATTATTACTCTCAGTCGAATAAGGAAACTCTTCTTAGATTTACACGGAACGAAATTTTTCGACGGATGTAAGCAATTATATCAATATGCAAATTTAATAGTATAATGTACGTCTAATTCTTCGCTTAGCGATTTAACGCGTTGTAAAGCGTCGTCGCGTTGTTCGGACAGCCGATCGATTTCGTTGCGATTGTTGAAAGGCTCCAAAGAAAGAGTCGAATCATCAAAACGATCAGATTCTGCCAATAACTGTTGCTCTTTTTCTTCCTGTGTCGACTCAAAAATACAACAAATTTCAAAATTAATATGAAAACTTGAGGAAATTCCAATTTTTTTCGCAACTTTTGGTTTGAAAATTCGGAAAAAACTAAAGGAAAAGGAAAATTAGGACATACCAATCGCTGGAAAAAACTTCCAAGCTCTTGCCAGTTTATAGGCAAAAATTCGAAAAACACAAGAAACCAAAAAAACGCTAGGAATAAAAGTAATAGTAAGAATAGAAAACAGTGTAAATTCAGAGTCTGACAGCTTCAGTTGAAATTTGAAAAAACGAAGAAATATGCAGAATAATAAAGTAAAATAAGAGATATTGAAAAATTAAAACTTAGATAAATCGTATTTGCGAGATACCGTACATCGTTCGTTATCACTGATAAATGACAAAATTAGCGTTTGGAGGCTTATTATACTTGAGCTAGATAATAATATGGCATGATTATATGCATTAGAAAATCAGCAATCGAAGAGCTTTCAGTAGTTTGTGCTTTTAGGTCAGACTCTACAGTAATAAGCTTACCATGAGCCTTCAAACACAAAGTGGTTGATGATCACTCAAAAAAAGTGTTTTATACCTTCTAACTTTGTCGAGCAAATCTCAGGAACCGCTGCACCAATTTCAAGAAAAGAAAGTGTTGTAGATAGAAAAATTTGGGGCGCAACTATTTTGCCGGAAAAAATTAAAATTTCTCATTACTGTAGCCTGTCTCATCAGGAAAATAGCGATAACTGGCATTGGCCCTCACTTGCTTTTTACTGTATGTAGAAAGCTCGATAGTAGCGAAATAGTTGCGGCTTTACATGGGCTTTCTTGTGCAATAAATGAGCTTAAACTAGATTCGCTCGTTCTTCCGGCTTGCTCAAAATAAATTTGTGTCATGGAGGCAGCCATATTGGAAAAGATAATACTTTAGGATGTAGCTGTGTAACTACATCACATAATTTAATGATTCAGCATATGTTGAAAAGTGCGAAGAAAGGGCTTATCAATTGATTTTTTTGTTTGTTTAATTTGGATACAGTAGAAAAAAGTTCAAATATGGCTGCCATTTTACTTTACTGTAATGAAAAAAGTACCCATGAGAAAAGTTTTGACCCCTTCCCCGACTTCAGACAAAAACTTGCGAATTTAAGCGAAAAAATTTGAGTCATGTACCCCTTCGTACCCCCACCCTGAATTATTTCGAGCCGTTGCATTTATGGGGTAAAGGATCCGCCACCCAACTTCTGGATTTTCCCTGCCTGTCCCCTTGAAAAATTCAGATGATTCAGTCCTTTCCCACTGTTTGGGCAACCAGCCAAACTTTTACGACTTTAATGTAAGGCACTCGGGCCCCTTGAGCTCTTTTATTATTTTAGTTCTTAGACAACTGCAAATGCCGAATCAGGATTCATCAAATATGCCCTGATTTTGATATATTTCCGAAGCGTTCATTCGACAGCTTAGAGATTTTTCATACAGATTTTTATATCTGCACTTTTTGTGGCTTTAATCGGCTATTTCAGGAAAGGGCTAATGAAAATTCAAGCTTTGAGATTAAAAATATAAAAATTCATAAAAGAACGCTCGAAAAACGAGCCAAAAAGTAAATTGTAACAAAAATATTAAGAAAAATCCGTTCTGCAATTAAATTGAAATACTTGAACATAAAGAAATAATGAATGCGCTGAAACAAAATTATAGGCAAAAATATGAAGAAAATTAAGCCACATAAAAGCGAAAAAACGACAAAAAACGAAACTCGACGAGATCTGCTGTAGCTCAATTTATGATTAAATGCTAAAAAAGCAAAAAAACCAACAAAAAAACCAAATACTGCGCAAGAATGAAAGAAACATGAAAAAAAAAACAATCTTTCTCATTGAGAGTTCAAGAAAAGACAAAAAAGATGGAACAAACAAGATAACTTCCCGGCGAAAGTTTACGAAGAGCAGAAAAAATTTGAAAAGGGAAAAGCGCTCGGTAGATTTTGTCAAATCGCCTTTGCAGACGCGTAACAAGCTCAAAATTTCGAGTTGAGGGATATCGACCAATAAAGCAAGGAGGGGACGGGTAAATAAATATACTTCAATTTTTCGCCAAAAACGGCAAAAAATGCACCAAAAAACAACCAAAAATTGAAAAATATCACCAAAAATTGGGGTCGAAAATTTCTGGCTATGTGGGAATGGAGGACAACGAATTGAGGACATTCAATTGGGGATAACGACAAGTATATAAACGGGCTGCAGCGTGTTTTGGTATAAAGTTCCAAATACATAATAACTTCCTAAAATTGGAGGTCATCTACCCCCACTCGCCTCAAAATAAAATAAAAAATAATAATAAAAAATGATAAATAAAAAGAATAAAATAAAAAATAGTTTCCGATAATTTCAATTTTTTAAACAAAGGCAAAGCTTTTGTTAAAAATTTACGTCCATATAAATTGATATTTTTAAAAAAATATCCTAAATTATCTAATTTAATAAATTTTTTCATAAATTCGAATATGCAAATTACGTCGTGATTTTCGGATAAAAAAATTCGGCTATCGTACGGCTGTGTCGCCGCCTGAACTGCTGAACTTAATTTTCCCGATTTTATTTCCGATACATACGACGCGAATTGTTCCTCTAACGCGACTAATTCGTCTTTCGTTTTCTGAATTTTAATTTAAAATTTAAAATTTAAAATTTTCCAATAATCTACGATTAATATTTCTGCCAAAATTCAAGTTTAAAATAGCGTAAAAACGACTGAAATATATATATGTACAGTGCTCGCCACGAATGTTTACGTTTTAATATGCTCCGTAGCATACATGCCAGTATGGGAATTCTGGGGGGGGGGGTGAAAACCTAAAGTGCCTTTTTTGGGCCCAAAAATGGCCGGTACGCGTTAAAAAACATCGTTTTTGGCGTTTCTGACGATACTCTATCCTTCTAGAGCATGACATCATGAAAAAATTTCGAAAAAGTCGAATAAATTGACCAATATATCGCTTAAAAACATGAATATATGGCGCGAAGCGCCGAAAATTTGGCGATTTTGAGCAAATAGATAGCCAAAAACCCTTGAAAAGACACTTTTCCTACCAATTTTCAGGTAAGTTTGGAAACTTTTGAAAAATCGCCAATTCTAGGGGGGGGTGAAAAATTTTTTGCGGGGGTGAAACCCCCCCAAACCCCAAGATCATGTATGCTCCGTAGGATGATAGAACTTGCTAAGGGATATATGTTCAACACATCGAGTCATGCGTGGGCGGAAATAGGACCGACGTGTTAAAGATATATATATCTCTATATATATATATATATATATATATATATATATATATATATATATATATATATATATATATATATATAACCCCTAACAAGCTCTATCATCCTTTAAGCTATTAAAGCGTTAACATTCATGCAGTAGTGTAATAAGTTTTCAAAATATAATTGGAATAAAAAATACTTATCCTTTACCATTTACGAAATTCGAATAAATCAAAATTCTAAAATTAATAATATTGCGATCCAAAAACAATTAAATTAGAAAACTTTTTATTATTTGCAAACGCTCACTCGTAGCCTCTCAACTTTTTTGAATTTTTGATCAAATACACGGGTAAAAAGTGAAATTACAAAAAAGAATATTTTTCAAATTTTTTACTCAAAATAATAATTTTTACGACTTTCGGATAAAACTTGGATTCTTTGTATAATCGAATTTGAATGATAAAATGCGGCAAGATATGACAGACGGAGATGGTTGCGGATCTAGACACCCAAGAATTGAAAAAAGATAAAATTTTCTCAGGAAAATAATGTAAAATGGAAGCATAGCGAATTAGAATTTAAAATTTAAATTTTTAATAATCCAATATTAACATTTTTGACAAATGAAATTCATTAAACTGATTTTCAATGGCTCCAGTTGTAATAAGTTACTGTTTATCCAACTCTAAAGAAAAATTCTAAAATATTAAAGTTGAAAAATTATAAAATATCAATGCAGTGCAACCAATAATCATCTTGGAGGGAGGGTTAAGTTATTCCGACTCCACCCCAACCAGAAAAATTTTACACCCCCCAGAATTCGGGATTTTTCAAAAATTTTCCTGAAATTTTCTAAAAATTCGTAAGAAAAGGTGCCTTTTTAAAGCGTGTTAGCAATCAATTTGCCCAAAAGGGTCAAATTTTTTGGAGCTTCGCGCCATATACTCATGTTTTGACTATATTTTGTTCGATTTGTACGATTATTTTGAGAATTTTTCTTCAGAATTTTTAGTTTTTATGCTCTAAAAAGAGCGAGCGTCGTAAGAAACATTGAAAAACGGTGTTTTTAACGCATACCCACTATTTTTTGGGCCCAAAAAAGGCACTTTAAAACTACTTTCCACTCAGAATATCCATGCTTTGTACATATGTCTGCTTACTACCCAAATTTTGAACTCAAATTATATGAAATTCTATAGCTTGCACTCTGAACGAATTCGAGTCGTAAAGTCGTTCCTTATTTTATTTCTTCCATTTTTTTATTTTCATTCTCTGGAACATCAAAATTTCGTAAAAAGTTTTAACGGAATATTAGGCGTTCATAAAAACATTTTAATGACAAAAAACCCCACTTTTTCTTGAATAGATTTAAGTCTGTCGATTTTTTTAGCAAAAAATCGCTAAATTGCCTTATTTCTCTTAAATTTATCCGAAATCAGTATTTTTTTATCATTTTTCCAATTTTTTTGACATTTTATTCATTTTCAGCATCGTCAAAAGTCTTGCACATGCATAAAAATGAATATTATCACCTGAGCGCTTATCTCGACTGCCTTTTTCTCTTCTTGCGCTTGAAGTAACGCATTACGAAGTGCGGCCAATTCTTTGTCCTAAAAAAAGATAGAAAATAATTAGAAAAACCAATAAGAAAAATGCATAGCCTAAATTTCATCGACGGATGATGGGGTTCCTAAATAGTATTTCTCCCCATATCTATTAATTTTAATCCATCCTCCGAAACTTTTTTCTTAAATATTTTAGGTGTATTTTTAAATTTTTTTGCTCGTTTTTTCGAGTTTTTCCGTGTTTTGCATGTTCGTTTTTAAATCAAAATTCAGGGAGCTTTTTATTCGGCCCGTCAAAATATTCTATGAAGTCATGCACAACATTTTGATCCGTTACATCGCATGCCATTAAACGGCTGATCATATTCAACATTTTTCCTGTTTTTTTTTTGAGATAGAAAACTAACTTTTTATTTTTAAGTTGAAAACCGCAAAAGATCCCAAAAACCTCCTTTTTTAGCTAAATTGAAAAAGGCCACTGAAAATGACGGCGGAGGAACAAATAAAAATAAACGGCAACACATTTGACAATTTCAAAGCTCATACAAGCACACGTCCCGCAATCCTGAAAACGGCTGTGTTTAAAGCCAAAACGGCATCAGGGATAAACAAATGCCCAAAAATCCTCAATTTTTCGAACAAACCGACAAAAAAGTCCCATTTGCAGCGTTTTTAAGGGCCTTTACAGTGGTCGCCATGAAAAATGTCGCGCTATCATCCTAAGAATTATGATAGAGGATGCGTCTCAAAGCGCCGGCGTTACGTCCATCATGCGCTATCATCTCTTTTTTCTATTAAGCGCCATTAACCTCCTATCATCCCGTTAATCTGGCGATGCGGACGGCGCAGTTTAGCTATTAATAGCGCCAACAAGGAAGCGCGCACGTGAATGCTGGCGCGCTACCTTCTTGTTGGTGCTATTAATAGCTAAATTACGCAGTCCCCATCGCCAGATTAACGGAACGATAGAGAGGTTAATGACGCTTAATAGAAAAATGACCGTGGGCAGCACGGCGCTCAGCATCCTCAGTCACTTCTGAGGATGATGGCGCGTCATCGATCGCCATATGGCCAGAGAGGGTGCCATTTTTGGCGCCCCGCGCTAAATAGCCATTTTCGACACTAATTTCTGAAATTTTTCAATTTTTTAGAAAAATTATTCGATTTTTTATAAAGATTTTTTTAATGTTTTGAGAGTTAGAAATTAGGAAAATAGTGTTTTTGACGCATAACCACCGTTTTTGACTCCAAAAAGCACCTTAGAAAAAAGCTGTAATGAGCAAGAGGGCTCTAAATCTTATATTAATACACATAACTTGGTTGCAATATTAAATCGCGCTCTGAGACAAAAAATAAATATAAAAGATAAAATAAAATAAAACTAAAGAATGCAAACAGGAACTATAATAAATAAAGTACAAATATATAGGAAAGAAACACGATTGTTAAAAATAATAACCTATATTAGAGTGTGAACTTGGCCAAGAATCGTGCAGAACGCTTTACACCACAACTTCCAAAATTTATGAAATTTCACTGAATCATAGATTCTGTTATGCTAATCAAAAAAAAGTAAAAAAACAACAAATTTTATTCTTTAAAATTTATTTCGCTCGAAATTTCAATATTTTTTAATATTTATGTATTTTCACTCAAAATTCTGAAGCACTTTACGAATAGTACAAAAAGTTAAGTTATACCCGAAGAAAAGAGGTAACATTTTGCATTAAACTACGTTAGTTTACACTTTTGAGTTGCTTTAGATACGATGTATGCACTCGCAAAGAAAACGAATCTAGATAAAAGTAATTCATTTTTATTTATTTATATTTTCAAATTTATTCATAAATTTATAAGAAATTTATCAACCGCACTAATGATTCAACCTTGGTAGTATCGATTTACACAATATCTTAATGTAGAAAAGACGCATCTAAGAAAAACCAGAGGACAGCCTGATTTTAAGGGGTATCGTATTTGTACCCCTTAATTTTTCCCCAAAAAAAGCTTAACAGGACAACAAAAAAGCATGCTTTTTCCGCAAACTCGGGATATGGAGAATCCCTACTTTTTCTGGATGTTTTCGATAATTTATAATTTCATATTGCCTTTTCATTCCTGGAAAACGAGAGATGCAAAATTTCGGTAATATTTGAAAACGAAACTGACTATAAATTTCTTACAAGTGACTCATTAAGCGTGTAAAGTACAGTACAGTACTTTTGTGACATGACTTTACACTAGAATTTACAGTGATCGCCATGAAATATGACGCACTATCATCCTCAGAATTATAATAGATGATGTGTCACGAGCGCCGCGTTTCATCTATCATGCGTTATCATCTCTTTTTTATTATTATACGCTATTAATCTGTATCATTCCGTTAATCTGGCGATGCGGACGGCGCAATTTCTCTATTAATAGCGCCAACAAGAAGGAAGCGCGCATGTGAATGCTGTAAGTGCGCACGTGAATGTCGTTCTATATTTAGACGAGCTGGTCTGTATTGCATACCTTTCTGCAAAATTCTTCGTCGTCCGTCGCCGGCTGGCAAAAATATTGATTTTAATGTCGGCTCGCCTAAATATAGAATGACATTCACGTGCGCACTTCAAGCATTCACATGCGTGTTCATTCTTGACTGGTGCTATTAATAGCAAAATTGTGCCATTCGCATCGCCAGATTGAAGGAATGATACAGATTAATAAAGTATAATAATAAAAGAGATGATAGCATATGATAGATGAAATGCGCGCATATGCATCATCTATTATAATTCTGAGGATGATAGTGCGTCATCTTTCATGGTGATCACTGTATATATGCTTTACAAAGCCTTCTTTACAATGAAATCAGGACGTTTTCAGGGCTAAGAGATAAATAAGAGGTATCTTTTTGGGTTTTAATTGTTTCAAAATCCAAGATGAAAAATCAGGAGGTGATTAAGAAATAAATCGGAACTCAAATGATAAATCGTCGTTGGTCATTTTAGCCCGAGAAACACTCAAAATCCTTGTTTAATTGAAATCAAGAGTAGATTGCATAAGTCGAAGATACCGTAAGACAAAACAGGAATCTGCCTTTTGATCATATTATTTTTCTTTCTTTCCTATATAGCAGCAGTGCATTAGCTTTCAGCAAATAAGACTTATTTTTAGGGTATTTTGAAGCATACATTCAAAGGCTCAGAAATTTTTATATAAGGATCTCTAAATTTTTGGGGATTTGATTGGCCATTTTTTGGAATGGATAAGTAGCATAGTTTCCCAAGATCTTGAGTTCAGGGGGATGAAATCTCAAAATTTGGGGTCACTAAATTTAGATTTCTAGCCTTTCTTGTAAGGTCATATATGAAAAATAGGTAAGACGTTCTTTATAGAATGTTTTGATGTGAAAAACCGCATTTTTCGGCACTTTTTATCCAATTCGGACTCGTTTCGTCACTTTTATAAGTAAAAAATATAGGGATCCATCCAGGGGCGTAACAGGATTTTATTTAGAGGGAGGGACAAAATTTTTGAAGTCCTATCTATCGAGAACCGTTAGGAGATACGCAAAAACAATGACTTTTTTGAGCGTTTCTCGACGAGATGCATGCAACGGTGAAGAAAAATTTTAAACAAAAATTGAAAATTTTTTTGCTCAATTTCAAACTAGGATATAAAAAATCTACCATTTAACTTATCTGTATGATTAATTTTTTAATATCATGTTAAAGCTCGACACTAAAACGTTTCAAAATTCTTGTCTTTGCATTCAGTTTTGCGATTTCGCAACAAAAAAGCGAATGCAGAAAATAAGGAATCCGGCGCGAAGCGCCGAAAAATACATATAGACTTTAGTGACCACACCTGGGCAATGCCCCATATCGGCCCATCACCGGGACGGGCCGAACCAAAAGTTGGACGGGGCGAAGGGGTAACCTGGACGGGGCTCACACATGCACATAGGGAGGTGAGGGGGTTATTACCCCCTGAGGGGTCAGCTAGACCGGTACTGTCCGGCGATTTTGAGCGAACAGGTCTTGTTCTGCATCATTTTGACATCAAAATCAGTAAAAATGTCAAAATTTTTCCGGCGCTCCGCCACGGATTAGTAGTTTTATATACTTTTTACCCAAAAATTGCTAAAAATTGATTAATTTCTGTATTTTTAGTGTTAAAAGTGATGTAATACAGTCAACATGGACTGCAAATGCTTTAAAAATGCTAATTTGACTACGAAAGAACGTTTTATAGGCTATGTTGACTATTTTGGTCGTTTAAACAACAGAAAATTTGTGAACGTTAAATTTACTGTTTTGGATTTCTGAGATTTCACCCCCCTGCCGACCCTGACCTTGTGCACCTATGACGGGGCTACGTTTTGTACAGGGAGAAAATTTTTGGAGATAAATTAAGGAAATGCTAGATACAGTATATCATGATGAGTTTCCAAAACATGCACAGGAACCATTTTATTACGCTGTTCGACACCTTTTTCATGGATGGACCCACCTTTTTTCAGTGACTGACCCACTGATTAAGCTGAACGACCCACCTTTTTCAGGCAAAGACCCACCTTTTTAGGGACAGACCCACCTTTTTCAGAGTCTAGGGACCCACCCACCCTTTTGGCCGGAAGTTGGACGGGGCGGACCGTCAGCCATTGCCCAGGTATGTTAGTAACTCAAAAGTGTGCTAAAAATGCATTTTAGCTATTCTTTTAATAGACTTCTAGAATTTTTAATTTTCTCCTTTGGGAGACCATCGTGAGAAATGAAAATATTATTTTATTTCGGGTGGGGGGAGGCGCCCCCGCTCGAAAATTTAAACTTATCAAACTTCATTCTAGGTATTTTATGGGTAAACAATACAGAAATGTACCAGTCGGCGCGCAGCGCCAAAAATTTTTTCAACATCTCTGCTACTTTCGTTCCCAAAAATCATGCAGAGAATGTTTGACATTTCAAAATCGTCTGACAATGACCAGTGGCGGATCCAGGATTTTCCTAAGGGGGAGCGGTACCCCTATGGGTGGAACCCTGACTTGGGCGGAAAAATTAGCTGTTTTAACCCGAAAATCGCTAAAAATCGCTCAAAAATCCTTAATTTTGCGCATTATTTTGGGCCAATGGGGGGGCGGCCGCACTCCCCCCTTAATCCGCCCCTGACAATGACTCGAGTCTTGGACCTTGGACCCTAACGTAGAGGTAATACCCCTCATCCCCTTAATGGAGTAAATGATTAGTAGACTTCATAACATTTTATTGAAAATCTAATAAAAAGATGATTATTTGATTGACTGACAATAGGCCAAAAAACTGCACTTTCTTTAGATATGAACTAGTCACAAACATTTAGAAGTCAGTTATTACAGCAGTATGGCCCTGAGTTAATTAGAGATATCCGCAGGTTGGATGGCATTGGGGAGAAACTAGCTCAAGCATCATCAAGTTCAACCATCCTGATGCAATGTCGAGACCTAGGTATCATACCTACAGGTTTAAGACTTAGAGACCCTATTAACAGCAGGGGTTCACAGAGGATACTACAGAGGGCAGGAAGAGCCCAGGTCAGAGAACGAATTAGGCATATGAGGTGGAGGAAGTCTAGTCTACAGGATGCCAAGAAGGCACTGGAAGAAGACCTAGAGAGGAATATGGCTTATAATCATTATGTGACTGCCAATAGGCCAAAAAATACACTTTCTTTAGATAAGAACCAGTCACAAACATTTAGAAGTCAGTTAATATTATATCATTAATTTTATTTTAATCAAATCCAAAAATTAAAAGAAATAAAATGCAAAAATTCCGAAAGACCGAGACGAAAAATGATCAAGAAAATGCTTAGAAAAAATAAGAAACGAGTGAATGAAAATAATAAAAAACGCAATAAAGAGGTATTAATAAAAATTCTAAACAATATAGACAAATGAAAGAAAAACATCAAGTACAAAAAGTAAAGAGATTCCTAATTCACTATCAAAACCTACAAAATGAAAAACTCTAAAAAATCTGAATATCTAGAATAGAGGAAATGCCAAAACCGCTGTTTAGGCAGTGGCGGATCCAAGTTTTCCTAAGGGGGGCGGTACCCCTAAGGGGAGGCGGAATTCTGTCTTGGGCGGAAAAATTAGCCGTTTTAACCCGAAAATCGCTAAAAATCGCTCAAAAATCCTTAATTTTGCGCATTATTTTGGGCCAATAAGAGGGGGGGGCGCCCGCCCCCCCTAAATCCGCCCCTGCTTTTAGGCATATCTGAGCAAGGGAATACAGAAATTTCCAAAGGTAAAATTAGAGCACAAAATTTAATGATAGGAGTAAAAACTCCATTTTAGCCTTTCCCGCATATGCGACGGCTACTAAAAATTTTTGGGAGGGGATCTCTGGCAAATTTTAGGGAGGGTGGATAATTGATTCCCAAATTTTTAGCCAAAAAATGGCAAAAAAAGCATCTGAAAATAGCATTAAAACGCAAGTTTTTGTCAAAAATTGAGGGACAGTCAAAATCTTTCGACTTTGGGCCAGCGTAAGACGACCGAATTTAGGTTGTGTATCAATAATCCCATACCAATAACAGGGAGGATGGGGGATATCTCTCTCAAAGTCGGCCATCCCCGATCTCCAAAGTCAGAAAATTTTTGATCCCCCGTTTTTTGGCGAAAGTTGGCCATTATTTAGGCGTTTTTGCATTTTTGGCCAAAAATTGAACGCTATTTACCCTCTCCCCAAAAAATGACCGCAGAGCCCTCAGCCGAAATTTCGAGCCGTTACGTAAATGCCCATCTCCCTGTCGCAATGCGGGGAACCCCTCGTCCCCGGCTATAAGGCTAAAACATTTTATTTAGCGCCGATTTTTGGCAAAAATTCAATTTTAAGACGGTTTTTAGGCCTTTTTTTCGCCTAGAAATATAGAGTCGATTAATCCTCGCAAAAATAACAAAATGACAGGTTATACCCCCATTTCGAGTCGTAACAAGCAAGGGGTTCCGCCAACCAAAGTCGGTCGTAACCCAGACTTATGGGCCAAAAGTGCGTTTTTAGGTCATTTTTACGAGTTTTTTAACGAAGATAGATAGTCAGTCACCATTCCTTTTAAAAATGGCCCACTATCCCATCCCGAAATTTCGAGTCATAATCATAAGTGGGCGGAATGGAAATTCTGGGGGTGCAAGATTTTTCAAAGCTCAAAAAAAGGCCTTAAAAATGGTGAAATATTGCGAAAAAAAATTAAAAAATGAATTCTGGGGGGTGTATCTTGGTTTCTCGGGGAGGGGGGGGTGCATACCCCCAAAACCCCCACGCCCCGGTGTGGTCATGACAAGTACGCACTGGACTAAACGGAGTGTCCGATATTATATTCAATTTACCATGCTTTCAATCTCGCGCACTTCTTCGGCTCGTTGATTTCGATTTATTTCGTCGCGCTTATTCGCGAACTCTTCCTAATGCAATAAATAATAAAAAATGACATTATACGACAAAAAATATATGAAGCATAAATTTGAAAGGTTAATAAGAAACGAATGGCGTAAAAAAGCAGTTTATGAAATAAATTTTTTCGGGCCCCAAATTTCGCGATAGAAGCGGCAAATTTGGCGATAAATCCTAATCAATTGAAACTACAGTATGCAGGGAAATAGTATTGAATAGATAGTCTTATTAACAAAGCAAGCGGCTATATATTATAAAATGATAAAAAAATAAGCAAATTAATAGATCAATAAATAAAATACGTATACTTTATACACATACATACAAGGAAAATGAAAAGTGCAATTAAAAGGTACAATTGCAAAACCCATAATAACAAAGGCGATACGAAATTAATTAAATACGCTCAATTTGGTAAGCATAATTAAAAATTTCACAGTCGATTCGTTTAGATTAAGCCAGAACTTAAAAAAGGAATCAGAATAAATTCTGTCCTAAATTACGAATAAAAGCATATACATGACGTTTTAGCTGATATGGAACAAAGATTAGACCAAAATTTGAAAAAAGTATACCAGAAATTATTCCAGCATAAAAATACTAGAGTAAAAATGAGGTTTAGGCTAGAATTAAAACAAGATTAAATCGAGTTTAAAAAATAGAACTAGAATTACTTTGGGTTTAAATTACGAGTATGTGCGTACGTATCAAGGACTTTTATCTAAAATTAAACAAGGATTAGAAAAAATTCAGAAGCTGAATTAGACCAGGATTCTTACCAGCCTAATTCACCAATGTAAAAACGATGTTTAGGCTAGGATACAACGAGAATTAGATCAGAATCAGACAAAGATTACATCAGCATTAAACGAAGATCGCATTATAAATAAATAAAGATCAGATCAGAATCAAACAAAGATTAGATCAGAAATAAACAATGATTAAATCAAGGCAAAATGAAAATTACACCAGAATTAAAAATCAGACCAGGCTTTGTAAACAAAATTAGACCAGAATTAAACATTGAGTAGAGGATAGAAAATAATTAGCTATTTTTTCTACCAGAATTAAACAAATTTAGACCAGAATTAAATAAGGATTAGGCCAGAATTAGACAAAGATTAGACCAGAATTGAAAAAGGATTAGACCAGAATTAGACAAAGATTAGACAAGAATTGAAGAAGGATTAGACCAGAATTAGACAAAGATAAGATCAAAATTAGACAAAAGTTAGGCCCGAATTCAATAAGGATTAGACAACAATTGAGTAAATATAAGATCACCATTGAAAGAAGATGTCAGTTTTAAAAAGATAAGACCAGAATGAAACAAATTTAGAAAAAAATTAAACAAAGAGTAGAGCGCGATTAAACAAAGATTAGTACGGAATCAAACCGAGATCAAATTCTAACTTAACAGAGATTAGACTTAAATCGGAAAAAATTCAGAACGAATATCGAAAATTTTTCCAAAAAATTCTGTTGAAATTTCAACCCAACGCTGTATACGTATCGTTAAAACTTATTATTACTAAATTTACCATTTATGTATACTACTTTATTAATAAATTTATTATTCGTAAATTCGTACCGTAGAAATTTCGCCATTGTATTGCTGGACGTCTGGCTGGCCCGATTTCGATTCAGCGTCCGACAATTCGGTTTCTGCGGGGCCTAATTTAGATTCGGCGTCCAATTTTTCGGCTTGCGCCCGAGTGTAAAGTGCTTCCAAGTCGGCGGCCAATTGTTTATTGCGTTGTAAAGCCGAGTTGTGCTGCTGAGAGAGGCGATCGATTTCGCAGTGGGACGAAGCGTACGCGTCGCGAAAATGGGCGCATTCCTCTTCAGTCGTCTCCAGCGAACGTTCAACGTCGGCCAATCGTTGCATCGCCTCCAATTTCTCCTCCAATGCGCGGCGAATATTTTCCTGGAAAAATCGAAAAAAATTCCTTTGTCGAAACAAAACTAAGTGCTCGACATGAAAGTAGACGCATCATTTTTGTAAGATTGATGTTTCTGTATCAACTTTTTTTAATTTAGGATATTGTTTTTTAACATGCCGTTGCTGCATCGACGCAGACGGAGTAATTCACCAATCAATAGCATCAAGAAAACGAAGCGCGCACGTGAATGGCCTCGGATCCAGCGGCATTCACGTGCGCGTTCAAAGGCATTCACGTGCGCGCTTAAAGCCATTCACGTGTGCGCGCCGTTTGCTTTATGCTATTAATAAACAAATTGCTCCGTCTGCGTCACGCATTAACGGTATGTTAGAGAATAACATCCTATAATAAAAAAACAAGTTGATACAGAATAATGGACAAAGCGCGGCGCTGGAGACGCATTATCTAACATCAATCTTACAACAATAATACGTCGACTTTCATGGCGACCATTGTAACAAAATTTGCAAAAATAATGAAAAAAGAATGTTCCTAAAAGAGACGAAAAAAAATTTCTGAAGAATCGAAAAAAATTTCTGGAAAAACCTTATAAAAATTTAGTGAAAAGACGGAAAAAAATTTTTCCGAAAAAATGGAAAAGCCTAAATCGAAAAAAAAATTTCAGAAAAAAAGACCAGAAAAAGATTTCGTCATAGAAACAAAAATTTCTGGAAAGAAACAAATTTTGAGAAAAAGCCAAAAAAATTTCCTGAAAATGATCAGAAGATTTTTGAAAAAATGAAAAAAATTTTTCGAAAAGAATGAACAAAAATTTGAAAAAAACAAAAAATTCTCAAAAAAAATGAAAAAATTTCTATAAAAATGTCGAAAAATTTTTTTTTAAAAAGTACGATAAAAATTAAGCGGAAAAAATCCTGAGAAAAATCAATTTTGTGGGAAAAATAAATGAAATTTTAAAAAAGCAAAAAAAATTTCCGGAAAAAAGCAGGAAAGAAACAACTTTCTGAAAAAATGCGAAAAAATTTAATGATGAAAAATCGGGAAAGATTTTAGGAAGAACGGAAAAAAATTTCTAGATAAACACCAAAAAACTTATTCGGAAAAACACCGAAAAAATTTTTCCGAAAAAATGAAAACAAATTTTTTGGTAAAAAACGGAAAAATTTTTCAGGAAAAACCGAAAACAAAATTTTCTGGAAAAACGAAAAAAATTTACTATAAAAAAACATCGAGAAAAGTCCTAAGAAAATCCTTTATAAAAATTTTTAGAAATAAGCGAATGAATTTTTTTTTGGAAATAAGCGAATTCTCTGGAAAAAACCGAAAAACATTTCAAAATTTTACAATTTATTTTTGGTATTTTTATATATTTAAAAAAATTGTTTCTATACATTTATATGAATTACTTATCGTATTATTCTTCGTTTTTAAGGCTTTTCGGTATTTAGCTTGTATAATTGTAAACATACATTACCGAAAAATAATTACAATAAAATAATCATAATTAAAAAATAATAATAAAGTAATATTAATTGAAATACTAAAATAAATTTAAAAAATAAAATAACTAAAAACAATTAAAGTCGTAAGTTCGCTATTAAGAAGGTAAAATTTTGACTTGATGGGTCGTATCGACAATAATATCATTGTTTAAAATACTTGTTTAAAGCAATATGACCAGTTGTTGGCCTCCTATGTACAATTGTCGCCATGAAAGATGACGCGCTATCACCCTCAAATTATAATAGATGGTGCGTCGCGAGCGCCGCGTTTCGTCCATCATGCGCTATTATCTCTTTTTATTATTATACGCCATTAATCTATATCATCCCGTTAATCTGGCGATGTGGACGGCGCAAATTAGCTATTAATAGCGCCAACAAGACGGAAGCGCGCACGTGAATGCTGGAAGCGCGCGCGTGAATGCTGGAAGCGCGCGCGTGAATGCTGGAAGCGCGCACGTGAATGTCGTTCTATATTTAGGCGAGCCAACATTAAAATCAATATTTTTGCAAGCCGGCGACGGACAATGAAGAATTTTGCAGAAAGGTACGCAATAAAGAGCGATGTACGCAGCACTGGTTAAGGAGTTTTTAAACATTTCAATTGATTTATAAAAAAACCTCAAAAAATGCTATTGAAGTTTTTTAGATGACTTAATATATAAATAATAATTAATAGACAGTGCTCGACTTGCAAAAATATTGATTTCAATGTTGGCTCGCCTAAATATAGATCGGCAGTCACGTGCGCGCTTCCAGCATTCACGTGCGCGCTTCCTTCTTGTTGGCGCTTTTAATAGCTAAATTGCGCCGTCCGCATCGACAGATTAACGGGATGATACAGATTAATGGCGTATAATAATAAAAAAGAGATAATAGCGCATGATGGACGAAACGCGGCGCTCGCGACGCACCATCTATTATAATTCTGAGGGTGATAGCGCGTCATCTTTCATGGCAACCACTGTATTGTAGCGGCTTGTTTACACTCCAATTTTACATTGTTTCAACCGCACAGTTTCTGCGATTATATAAATTTCCAGCAATTTCATAAATTTCCTGCAACTTCGTGTATTTTTCAAAAGTTTCTTGCGGCTTAATTTAAACGTATTATTTTTCAAAAATTAATTTTGCCTAATTTGAAAAACTTGTAAATGTAAATGAAAACAATTTCATCTTTATGCAAATAAGTTAAATTTTATAAATTTGGTTGCAGTATAAGCGATCAATTACTTTTCCTGCGAGCTCGTATCGTTCCTTTTCTTCGTGCAACTGCTGTATTTGTTCGCGCAACCTGTCTTCGCCAGCCCCCTGCAAACGGATGATTGAAAAATATTAAAAATTGAAAATAATTCGAAAAAGCAGAAATAAAAACTACTTTTATTTTCCTTTATTTGATAATTTACTGAGAAAAGAGTTTAAACAAACTTTAAACGACGCAACGCGAGTCGCAAACATTTTGCATAAAATTAAATTCTTATATATCGAGTTATTACAAAGGTCAAAGTGAATTTACTGACCATTTCGAAAACTAATGAAATTTGTTCAACTGTAAGATTTTATCATTAATTAATTAATTAACTAATTATTTATTCTAACACTTTCCTCACATCACATTCCGATTCTCACTTTTTGGTCATTTTTCATCCAGTCATCTCATTTTAATTAAAGCCGCAATTTTTGAAGGTACCTAATGATAATCCTACATGTACAGCATAGGTGCGCAAGTTCAAACTTCAAGAGGAAGATGAAAACTGAAAATTGGTACGTAGACAGCTACGTAATTCATAAACACGGTTATATAGCCTTTTTGGGCATAGAAAATTAGCTAAATAGCTTTGTGGGCTCATAAAACTGGCTATACAGCCTTTTTGGACTCACAAACATAGCTGTATAGCCTTTTTGTACTAAAAATAGCTATTTAGCCCTTTTAGAGTCAAGAAAATAGCTAAATATCCTTTTGAAACTCAGAAAAGACAACTATCTAGTATTTCTGAACTCATTAGGTAAGTTTTGTGTCAAAAAAGGCTGTGTAGCTAGTTTTCTGAGCTCCAAAAAGGCTATATAGCTTATTTTCTGAGCCTAAAAAAGCTTTATAGCAATGCTTTTTCGGCCAAAATGGCTGTATAGCTATCACTTTTTCAGAGCTCAGAGGGGGAGAGTTATACCCCCTCCCACCCCCATTCTCTTGTATGATGTACAGCATGAGATTACTGGGGGTAAGGCCTAAAAAATTTTCATAGTGCCTTTTTGGCTGAAAAATGTCGGGTACGGGTCAAAAATACTGTTTTCAGACCTTTCGGACAATACTCCTTCTTTCTAGAACATAAAAACATAAAAAATTAAAAAAAAACGAGATAATTGAACAAAGTATAGTCAAAAATGTGAATATGGCGCAAAGCGCCGAAAATTAGACTTTGGAGCCAAAAATGAGCTAAAAACGTTTAAAAAAGCACATTTTTTACAATTTTTCCAAAAATCGATAATTCTGGAAGGTGTTCACAGCCATACTGCGGGGGGGGGTCAGCAGCGATTCTGCGGGAGGGGGGGTCAAACCCCCAAACCCCTTCAAGAACACGTATGGTGATGATGCATGACTCCAGAACACCTCACTGTAAATAAGCTAAGCAACTCATCGTCCGAAAAAACAATTTTTCCAATATTCTTCACTTATTAAAAGCATATTTCGTGACAATTTTATGACCGGAAAAAAACGAATGAGGAGTAGAGGCAGTGAATACATAAAATACAAACAATGACAAATAAAAACTCAAAAACAATAAAATCACGTTGGTTGATGTTAAGTTCAACAAAAAAAATTTAAAAAAATTTAAATAGGTCTAATAAACCGCACCCATAACGGTCGTATTTAGTTGTGCTTATTTATTCAGCGTTTTTTACAGGAACTCTGATATTTCCGTCGATCAACGCTTATTCACTTTAATTACATATTTAGTAATGTATATCGGGATTTATCTAGGATTCATAACTTCATTTGTTTTGTTCTATTTAATTTATTTTTTTTATTTTTTATTTCCTTATATATACAATATTTCCTTCTGTTCTTTTATTTTTTACCTATTATTCTAAAAACATTTATATAAATCGTTTTTTATCCCCAGGAAAATACCTCCAAGCTAAGCTGACACCAGCCCACCATGCCAATGTTATCCATTTTTAATCAAATGTTTTAAACTACTCGTAAACAATCTGATCTGAACTTTGTGACTTATTTGGCGCCATGGACTTGCTGCGTTGATCATAACGTTCAGTGTTAATCAGAACATCAATTTGTTTACTTAATTAAATTAATAAAATAAATAAAATCATTTATCGAAAAATCAGTCAATGAATCAAGCTATATTATTAATCGTACAAAGCTCAAATGAGCCAGTTGAACAATGCCTGCATGTACATAAAAGAACATAACAAATGTAATTATAAAAAAAGCGTACAATGAAAGTATAATGCCATGCGAAGTGATAACAACGTGTAATCGTAAATTAGTTTGTAAGCGCTGAAAATATTAAATTTTGATTTATCTTCAATTTTTCAATAAATTTTTCACACCTAATGTAAACTAATATTCGAGGAATACTGTAGGAGGCGGTCCGTTTACATTAAAGATAAGCGTGTAACGGAGCGTTAAGGGAATCCTCCACCCAAAGTTTGTCGTCTTCGCCATGCCCATCCTCCCACCTCCCCCCACGTAAGAGAATTTTTGACACCTACCCGATTTTTCGCGAAAACTTACATTTCTTGGCACCTTTTACGCGTTTTTCTGTCATTTTTGGCCGAAAATTCGAGTCATTTAGCCCGCCCCCATCCTAAAAATAGACCCCTCCCATCCGAAATTTCGAGTCGTTGCATCAATGACTCGAGGCTGCTGTAATGACGTTAATATAACGCAAGCGAAGTAGAATTCAACGTATATAAGATATAAAGCAGTAGGAATGACTGGCTTGAGCAATACAGTGTAAACTAAGATTTTTCCTCAAATCACCTATGAGCACAATGCAAGTCGCAAAAACTCTGATATTTAATAACGGAGTCTTGAATAATTTCAAACGATAATAGGCGACTAAGTCAATAAAGCATCATGCGCGCAAACAGGTGGTGTAAACAACATGAAGTTTATTATATCTTCACTGCGCTTGAGCCATCAAGTCGGGATTAATATTAAATCAACTGTTTCGCACACTTTACACTTTTTTGAAATTTATAGTTTAAGCTACTTGACCATCTAAAGATGTCAGATCGTTCATGCGTACTTAGAACTAAATGCTTTATGTTACATAGCCATGAAATTCTTGAAGTTTACACCATGTTTTTTCTTGAGGGAAACTCAGAAGGTTGATTCAGCTTAACGATAGCTGACGTCATTATGCCTGCTAAATGGATAAACAGCCGCGAACGACAAGTAGTTTTAAATAGTAGACGCAAAATTTTTTGTACTCTCAAATAAACAAAGTAAATGGGTAAAACGCAAAAAAAATAAAATTTGTAACATATAACGTAAACCAAAGAAAAAGAATAAATATACACAGCTTAGTTTCGGCTTATCTCAACGAACTTACCGCAGGCACTTCCCGACAAGCTTCTTCGACTACACTTTACTCTACTCTCCGTAACTTTGCACTTTACTCAAACTTTTACACGCGAATTCTGGGTAGACTATTTTTAGTGTAAAGTAACGCATTAGTTTGCATTAGCAACAGCAAGACGACGCGTTAAGCAACGATTTAAAGACGGGTTAATATCTTAATATATTAAGCAAAAAATTTGACAGATAACATAAGTAAACAGTGACAAATGTAAATTTGATTAATTTAAAAAAAATAATTATAGATTCTTTTCAAGATTAAACCATTCGTTGACCTTAGAATAAGCCATGAGTTGACCCTCGAGCAATTCGATGCGAGACAACAGCCTATCTTCGTCGATAAGAGCTCGCCAGCAATTCTCCGATGCGTCTTGCGTGCTATTGAGCAGCGAGTGTAAAGCGGCTAATCTCGATTCGATCAATTGTTCTCTATAAACTGCTTCCTGTGAAAGCAAGGATCCCAGAATAAAAACCATACAGATCGAAAGATTGGGGGAGGTAGCGTTCGGCAGACATGCGCAGCATGGGAATTCAGGGGGTTCAAGTTTTCTAGAGCATAAAACTTTTACAAAAAAAAAATTCGAAAAAAGTTTAAAAAATTCAAAAAAAAGTTTTAAAAAATTCGAAAAAAAGTTTAAAAAAATTCGAAAAAAAGTTTTAAAAATTCGAAGAAAGTTTTAAAAAAAATTCGAGAAAAGTTTAAAAAAATTCGACCAAATTGCACAAAATAAAATTTAAAAATGAGTATATGTATGGCTCATGAGTGAAAACTTTCCGGGTGGAAACTCGTATCTTCTATTTTTGGCGAAAATGGCAAAAAGCACCTAAAAAATAGCCTACAACGCGAATTTCGGCCAAAAAATGTAAGGGTACCATTTTAGCTATCCAATGTCGGTCGTCCCCCTCACCTCCGAAGACTACATTTTGTGCCCACCCACCCCTTCCCTTTCCCCCACTTCATTCCGATTTTTGGCAGAAAATTCTGTTTCAGACCACTTTTGGATGGTATATTTTAGAGCTGTGCCGGGGCCGCCTTTTTTGCCGGGGCCGGGCCGGGGCCGGGGCCTAGGCCCCGGTGCCGGTGCCGGCCTGGCCGGGGCCAATAATAGCGTGCTTTACCATGCTCATAGTACGACCCTGCCCTACCCCTTATATGTATCTATGCATATATTCTTGCTTGTAGATATGCACGTCAAGCGTTAATATTTGTTGGGATTACAAGATATAACAGAACATGGGCATTGGGGGATCTAGACCCCCAGAATTCACATTTCCCCCCCCAGAAAAATCCGCTAGACCCCCCAGAAATTGATTTTCAGAATTTTTTCTGTTTTTCTGCGGTTTTTTATGCTAATGGATAGCTCTCATTGAGAAACGCGAGAAAAGGGTGTTTTTTCCGCTCTACCATATATTATCAGGCACTTTTTGAATTTTGGACTCCCTAGAATTTTTGAGCTGCCCATGTATGGATTTAACTCCTCTGACTTGGATGCGTTTTTCAATGTGCTTTACTTTGCACTTTTGAAGGCTTACTATTCTATTTGTTCTGATAGACGTAGCTGTCTGCTACCAAGCAAGCTGGAATTGCTCGTCTATATGAATTGCAATTTAAAATATGTCAATTTTGATTATTAATTAGAAATTTGCACCAATCTGACACAGTGAAATAAAGATTTGAATTAGCAAGATCTGTGGTTTGCTTGAAATTGAGTTTGAAGGTAAATCTGCCCAAAACATTATCAATTTTCTCTATCATAATCAACTCTAACATTGGCCCCGGCCCCGGTGCCGGGGCCAGCCTGGCCCCGGCCCGGGGCCGGGGCCTAGGCCCCGGCCCCGGGGCCGGGGGCCGGGGCCTGGCCCCGGCACAGCTCTAGTATATTTGTCGTTTTTCCACAAAACCCTGAGGTAATTTATACATATATACCTTCCCCATCAATGTAGCAACCAACGACTTAAAATTTTGTGAGGTAATTATTCCAGCCATTTTTTTATGGAAAAAGTAAAGAACCTATAATTTTTCGCCAAAAATGATAAAAAAAATTCTAATTACCAAAAAACTCACACTTTCGCCAAACAGCGGGGTTGGGGCGCGGAGGGGGGTTGGCTTGGCGGGGTCAAAATTCTTTGACTTTGAGAATCGCGAAGATGACCTATGTAGTTTAGGCTAAGGGATTTTCACATCAATCTCATTCTTACATCTATGACCTTCCTCCTGTAAAAAATGGTTGGCTGTACCCCTAAAAAGATTTCCAGCTGCTACGTATGTCTCAGGGTTTAAACCATATACAGTTGTCACCATGAATGATGACACGCTATCACCCTCAGAATTGATAATAGATGGTGCGTCGCGAGCGCCGCGTTTCGTCCATCAAGCGCTATTATCTCTTTTTTATTATTATACGCCATTAATCTGTATCATCCCGTTAATCTGGCGATGCGGACGGCGCAATTTAGCTATTAAAAGCGCCAACAAGAAGGAAGCGCGCAAGTGAATGCTGGAAGCGCGCACGTGGATGTCGTCCTATATTTAGGCGAGCCAACATTAAAATCAATATTTTTGCAAGCCGGCGACGGAAGATGAAGTATTTTGCAGAAAGGTACGCAATACAGAGCGATGTAAGCAGCACTGATTGAGGAGTTTTTTAACATTTCGAATTGATTTATAAAAGAGCCTCTAAAAATGCTATTGAAGTTTTTTAGATGACTTAATATATAAATAATAATTAATAGATAGTGCACGGCTTGTAAAAATATTGATTTTAATGTTGGCTCGCCTAAACATAGAACGACATTCACGTGCGCGTTTTCAGCATTCACGTGCGCGCTTCCTTCTTGTTGGCGCTATTAATAGCTAAGTTGCGCCGTCCGCATCGCCAGATTAATGGGATGATACAGATTAATGGCGTATAATAATAAAAAAGAGATAATAGCGCATGACGGACAAAACGCGGCGCTCGCGACGCACCGTCTATTATAATTCTGAGGCTGATAGCGCGTCATCTTTCATGGCGACCACTGTATGTTCTCGAGTGAATACGCAAATGGGAATAGTCACCCCTAAAGTGACTGCTGACCCCCCTCAGCAAAATGGCAGCTGTCCGCACAGAATTGTCGATTTTTCCAAAAAGATCGTGTAAAGTGTGCTTTTCGGCTCAAAAATACGCTTCTCTTTTTTTGACCATATTCTGTTCAATTTAATCAATTTTTTGAGATTTTTTTGAAATTTGTTTCGTTTTTATATTCTGCAAAGAAGAGCACGGACTCAAAGGTCGAAGAACAGTGTTTTTGTCGTTTAACCATGTCTTTTGAGCCAAAAAAGGCACTTTTCAAAAATTTTGTTGCTGGCCCTCTGCCCCAGAATTCCCAAGTTAAACAATGTATGTATATGACTGGTGAAAGATTAAAATTTTGGGCAAGGAAGAGGACCATGTATGTATGATGTCGCCGGAGAAACGAGAGGTAAGGCTTTTTAATAAGAAACATAAGGAAAATTTATGCTAAAAAGAGGTCAAACTCGGTAATATTCATAGAACACGTTTGATTTTTGAGAGCCGAGAATAGAAATGGCCCAGTGTATGATTACATAAAAGAATCAAAAATCGAAAAAAAATCGAGAAAACGAGAAAAACCGCTCGAAATCATCTTCTGATTGTAAATCGCATAAGTTAGTTTTCGCTATGGTTTACACCGATTTTCATAATAAATTTATGTCTTGAATGGATTTTTTGTTTTTTACACCAATGTATCATATGTATGTAAGCCCCATGCAACTGATCCAAGATTCTCCAGTTTAAACAAGCGCAAGCTAAGCTTTTAAAAGTATTGTGAAATCAAACATGTAAATGTAGGAATAGGGGATACCTCCACCCAAGCTGGCTGTCCCCATTTCCCACAAGGTCAGAAAATTTTGGACCCACAACCCTTTCTCAAAAAATTGACTTTTTTTGGCCGTTTATAGGTGTTTTCAGGCCGTTTTTGTTCAAAAATTGGAGGTGATTACCCCCGTCCCCGCTGAAATTGGCCGGGACCCCCACCCAAAATATTGAGCCTTTTAATGTATGAGTATAGTCGATTGATCCTCATAAAGGATGCCGACTAGGAAAAAGTCGATGACGTCATTAAAAGTCGGTGATTCATCGGTGACGTCATAAACGAAGCATAATTTATCAGTGACGTCATCTAAATAAAAGCCGACTCATCGGAGACTAGACGTCACGCTACAGTATCGAGGATTGTTCTCCCTTCAATATATGTGGTAAAGCAATACGGAGTTCAAATTAAGAATCCTAAAAATTGAAAATCTTAAAAATATAAAAACTAAACCTGATTAAAAAAAATTAAAAATTAAATCTATTAAAATCCCCTAAATTCAATCGTCTTTCAGCTCACTTTGATATATTGCTGCAATTGATACAATTCTTGACTATTGATCGTAGCCGAGGCGACTGATACGGCAGAACTGTGAATCGTGGAAGGCGAGGGTGAAGCGTGCGAATACGAAATGTCGATTCTGAAAAACCCATAAACTAAATGCTTAAAATAAATCGAAATACGATAATTCAAACTTTAGAAACATCTAGACACTTTACACCAAAAATGTAAGAGAGGGAAATCGGGAATCCCCCAAAGTTGGTCGTCCCCCTCCCCAGAGTCAAAATTTTTTTGACCGCCCATACATGCTACTGAGCGGATGGGGGATCCCTCGCTCGAAGTTGGTCGTCCCCCATCACCCGAAGACAGAAAATTTTTGACCCCTTTTCCATCTCCCTCATAATTTCTTACAAAAACTTACGCTTTCTGACTATTTTCAGCTGTTTTTGCCTATTCTATGCCAAAAATTAAAAGCATCAATCCCTTGCTCGGGAACCCCACCCCATTATACATCTTCTGAGGTGTTTAGAGTTTTAACCACCCTCCCTCCCACAATGCCTGCGACACCCCAGAATTGTCGATTTTTCATTTGAGCAATTGTAAAAATTGTTCCTTTAAGGCCATATATGCACACTTTTTTGACTGCGTTTTGCTCAATTTGCTCGATTTTTTCCAATTTTTTGAGACTTTTTTCGTTCTTATGTTCTAGAAAGAACAAGCATCGTCCAAACGTCAGAGAACTGTGTTATTGACGTTTACCCATCGTTTTTAGCGCCATAAAACCACGCTTTAAATTTTTTTGGAGCTTGACCCTCAGAATTCCCAAGATCTATACATACATATGTATGGCCCCTCCATGAATTTTGAGCCATTACACGTATGACCTATGACCCCCAATTTTAGATAAGAACTTGGAATTTTTTAGCCATTTTCAGTGTTTTTTGCCATTTTGGCCGAAAATCGACAAATAGTTAACCTCCCACATCTACAGACGGCAGGGGACTCCCACCCACGTGTTTGAGTCGTTACATTATTAGTTTACACTGGCAAAGCTTTAAATTGAAACGTTTACTCGCTTCTTGACGAAGCTTCTCGACCATCGGGTAAATACAATCGAGCAATGCAAATAATGGATCCGTGGGTTACTGTAAAGAAAAAGTAACGATTACGTCCGCGGCTCAAAATAAATGGAACACTTGTGCTCAAACCCGTGAGATGATGCTTCAAGTAAATGATAAGTACCTAACTAGGATTATCTAATTGATTTAGCGTTGAAGATGGAAAACAAATCAATTGAATGCTTTTTATATAGATTTACTGTTGCAGCTAATAAAGCTAAAAGCGAAATACAATAATAATAATAATGATGAAATAATAATAAATGATAATAAAATTAATAATGATAATAATATTATTAATAATGTAATAATAATAATAATAATAACAAAAATAATAAAAACAATAACGACAATAATAACAAATAAATCGGAACATGGAAGGAAGCTGAATAAAAGAAATTCAAAGTAGTGTTTAAACATTGCGATAATGTAAGCCAAAACTACCCGTAATTTATAGGTTTTTAATGTCATTTATAAATAAGTATTAAATAGAAAATTAAGTAATAAAACGACTATTAAATGCAAAGCAATTCACTAAACACGCATGTTTACCTTTTTTCGTATTTTCAACGATTTCTACTCCGAACTGCAAAATATCGCCCGAAAAAATTTCTCTGGCCGGGCTCTCTTCCGAGCCTTTCGACAATCGCTGATTGTTAACGAACGTGCCATTCGAGCTTTTCGTATCCTTCAGGAAGAACTGATGAAAAAAGTATTTAAAGATATATGTTAACTTCGATGATACGCGTAACAAATAGGGTAGATAATGTTCAGGAGAGTACCTCTGGGGAATGGGGGGTTCGGACCAAACCCGTAGCTGACCGTTCTATTTTGGGGAGGGACCAACACCTATTGGGAGGTCGGGGTCCAAAAAGGCCAAAAATAGCACAAAATAACGTTTAAAAAGTCATGTTTTCCCGGTTTTTCCTGAATTTAGGGGTCAGGACCCCTGTGATTTTTATCCTCAGAAACCCAGAAATCAGCTAAAATACACTACCAAAGGTCGAATAACTCTCTTTTTGCCACACCAAAATCGCTACTGTACCATATTGAAGTAACCAAAACTTTTTGTGTACAAAATGTACAAAGACTTCTGGGGACCATCTTTGTACACGTACAAACGGACCTTATACAAAAAAACACTGTACAGTAACAGGTTATATATAGTAAAACTGAGTTTTCCGACCTTTAGTAGTATAGCCTAGCTAATTTTTCACTTAGACTCTTGCGCCTTGTAAAACCCGTAATTTCTCAAAATATAATTTTATGTACTTTTTATGTAGGTACATGTGTATTGTGTACTATTTATCGCGTCTTTTTGTTCCTTTTATACTAACAGCATGCCTCATTTTTTACCTTTTATCTATTTATTTGTTCATTCATTTATATTTTATTTATTTTTCTTCTATTATCTCTTTTTCATTTTTTATCACATTGATGACTTTCTATTATTATTCTTCTTCAATTTTGTCATAATGCCGTAAGTTCTGGCTTCTGACAGGAAAACTGCGAATTACTATATATACAGTATGAAGCAGTAGAATGTTTTGACGGATTCAGGCATTTAAACGCGATGCTGAAGCATAACAAAAAAATCATAGTGACCAGCGGTGCTATGCGACTTAAAATTTCGACGTTTTTGCTCTTTAAACGCAATTTTTACCGTTACAGACAATTATTTTTAGAAATTCCTAACCCTTTTACGTTTTTTGTCCACTCAAATCTTTGAACATGTAAAACGAGATTTAACAGTTGACGGGGGATCTAGGATGGCGCGCTCAAGCGCCTCCAGCGGAATCTGGGGCAGGACCCGTAAAATAAAAACACTTTCATGTTGAATAGTAATGTTAAAATTTTTGCGAAATTGGCCAAATCTTGGTTCTAAATTAAGCCCAAGCACTTGAAATCGATCAACTCCTATTGTAGTAATGGGTCGCTGCCAAATAAGATATAAAAAGATGTATCAATGAAAATTTTGTTCTTACCGTTTTCAAGCCCATTTCTAGCCTTCTTATTAACAAGATTTACATAGTTCAGAAAAGAGAAAATGCGCAATAACGCAAGAAAATTTGGACACTCTTTTTAATCACACTAGGATTATGTGTCCTTGTAAAGAATAACAAACAATGCAGAGGATAGACAAACTGGTACGTTATCATTTTTGCACTTAGATGCTCAACAAGCATGTGCAGTTTCATTTAACGAACAAATAGCGCATTAAATCACTTAAGTGATGTAAAGCGCCGGATTATTATAGCTCGATTCAAGCTTCTGAACTCATTGGATCTATATAACAATAAATAATAACGAATCGGCGCGAAACGCCGGAAAAATTTGACGTTTTTTGTTATTTTGAAGGCTGAAGGGTCCATTTAAATGGACTGATTTTTAGAAAAAAGTGAGAAAGCAAAGGAAAATCAAACAAAATTGCCTTTTTTACCCGTTTTTAGCCCAATTTTGAGACCAACCAAGCTTTGAGAGCTCACATTTAAATAATTTGAAGCTTTGTGCATCCCCAGGTATGGTGGATACGCGTCAAAAATATGACTTTGTTGGCGTTTCTGACAATGCCCTATCTTTCGAGAGCGTACAATACAAATGTTAAAAAATTTCGACAAAATTGGAAAAAAAACAAGATTATTCTTGTTCTTTTTCAATTTTTTCGAAATTTTGAAACAAAATATAATTCAAAAAATGAGTGAATGGTGCAAAGCGCCAAAAATTTGACGCTTTTGAGCAACCAAATAGCTAAAAACGCTTAAAACAGCACCTTTTGTATGCATTTCTTCGAAAATCGCTGCGAAATCAGGGGGGGCTGAAAAAACTTCGGTTGAGTGAAACTTCCCACATCATATATGGGAGATAGACGCATATCCGAAAACGCGATCAAATGCGCACCTGTCCATTGTCGTACCACGCAATGGCGTGGTTTCGGGACAGCACTTTACAATCGAAAATGGCGTTTTCAACGCTAGGCCTTAACTTGGCCACCGATCGACCTATTTTAATTGGTTCGTCTTCGAACGGTATGCGCCTATCTTCAAACGGGTGACTTTGTTGGCACTGAGTTAGAACTGCGTAGGCGCGCGAAGTACTGGCGGTCATTTTGGTGTTCGATTGCAAAAAAAGAAGTACCACCAACAGGAAAATATGCGTCTGCAAATTGAGTCGGTGAAGAAATGATTAATATAAACATGTTCGCATTTAACAGGCAAAATACATGGGTGGGCACTTCTATAGAATGAAAACTATTTATGACGTCATCAACGATAAGAATGATAGTCAGGCCCATATTTAGGGGAGGCGGAGGGGTAGGGCAGCCCTCTCCCGAAATGAAGAATTTTTCGTTTTTCCCAAGGGTCCCCCAACGAGAAAAATGGAAAATTGGCGAAGTGAGTCTAAAACACCGCCAAAACAGGTTTTTAATGTATTTTTGAGCTAATAAACTAAAAATTTTTCCGATGCTTCGCGCCGGATTTGTTGTATGTAGGGACAGTTTTGTCTTCTAAACCGCTCAAAATCCCTCAAATTTGAGGTAGACATGCAAAGCATGTCAATTTCCAGCGCTGTGCGCCGGATTCATTGTTCAGCTATAGTTTTTGACTTCTGCCCACTCAAAACAGCTCAGATTTGAGTTAAGAAACGAAAAACAATAAATTTTTTCCGGTGTTTGTCTTTTTCGTCTTTTAGTTCGCTCAAAAGCGCTTAAATTTGAGCTAGACGTGTAGAATATGCCAAAACTTTTTCAGCGCTTCGTGCCGAAATATTTATTATCCATATTGTTTTTCTTTGTGAAACACAATGATCCAATACAAAGATAGGTTATAAGGAATATATAATTCGTCGATTGAATGATGAGAAATTAGTTGTGCAGATAGCTTAAACGATAAATTTGCTGTATATCAATATAAAAAGAGTAAAAAATTAATTTCTTGTGAAATTTTGCTTCACTATCGTATAGATCTCGCCGAGATACGCACAAAACTGCCTTTATTTTCGCCCATCTTTTAATGGTTCTCTCGACATATCTGACCTAAAAATTTTCGCCCCTTCCACGAAATTTAATCCTGGATACGGGCCTGATGATAGTAATAATTCCAATAGTTCACTTCTTATAAGGTGATGGCCTCACAGTCGATAATGCATTTATAGCTAATGCCAATAAACTAAGCCTAAGCGTTAGGCCTATTATTGCAAACCAAGCCGAAAAATTTTTTGCACATCCCAAAATTTTGGTTAACAAAACGCCCCAATTGTGGAAAAACGGTGGCTTAGGCGTGCAGTGCATTGCGTTGAGATTTTAGAAACAGAAATGACTTTAAAGTTATTAACTAAGGGCCTTGTGAAGGAACGCTGAACAAGTTATACCTGTCATCATACATGTAACAGCTTGAATTTTAGGGGTGGGGTCCCGACCATTTTTAGGGAAGGACGAGTAAACAGCCTACAATTTTTGGCGAAAAACGGCCAAAAATTCGATTTTTTTCTAAAAAGAAAGGGTCAAAATTCTTTGGCTTAGAGGGAGGATGGGGGGCATCCGACTTTGGGAGGAGATTTCCCCATCCCCCTGTTACATGCATGCCTGGAATAAGCCATATTCCTGGGATAGCTTTTATCGTAATAAAACTTATTTTCGTGATAGCTATTCCTGGGAGGGACGGGAGAATGAGCTATCCCAGGAATAAAAAATTTGGCATGATAGAACGCGAAATACAATGATTTGTTAGATAGTGAATGTTTTGCTGCTAAATAGCCAAGCTGATATGTATGTATTTTGTTTTTTTAAGTATTCCTAGGATAACAATAATCTATCTCTGGGTTAAGCTACGCATTTCGTTAATTTGGTGTATACGTTGGCTGTTAAACGCATGCAGGATGCTGTAATCACGTTACCGTTTGGAAACATATGACGTAAGCACAATATTTCTTGTAATATTTAAGTACATGTGTGCGCAAGGGTAAAGCATGCATTATTGCCAGGTTCGTATCCAGGCGGGGTAGCGGGAAACGTATTCCCTAAATAAAATGTGGGAATGATTTTTTCCTTTTCCCCTTAACTTTTTTATATAAAAAATCATAAAAAAATTACAGCGATTCGCCCTGAATGTCACGATTATAATTAGAGTCCATTTAGTCCCATGTGCGCGGTTTAAGCACTCCAATTTTTAGTCTTTATACAACCTAAAGCTTACATGTAAGAAGAGGAATAGGGAATTCCCTACCTAAAGTTGGACGTCCCCCCATCCCAACAGAGTCAGAAATTTTTTTACCTTCCCCATTTTGAAAAAAATTGAATTTTTTGCCGTTTTTAGGCGTTTTTTTACCGTTTTTTGCCAGAAATTAGGGGTCATTTACCCCCCTCCCCAAAATTGCCAAGACCCCTAAATTTCGAGCCGTTAGATATGTTTGACCTAAAGCGCCTGTTTTGCATCTGTGTCTTCGGTTCTTCGCAGGTTTGTGCAGAAAATGTATGTTTTTTGCTTTTTTTGTTTTTGTTTATCTTCTTTCTTCTGTTTACACTTTACACTATTTCCCTCCGCACGACTTGTCTTTAAAATAAGTGTCTGATAAATCGACAATTGTATTCATCTTTAAATAAGATAAAAATAAAACTCTCAATTTCTATGCAACTCAAAGGGTATTATTGTGCCTGCTGCTTACCTACCTTTTGTATGTGCGATTACTTTGCTTGCAGCTAAGTCGAATAGTAGCGCATGCTCGCAGATTTTTTAGGTTTTTGCACGCGCTGTTTTCATTTAGGACATTTTTAAAGCACAATTTTCAATGCATAAGCCAGCGGAATTAACTTAAATGTGATAAAAGCGAGTTTTGGTATATACAGTTTCCTCTGTGTGGGTTCTACTTTTTTATTTGTGAGTGTCGGAAGAGAAAAAGCATGAATTTCTTTCTAAATTTGTGATTACGCTTGCCAGACTGCTGAAGGATCCATATTGGTACCAGAGATGGGCTAAGCCTACATACTTCAACATGGGTCAAAAATTGAGGAGCGAGCGAAGCGAGAGAAGCTATATGAATGCACATTACTAGACCTACGCCTAGCGCTTTAGAAACAGGAGTCAGAATAATTCTACTTTTTTTGTTAATTTGCTGAAAAACATAACAAATCGCTGCATACAATCTTGAAATGAAGTGGTGTCGTCAAGTGATTAAGACGTCGGATTTCAAATCCAGAGGTCCACAATAAGAGTTCAATATACTGGAACTTTCTGTTCTTTTATCTTGAGAAGCCTGACGTACTTCCGTAGTCGAAAAACATCGATTCACGTAAAATCAATATTCACACACAAGGGGTAGGTGTGCAACAGGGCTGGCAAAAACCCAGATTTTAAAATTTCGCGTTTTGGGTTTTTGGAGTTTTTGGTGGGTTTTTGGGGTTTTTCGTGGGGTTTTGGTGGTTTTTTAGTGGGGTTTTCCTGATACATACCAGTTGTATGGGTACATTGACTTGGCTTACTTTGTGACATATAAAGGACCCAATATAAAAATAGGACAAGTTCAAAACAAAGCTATATTAGACTGTCACTGTACTGATCTGTGATCACATATCCCTATCATCACAGTCATCAGTATCCATCATGGTTGGATCACAAAACTGATTGGCATTTTTTTTAATGAACACCAGCTTTCGGACTGTATCAGTGCTTGGTGAATTTCTCAATCTTGATTGGACAAAACCAAAGGTTAAAAAAGTTCGTTCCGATGAGGCCGTTGAAATTGTTAACGTAAATACCTATGTAATAAGTATAAAAGTTAGACATCAAACATTGGAAAATTACACTACACATGAAACTTACAATAATAGGTATATATGTACTTATTTTGTTTGAGTACAAAAGGTCAGACTACTGGATGGAGTGCCAGGTTAGAGTAAAAAGTAAAAATTGTTATTAAAAAGATACAACTAAACTACATAGTTTAGGACTATAAAATTAACATTCGAGTGAAGTTTTAATGCAAACAATTATTCAATGTGCATTAATTGTATAATTTATTCAGACTTGTAGTATGCGAATGCTATCTCAAAATACCAAAAGACCCAAGATTTTTTAGAACCTTAAAAACCCACAAAAAATTAAAAACCCACTCATGCAAGCCCTGGTGTGCACCAGGCACAATAATACCAATCAAAAATGGTGGCACTTATGCAGTTTAGGGAATCAAAAATTTTCAAAAATTTGTTCTTCCAAAATTACCATTTTTTTGGGTAATTTTGTACTCTAATAATGAAACCAGCATTCATTTTTAATTTCAGACAAAATTTGGGTGAAAATTCAGGTTTTGTGTCATTTTTGTGAAAAATTTTCAAAAAAAATTTCTTTGTTTTTTTGCACATTATATGGTAATTTTGCAAGCTGATGACGAACTTAGCATTCATTTTCATTTCCGTCAAAATTTAGGTGAGAAATCAGGTTTTTTGTATTTTTTGTGAAAAATTTCAACAACAAAACTTATTCATATTTTTGCACATTCAATGGTAATTTTGCATGCTTATGCCGAATTTGAGCATTTATTTTTATTTTCAACAGAATCCGGGTGAAAAAATCACGCTTTTGTAATTTTTGTCAATAATTTCAATAAAATTTTTTTAATTTTTTCATTGATAATTCTGGGATTATTTTGCATGCCAGTAAGGAATTCCATTTTTTTGCACATTGATGACGAAAGAACCACCGTTTCTCACTGTTGGAATCTTACATTTAAATTTTTAATTTTTTTCGGAAATCGACGATTTTATTTTAGCTGTCATTTCGCATGCCAATAATTAATAAATATAATGAATATAACAGCCCTTTTTCATTTCGAATGGAACTGACAAATGGTTGAGTGAAATATAGTGCACGTTTCATGCAGTTATAATTACCAATAATAATATTTTCAAGTGTTATATTAGCATACATAAGCAAGCAGATAAACTACGGAAAAATCACAAGCAACGCAAATCACTAAAAATAACGAGGCTTAACAAATACAGTGAAAACAAGTGCATAAATACAGAGAAATTTTTTTAAATCTTCCACAAAAATGACAAAAAAGCTGATTTTTGATTCAAATTTTATCTGAAATCAAAAATGAACACTGGATATGTTTCAGGATCCTAAAATAACCACAGGAAATAGTAATTTTAGGAGAAAAAATTCCTAAAAATTTTCGTCTCCCCTAAACTGCATAAGTGCCGAGCAGGCAAGTATCGATTGTCTGCATTATGGGTCGTCAGACGCAGCAAAGCTCTTCTGCATGTGTAAGACCATTCCTTCTCTTTGAGTTACTTTCTGTTTTTGAACACGTCATCCACCTAAAGCCTTTAAGCAAAACTATGGCGTGCTGCAAACAGGGCTGGCAAACTTTGATTTTTGTGGTTTTTGGTTTTTGTGATTTAATTTTTACGGCGAATTTTTTCCTAAATAAATTGAATTTACATGTGAGTACTTTGTAGGCACAGTGGCGGATCTAGGATTTTCCTGAGGGGAAGGCGGTACCCCTAAGGGGGGTGGCGGAATCCTGACTTGGGCGGAAAAATTAGCCTTTTTTTCCCCGAAAATCGCTAAAAATCGCTCAAAAATGCTTAATTTTGCGCACTATTTTCGGGCCAATGGGGGAAGGGTGGCCGCCATACGTGGGCAGCAAGAAATTTCTGGGGGTGCAAGATTTTTTGAAGGTCAAAAAATGGCATTAAAAATGGTAGTATGGCGATAAAAAGACCATTTTTCGACGTTTCTAATCAAGCACTATCCATTGGCATCAAAAAATTGCGAAAAAAACGAAAAAAATTTTCAAAAATTGAATTCTGGGGGGGTATTTTGATTTCTGGGGGGGTATTTTGGTTTCTGGGAGGTGCATACCCCCAAACCCCTCCCACGCCCAGGTGTGGCGGCCGCCCCCCCCCCGCCCCCTAAATCCGTCCCTGTGTGGGCATATTCTACAATCGCTCATAAATACTGCAGTGAGTCTCGCATCATGAGGGAGTCACTAACTACACCTCCAGTAAAATGAGTGACCAGTCCAGTCCAGAGTAGGTACCTAAATTTTGGGTGACAGATACTAGCTGGTGGGTCAAGTCAAGGCCTATTTGTTTGTCCAATAGATGAGCCATCGTTTGCAATTTTTCTGTGACCGTTTTTAGGTTAACATTAAGAACGTAGTGACCTCCTAGAAATTAACTTTGCCTGGTTGATTTAATCTAATTAAGGGTCAAGGAATTCAAATCTGAAAGAATTAGGTGGCGGTTGGCATTATTGACCGAGTTACAGGCTGTTGAAGTTCATGTGTTTAAGGATAGGCAAAAGTAAGCTTTGAAGAAGAAAAAGAAGAAGAAAGAAATTTTTATTACTAATACACCAACTGATAAAATGCAAATTGACAAGATACATAATATGCAATTACGAATTAGTAACGGGAAATGCGAGTCAATGGAATGACAAGCCTTTGGGAATGTTTCAGATTAGTCTCTGAAGCGTCGGGGGACTGTGACTGAGCGGATTTATTAATGTCTTAGGCTTAGGCTTAGTTAAGTGCATTCACATTGATGCCAGCGCATGGGCTAAGCCTGAGATAAAGTTTCGCTCCATTTATGCCTAAGACTTAGCCCATGTCTGGCACCAATCTGAATCCGCAAGCAATTGCTGTCGCCACAAATTGAAAACTGAAAAAAGAATTTTTCCCAAAACATGAAGAAAAAAACCGTATTCCGATCGATCAAACCAGAGGGGGGGGCATAGACAAAAATTTTTCAAGACTACTTTTGCATTTAATGCCAGTAACGTTATGTATAGTAAAACTGAGTTTTTCGGCCTTTAGTAGTGTAGCCTAGCTAATTTATGGGTTTCTGACGATCAAATATACAAAGAGTGTAAAGCGGCGCGAAGCGCCGAAAATTTTTGGAATTTCTACCGTTTTCATGTAGAATTTAAGGCCTTTCTATTGACAAACAGTTCGAAATTCATAAGTGAAGCAAAGTGCCGAGAAATTTAGTCATTTTTTACCGCCCTTAACGTTTTGTAGCTCTGTGAATACTAATAGTGTGACAGAGCAGAAAATTATCAATTTTGTACAAAACAGTTTTGCCAGTTCAAGCTTCAATACAGAAAACTACGAATTACTAACTTTGCCTGAAGATATTTTGAGTGATTCAAGCTTTTAAACGCAATACTGAAGCTTTATACAAAAGAGAAAGAATATTAACTGGCGGCGCTATGCGCCGGAAAATTTTGACGTTTTTGCACTTTAAACTCAATTTATACCGTTTAAATCATACAAAAAAGACAAATTAATGCCAGCGCGAAACGCCGGAAATTTTTAGAAATTCCTAACCCTTACACCTGGCTTGTTCTCCCTAAAATCTCATTGCACATGTGCAACGAGATTTTACGGCTGCAGGGGGTCTAGGGTGGCGCGCTCAAGCGTTCCCAGCGGAATTCAGGGCAGAGTCCCAAGCATTTCAATGTTAAATAGTAACGTTAAAATTTCCGCTAAATCGGCCAAATCTCGGTTCTGAAGCAAGCCCAAAAACACTCAAAATTGATGAAGTCCTACACTGCACAAAACTTCTGAGCTGAAATGCGTTTTATGACCTCTGCTAATAACATAGCGCAGGAACGGATCACGCTGCCAATGAGATATTGGAAGATGTAGCAATGAAAATTTTGTTCTTACCGTTTTCAGGCCCATTTGTGGCCTTCTTATTAACGAAATACAGTTCAGAGAACAAGAAATGCGCAAGGGAACTTGGCCATCTCTTTTACTAAAAATAGGATTATGTGTCCTTGTAAAGAAAGACAAATGAAACAAAGAATAGACAAACTGGTACACAAAAGACAATCAAAGCAGAGAATAGACAAAGTGGTATATGAACAATCATTTTCGAACTTTTACTATCATGCTCAACAAGCACGCGCAGTTTCATTCAACGAACAAATAGTGTACTATTAAATTACTAAAGTGATGTGAAGTGCTGGATTATTTTAGCTGATTCAAGCTTTTATATTTGTTGGATCTATATAGCAATAAATAATAATGACTCGGCACGAAGCGCCGGAAAATTTTGACGTTTTTTTCCTTTTTGAACTCAGTTTTCTGGACGCACATTATTGCACCAGAAAAATCAACAATATTTCTGAAAAATTTCGGGGGGCATGTGCCCCCAATGCCCTCCTGGCTACGCCTATGGATAAAACCACCTTTTTTGGATTCAGTAATGTCAAAAACCCAGAAAAATAGCATTTTTGACAAAAAACACGAAGGTCACCATGTTCTCAAAAATTCCCTGTCTCTACTCAGCCCCACCTACTGCCAGTCATTTTAAGTTGCTGGCTGGGGTAAGATTCAGTTGGCTCGGGCGGGTGGGATTGTGACTGGGGTTTTGTTATGTTCGGTCAATTAAGTTTAAACATTCATTTTCACTTATTTCATAAATTTCTCCTTTTGCTTTATAATAAATTGCACACTGAACCGAAAACGGTCGGCAGCAGACTGGCTTAAAATTTCAAGATGTTGATGTTTCCCAAGTACCTACCAATCTACGTGGGAGGGGTTATGCCCGATTTTTCAATGCCACGGTTATAGAATTTATCAGTTTGAAAGATAAAATTCGCATTTGTCAACTAAAAATTTTGGTTGAAATAATCAGAAACCACCCAAAAAGCCAAAGCAAAAACCGAAAACCAAAAAACTAAAATGTTGAAATTCTGGTTTTTGCCACCCCTGGCTGCAAAGAAGTAAATGCTAAAAAGACTGCACACTGTAAAGCTCACACAAGTTATTAAGGAGGTGGCGACTAATCGAGCTGAAGATCCGCAATGCGTTATTTTAAATAATTTAATCAGTATTGACGTTAGCCTTCAATTCTAGCCAATTGTGTAAATCAACCTTGCTTCATTTCACGGTTACCGTCATCAAAAAATGCCCCACAGCAGAAAAATCCAGCGGTATTCGCATACACCATTGCAGGCTACAAAAATTGTTCCTGTTACCTTGTCGTCGGATGCACCCTGCACGCTTTGCAAGAAGCCGGTCATGGACACGGATAAAACAGCACTTAGCTGTGACATTTGCAGATGTTGGTTGCACAACGCTTGCTTAAAAATCCCAATTGAAAGCATAAAATTTTCAATAGCGACAGCTGTACGCCAGCTGCCAGGTAAAATGGCTCTTCTCAAGCATCGTTTTGCCCTGCTTGAATTGAAACTGGAGGTTGGCTTGCCGCCTACCCAGCCTAAGACCGACTAGCCACTACTCATCAAGGATGCTATGGAAATAGAATCAAAAAAGGACAACACTGTATTATTTGGATTACCCGAGTCAGTGGATAATGACGATTTGGCTGCAGTTTGAAGAACTGATCACCGATAGCAATCACACTGACATTATTGCCGACAACATCATTGGGGTCTTTCGTAATGGCCCCTAATACGACGACAAACCTAGATTTTTGAAGATCGTATGTGATTCACCCCAGGTGAAGGAGTTTATACGGGTGATCAATGCTACTCACCAACAGCAAGGTTTACGATCAAGGCCTGATTTGTCTTTTCTTCAACGTGAAAATGGCTGCGAACTACGTATGGAGCTACAAACCCTTTTAGATAATGGAGAAACGGACCTTCTTATCGACTATTGTTCAGATTGTATTAAATCGCATATTTCTAATGATAACAAAAAGACAGGTTCTACATCTTATCGTAAAAATGCAGCTTAGGGATTTTCACCCTGCGCAAAAGACAAACTTTTTAAAATGCTTACAATGTAATTCTAGAAGTATTAAAAACAAGTCACTAGAGCTCGATTTTTTGCTTAGTACCCAAATTTATGATCTGATCTTCATCCCTGAGAGTTGGTTAGAGCCCGATATACCTGATTCGATTATTTTTCAAAACACAAGAATACAGTGTTTTCCGTTGTGACCGAAAGGTGCCAAAAGGGGGCGGAGTTTGCTGCCTTGCAAACGTTGTTGAATGCCATAAGTTTAAGTTATCCAGACGAATTTTGTGATTGTGAATGTTTAGTTATTGACTTACTTTACAAAAACCTCAAAAATTCGAACCGTTTTATCTGATACGCCACCAGGTCATGACCATACATGCACAGTATGGGAATTCTGGGAGGTGAAAACTTAAAGTGCCTTTTTTGGGCCCAAAAATGGCCGTTACGCGTTAAAAAACATCGTTTTTTAGCGTTTCTGACGATACTCTATCCTTCTAGAGCATGAAGTCATGAAAAAAATTTCGAGAAAACTCGAATAAATTGACCAATATAACGCTTAAAACATGAATATATGGCGCGAAGCGCCGAAAATTTGGCGATTTTGAGCAAATAGATAGCCAAAAACCCTTAAAAAGACACTTTTTCTACCAATTTTCAGGTAAGTTCAGGAAACTTTTGAAAAATCGCCAATTCTAGGGTAGGGGTGAAAAATTTTTTGCGGGGGGGTGAAAAATGATTCTGTGGGGGGGTGAAAACCCCCCAAACCCCCCAAGATCATGTATGGTCATGACACTACTGTTACTAAAAACTTGTGTGACTTTCTGCTTTGGTGTATGGCCCAAAATTTGCCAACGATAATCATAGGTGATTTTAACTTTCCTGACATTAATTGGTTTTCTAATGAAATTCCGACTGATAAAAGCTCTTTGTTGTTTCAGAAAACTCTTATATCAAATGGTTTTACTCAGCATGTAAATCAGCCTACCAGATTAGATAACACACTAGATTTGTTTTTCTAACACTAACATTTGTTTTGACATAAATATTTTGCCACCTTTAACACTTTCTTGTGATTATTGTCAGGTAAGCTTTTCTGTCATTGCTGATTGTAGCAGGAAAAAAATAAAAAACAAAATCATGGGATTTTTCGCGCAGGAAATATCTTGATTTTTCAGCTTATTTGGATTCAATTTTGTGGTAAAATGCCTTTTTTGACTGTGTAACTATTGATGACTGTTATGATAAATACCTTGCTATTATTAATCTTGGTGTCTCTAAATTCGTATCATTTGGAAAGACTGGAGCTAAATTGTACCTAATCGAAATCAGAAAACTACAGACTAAAATACTAAAGCTTTGGCGTAAATATAAAACATCTAAAACTGATATTTTAAAAGCAAAATACGAACTGGTTTGTAAAGAAATACCTCCAGCTATTTAAGCATTTGAATTTAAGTGCGAAAATAAATTAGTTGAAAACGGAAATTTAAAACAGTTTTATAATTTTGTTGGTAAACGTCTGAAAAGTGCCAAAACCATGCCACCGCAAAAAAGGATAATGGCGAGCTAGTTTTGCAAGAATCTAAGAAAGTTACTTTACTGAATACTTTTTCTGTTCAATTTTTACTCAGGATGATGGAAGCTTACCCTTACTTGACCTTGATTTGAAGAATTTGCCCGGTTTGGAAAATATCGTACTTGATGAAGCAGCTATAGCTAAAGCCATTTCCAACTTAAATTGTTCTAGTTCCTTTGGTCCAGACGGATAACTTAGTATTTTGTATAAATATTTAAAAGTCTCGCTCTTGTTACCGCTTAAAGATATCTTTTCCGTTTCATTGTTAAGTGGTAAACTTCCAAAAATCTGGAAAACGGCTCACGTCATCCCCCTTTTCAAAAAGGGTGATCCTTCCATAACTATTTCGTTAACTTGTGTGAGTTGCAGAATTTTAGAGAAAATATTAAAAGATAATATCTTAACATACATTCAAATAAACAAAATTTTTTCATCTATTCAGTTCGGATTTTCGCCTAAAAAATCGTGTGAAGCACAACTATTAATGTAGATAAACGAAATTATATGCCACATCGATTCTAAATGTCCGGTTGATGCTATATATTTACACTTCTGCAAAGCTTTTGATTCTGTCTCACATAATAAAATCCTTCACAAACTTTCGTTTTACGGACTAAAAGGATGATTATTTTTGTGGATTACAGGTTTTTTACATGGTCGAACTCAGCAGGTAAAAATTGATGATTTTTTTCTGAGCTCACTGACATTACTAGCGGAGTTTCACAGGGTAGCGTTCTTGGTCCTCTTTTGTTTTTTTTACATAAATGACATCGCTTTTCTGTGAATGTTCATGAGTGGTCTGAAAAGTGGCAAATACCTTTATCTTTGGCTAAGTGCTCCGTTTTGCATTTCGGTCATAAAAATCCCAGGCAAAAATATTCGATTGGAATGGAGGATCTTTTGGAAAACAACGAAGTTAGAGATTTAGGTATTCTGCTGAACGAATATATGGATTTTTAGCTGAACATTGCACATATATTTAAAAGTGCATATTTTAGGATGTCATTGATTTTTGGAGCATTCAAGGCTAATGATGCTGAACTGCTAGTTATGACTTATAAAACGTATATAGTGCTGGCCTCTAAAAAAAACCAGTCGATTTGTAACCTAAAAAAACCACCCCTTTTTTCCATAACCAAAAGGAGATGACTGATGATATTATACTGGCGAACAAGCTATGCCATGAGGATTACAATTGACCCCTAATCGCTTTCCGGATCATTCAGAAACTTGAGATATAAATTTGTCGAAAAGTTCCTAAAATTGCCATTTTCATGATTTTTTTAAAGCATTTTTGAGGGTCAGTATTTCTACCCGTATTCATATTTGCTGGAATCTTTTATGTTTTCACGTTAGGCTCCCTTGCAGACTAATGTCAGAAAAAAATTTAGTTCTTCTATGTCATCCACATAGCTACAGTATACCTTCAAAGCCAAACCTAAAAAAAACCACTTTTAACCTAAAAAAAACCGGCGCCAATTTTTACAAAACTTAGCAGGAATGTGCCTCGTAGCACCTTTCATGATGCCTGATATTTATTTTTCACAAAAAATAAGAATCACCCCAAAAACTGCCAAAAAAGTTCGATTGTAACCTAAAAAAAACCACTGTAACCTAAAAAAGACCAATGCTAAGTATACGTTGCCATAGCAACGAAATTACTTTTCATCAAGTTGCATAATTTTGCACTGATTTCTTGCAGAGGATGTAGAAGAGACTTACTTAGAGTCTTTTTTATCAGTTGAAGACTGTATTTGTGAAATTTATAGAACTTTTAATGAAATTCAGAATAAATTATTGATTTTTATATAAATGTGATAAAATGAACGGAAATATCGTGAAAAATGATTTTTTTTTTCAAAATTGTGATCATTTAAGGTCAACTAACTCTTTCACGCTGCCAACCATGCACTTCGCATAACATTTTGGGGTTGGTTTTTTTAGTTCCCATGGTTTTTTAGGAAAAAGTGGTTTTTATTCAAAGTTTCGTATTTCATGCAAGCTTGCTATGAAATATGGCGCTTAAAAATTCTTCCATGTAGCAAGTTATAGGCCTAGGGCAGCTGTCAAAAATAGATGTTTGTTGACTTCTTCAATGCTATTTGTTCTGAAGTTATAAGCCAAAAACATGAAAATGGTTTTTTTAGAGGCCAGCACTATATATATCCGACCTCTTACTAGAATATTGCACGGTTATATGGTCACCACACAAAAAGCAAGACGTGAAAAGTATTGAGAGATTTCAAAGATACTTTAGTAGAAGAGTCTTAAATTTTCCCGACTTGAGCTATAGCGAACGTTTGGATTTTCTTAAATTAGACTCACTTCAGTTACGTCGAGTCCGTCATCATGATCTATCAGTGGCCTGTAAATTTACCATGGTCATATAGACATCGATTTTAACGAGTTGTTCACGGTGTGTAATGGCATCACTCGATCAGTTGACTCGGTAAAGCTAAAAATACCTAAATCTCGCTTAGAAATTTTAAAATTTGTTTTTTCGGCGCCGAATATTACATTATACATTTCTAGCAGGACCTCGTTTTTAGAAGAGGATGATGTAATAAAAAATGCTACATACCTTCCTGAGCTTTTTTTGCAAATAGACTCCCTCCTCTTTGGAAGAGTTTGCCAGAGAAGTTGAAATGCCCCGAACTTTCCCTCCTTCAGCAGTCCGGGCTTAATTCTAGAATAGATAGAAGTCACAGAATTTAAATTAATGGGGATTTATCGAAAGATTAGTAGTTGTAAGGAAGATATTCAAAAGAAATTATCGACGGAAACCATTTAGAAGGGAGAAATTGAGGAATGAAGTTGTAAAGCGATAGAAGCACAAAGCATGGGAAGGCGACTGCCGTAAACGGCGTATTGATTGATCTAATGTATACTGATGCATACGTTTGTATGTATGTAGGTACGCAATGTTTAGGGAAGGCGACTGCAAAAATCGTCGCAATGATTGATCGAATTGTCTTGTGTACATAGGTATGTAAGTAGGTAGGTACATAGGTAATATGTTCATTAGCGAAGGCGACGGCGATAATGCTGACGATTGATGAACCTATTATGAATTAAAGAAGAACAGGTTAATTCGAACATACGTGCACACGATGAACGTTTATAAAGGACCTATAGTAGGTACATAACTATCCACAATGCATTTATTGGTTTCTATGTATAGCTTGAACGAACTTTATGTACTTAAATGAATACACTGCGATCGGTCGATGTAAGTTTACATGACTATCATAAAAGAATGTAAGTTAGGCCAATTTACTGTTGCCTTGATAGAACACTCCGTTCCTAATGCATTGAATAAATGTTGTGCTTAACATCAGACAGGTGATCTGTGGAACACATCTAAGTGACAATTCTTTATGTACTGTAGGGTGTTAGATTAGTAATCTTTTGCTCGCGTGGAGTCGATGTAGGTTCTCTATGCAAATTTTTTATTATCATGAGTGATTTACGTAGTAGGCGCTTGTTTGGTCGCGAGAATTATTTATTACGGATAGTTTTAGATTAGTAACCTTATGCTCACGTGGAAGTCGACGTTGCTTTTCTATGCAAATTTTTTATCAATCATATAAGTGATTTACGTTGTTCCGGACGCGAGAATTGCTTATTCCGGTTGTTTACGCTCTACCGTGCTGCTGTGTAATACGCATTTCGTATATTGGATTGTGATAAAGATTGTTATGCTTTGCGCAGTTGCTGCGTTCTAAGAATGTACCTTAATCTTACAGAAATTAAATAGCTATCCGACGATTCGGCGAAACACTGACAATTGGTATAAGATTGTCAATTAGTTAGTATCGAAGGAGCCGGATTAAAAATCTGATAGGTATGGCGGAGCATTGAAATTAACCGTTTCGACAGCGGCTAATCAGATATCGTTTTGACGTGGCACATTTGTGGAACGCTCGAAACTGTTGATATACGAATTTTTATCATCAGATTTCGTTTCGACGTGGCACATTAATCGAACGCTCGAAACTATTGATATACGAAATTTTATCCCGCGACTCCTGAAAGGCGTACGATTGTCTGGATCAGCACGGAAATCAAGAGATAAAAGTGAGTGAGAATTTACACTTCAGTAATTATAATAATGGTCATGTACACCATCCGGTGATCAATCTTTTTTGTTAGTGTTAGTTAGAAAGGGAAGGATTACGTATATTTTGACAAATAAGGGTGCTAGCGTCATTTTCTTCCTAAGTCTCTTCTAATATTCATTTTTTAGGCTTAGGCTTAGTATGTGCCTTCACATTGGTGCCAGGGGATGATGTAAGCCTGAGACAAATGGGGCGAAAATTGCGAAGCGAGCGAAGCGAGCGGAGCAATTTTTGCCCCATCTTTTTCTTAGGCTTAGATCATCCGCTGGCACCAATCTGAAGCCGCACTGAGCTCTAAGATAATTTTGATTAAGGTGAGAATAGCGTTTTAATGCGAATTCAAGTAGGAGTTTTGAATATAAAAGTTGAAAAAACAGACAATAATGAAAGTGAGGAAATAAAATTTTTTGAAAAATTTTTTTCAATTAAAGGCTTTTCCGTCTGTTTTTTCAACTTTTATGTTAAAGATACGTGCTTGAAATCGCATAAAAACGCTGTTTTTTTGAAATCTGGAACATGGAGCTATTCTAGAATTCGCCCCAGCAGTCGTTTAGAGAAAATTAGTTTTATCTTAGACTGTAGTAAGTGCAAACCGCCTTTATAGTCCTTGCGCAGGTTATTGATATTACACTTCATTGCATTGACGACATTTTAGTGTTTACTCTGATTTTTTATTTTTTTATTTGACCAAATTTGTATAGTTTTAATTCCGTCTCTGTCGCAATAAACTATTTCAATTTATTGAAGAAAAACGTGTTAAATTATTTTTAATCCATTTTTAATTTAAATTTAACGAAAGAAATATTTAATTTAAATTCCATGATTGACTTTGACGTTTAAATGATGTGGTCAGCGCTCGATAACAGAAGCAGAATTCCCAGTTTTCTGTCACTTTAGTGCGGCATTCTATAAATGTCTACAGACACAGTAATATCTCAATGATCACTTATAGTCTGTTTCATTTAACTTTGCAGATTTCTTTCGAAATTATTTCGCATGAATCAGACCGCAGAAGTGGCTTAAACTTTTGATGCAATAATACGGTTTGGCAATATCAAGCGTTTTACGATAAATGTCGATATACTGCAGAATATCACAATTATACCGTTAATTTAAATCACTTTTGTAGGCACTTTGAATTTTTTTAAAAGCCTTAAAATTAAATGAAACGGACTATAATCATAGGTAGCGCGTACCTATCATATACATGTGTAAATGTGGTGTGAGAATAGCTGACAATAGTTAACTAAGAGCTAAGATAGAACTAAGTTAGAACTGCTACAGTCTGTTTCACTCACGTCCGGTCATAAATTTAATAACTATTTCCGAAATTAAGCTGACAGACTGCGATTACAGCATTGATCTGATATATAATTATCGTAACCCTGGGCTTACTGTCTATAAAAATTCTAAAGATTTATGTTCAGCTGTACATAGTTCTCAACTCAGTTCTTCTATTCCCGCGTTCCACAAGTAATGAAAGCCATGCATTTGATGCCTGTGATGACAACAAAATAAATATATACAATACTTTCCTTGTGGTTGATTTTGTCGCCTCCTTATTAGCGAAATATATACAATACTTTCTTTGTGGTTGATTTTGTCGCCTCCTTATTAGCGTTCTTAGCAATACATGTCAATACAATGCCTCATAAAAGCTTGTTCACTTCTTTCCATGAATAAACATTTGACACTCTAATAGATTTTCATATGACCAGTACACCCCTTGTTTTGATCTTCGCACCTCTATAAGTAACAAAATGTTGAGTTTTTTAAACGCGGTTTGCTGCGACGTGTAGCCCGAGAACCATACTTCATTTTTATTCTATTCAATTTATCCCGATTTATAACCGGACAAGTAGGTGGAGGAATCTCAGACGCCGAAAGTAGCTCGTGAGTCGTAGTACATTTCTGCTGGAATTGTAGTGTAGTCTGTTTCAATTGACTTTGCAGTTTTGTTTTGAATTTATCCGCAAGAATCGGGCTACAAAAGTGGTTCAAAATTTTGATGCAGTAATGCGGGCTTAAGCATGACATACGTCTCTAAATGATTCAGTATACTGTAGAATTTCTAAGTTAACGAGACTACTTTTAAGCACTTTTGTAGTCACTTTAAATTTTTCCAAAAACCTCAAAGCTGAATGGAACGGATTATAGTTTCTTAGGATTCATAACTGGAGTTGTTTGCAGACAAAACACAGGCCAGAATGTGTTTATTAACCCTCAGATTTATCACACTCTTTACACTACCACTCTTAAAATAAGTCACTCTCAAATAAAGTGTTATCGAGCTTAGTCAATTGTCTACAATTTGAAAAAAACAAGACTAAACAGAATGCAAAACTGAGTGGGAAAGTTGTTGGACAGGTCGAAATTCCGAACAATAACGTTGCAGTAAAACTTTACACGCTCTATACACCATGCTTAGAATGGTAAATAAAAAATTTGAAATAACTAAATCGAGTTTTTTTATTATCTATCTTTGAAAAAACCGTACAATACAGAAGTACCCAGTGTTGCTGTAGGGAGGGGGTGCACAGGTGTTAGGGGCACACCTAGGCGTGGAGGGGCTCTGGGGGTATGCAACCCAGGAGAAACATAAATACCTCCATCCCAGAAACCAAAAACCCCTCCCCCACCCAGAATTCAATTTTGAATTTTTTTCGCAATCTCATGATACCAATGGATGGTGATCGATGAGAAACGTTGAAAAATTGTGTTTTTTCGCCATACCAACATTTTGAAGCTATTTTTTGACTTATGAAAAATCTTGCACCCGAGAATTTTTGTGCTGCTCACCTATGGTTAGGGGTACCAAAGTATATTACACATAAGTACGCGTTAAGGCGCTACCTATGATAAATTAAAATAATAAAGTTCTCATTAAGCGTCAGTTAAGCGATAAGATTGTTTAGAAAAGAAATATTCACTCACTCAGCGATTCGTGAACTTTCATTCGACTAGATGTACTTAATTACAACTTGTTGATTGAATTCGGCCACCAATTGTCAGTCACTAGAACCAGCAAGTGAATTCAGCTCTTTAGTGCGACAAAATGTGTGATGCAAAAAATGCTGATGCACATAGGGATATGCAAAATTCGTCTTCCACAACCATAGGTGGGCAGCACCAAAATTCTGGTGGGGAATGCAAGATTTTTCAAAGGTCAAAAAATGGTCTTTACAATGGTGATATGGCGAAAAACACCATTTTTCAACGTTTCTAATCGAGCACTATCCGCTGATATCAAAAAACTGCGAAAAAATATTTTAAAAAAATTCAAAAATTGGATTCCGGGGTTGGTATTTAGGTTTCCAAGGGGAGGATATTTGAACTTCTGAGGGAGGGGAAATGCATACTCCCTACGCCCACGCGTGCACACAATTCGTCCCCTAAATTGCATTTCATATAAAACTGAAGAAAAATTCGTTTTATTTTGTCGCTTGTACGGCATTTTGATTAATTACTCTTATCATTTCCACTTACGTTTAAGTGCACTTACATATATAACCTGCAATGAGCATATCAGCTATTTGCTGACTTTCGGGCGAAATTCTTTATAAGCGGCTTTTCATGACTTCCATGCAAAATGCGTTCAGGGGAACAAATTGTAGAGGGAGGGACGTATTGCAGGGGACAAACTTTCGCAAACAGTACACAAGCAAATATTCGAATACGCACTCAGATAATTGAAATGACTAGCCGCCCACAAATTTTTTCCTGTGGGCCTGGGTGGTGTAAAACCGGCGAAAATCCAAAAAAATTCTGAAAATTCAATCTGGGGGTTCTATCGATTTGGTAGAAGTTTACCGCTTTTTCGCGGGGGCAGGTTCTAAACCATACATGGGCAGCAGTTAAATTCTGGGGTACTGTGATGTAAATCCGCAAAATTACCCAAAAACATGCCACAAATTCAATGCATGGAATCGACTGATTTTAAGGGGCCTACCGGATTTTTGATTGTGAAATCTTAACCCTCACGCCTACCTACGTGTGGTTAATACCCAGGCACGTAGCTGTGGGGGGGACTGGGGGGGTCCGGACCCCCCCAAAATTCAGAAAAAAACCGGAAAAATATGACTTTTTACACGTTATTTGGTGCTATTTTTGGTTTAGACCCCCCCAAAATTGGTGTTGGTCCCCCCCAAAATAGGAGGGCCAGCTACGTGCCTGTTAATACCCCAAAACCCTCTTATGCCCACGTATGGTGAGCACCAAAAGCAGCGGATGCTAGTATTTAAAACACCCGATTATATTGTACAAGCACATTGAAGATTCTACTATGTCAGAAATATTTCATGGTTTTCCTCAATGAAATCAGAAGGATATGATCAGCATCACAAAACTCGAGTGTATCAGTAATCAGTGGTCTTGGAAAAGTCACTAATTGCACCGTAAGCAAAAACTTTTCTGTCGGCTTTTTTACATATTATCCAAAGCATCGACTTATATCTAAGAAATCGTAAAAAAATCCTAAAAAAATTCAAGTAGCCATTCTACGGAGACGGCTAACACACATTGATACGTAGCATCCTTGATATGAAGCGGTAAGCTGAAGAGTCTTTCGAGTGAAATGGCCTTAAAGGCTATTTTAATATTAAAAGTGTAAAATCAACCAAGACGTTTAAGTAAAAGCGAATACTGTATGCTCGTTTTTAATCAAAATCAAAATTATGGAATTTAAAATCGCAATCACCGTAATCAAACGCAATAACCGTAATTAAAAATTAAAACTTAATCCGCCATAATGAAAATAGTAAATCGTTGCAATAAGATCGATTTGTTAAATCAGTGATCAATAACACTCCGTTACTGCGTTATAGGGTGTCACTTGTCAAAACTGCAACTCTTCTGCATGCTTACGAAGACAGCTTCTCCCGAATTTATCGTAGAACTATTGCACGTCATCCACCTGAAGTAAAAAAATTCTGTCAAAAAGTCCAAGTTGACTATACGGTCGGAAAGCGTTCAAACAACACAAAAAACTTGTTTGTGCAATTACACACGAACGGACTCAGTTCCCTTAATTTTGGATCTCTACGAATACTGAAGACCCGAGATTCGGCAGATGCCAGAATTTGAGTTTCGAAAATGTATGCCATTTTTCTTGCGATTTTTGATGCAAATAGATAGAATTCGATATTAAATGTTGGGAAAGTGGTCATTTGCCCCGCCGTAAATTTTTTTGACACTTTTTGACCTTTATAGATTTTAAGACTCCTCCTCTACCTCCAGAATTCGATCGCTTATTGTGCATGAAACCGACGTTTTATTCATCACTAAAATAAACGTCGATCCACATCTAACATTATAAACTTTCTTTCAAGCTCTTTCAATGTGAAAGTTTCACATTTATGCAAATTTTGTGAACCAATTTGTAATTACAGAACACCATCGGCATGTAAGTAGATTTTCGTGCCGCTTTTAAAGCAATGTCTGCGAAAGATTAACTTACCCGCCTGTGAACCTCATTTTTTGCATTATGAACGACCTCTGCCAACACGAGAAGCTCCATTTATATTCATAATCAATTTTCACGACAGCAAGGTCTTTTCTGAATTCCCACGGCACAACTATCACACGGCGTAATGTAGAATTGGCGGACAAGCCACCTGATCTAAAATAATATAAAATATCATAGTTGGGCAAATTAAAAAAGACTCCATCTCAACTAAACAGCAAAAACATTTTTCTCTAACAAAGCTATTCTGGGCATGAAACGCTGCATCTTCGAATGATATCCAGGTGCTCTAGCGAAGCACGTACCTATAATATACTTGAATAAGCCCAAAACCTGGTGCACCCATTGCAGCCATAACGGGACAAGTTCGGGAAGCACGGTTATTCAAATGATTAAATATAAAAAATTCGATACCTACCTTTTCTGTTTTTTCTTTACACTCAATACGGCGAAAGTAATGAGCGTGTAAAGTTGTAAGCTAAGGTTATTAGATAGGGCGTTTTTCGACAGTATTTATGGGCAATTTTCAGACAAGTCAGTATGAACGCCTATTGAAATTAAATTTTTCACACAGTGGTTCAGTAAAGTTTACACTGAAAATTAAATTTAGTTTTAGAAGGTCGTAGAAGGTAAGTTTTGTAAAGAGTGTTCTCCATTACACTAAGCTTGCGAATCTAAATTATAATTTTAATTGACTCAATTGTTCTGTGATGTTTACAATAAGAGTTAATTTCAATTTCAAAACGTTGCAGACGGAAGTTTTTTTAAAATTGTTCTCTATAACATCAGAATTACGAATTAGGTAGAAATTGTTTCGTTTACAATGTGAATGTTGATGTGAAGGAATAATTTTGTATTCCGCATTGTTCTACTGTTGCGCTTCATTCGAAAAGTTAAAGACTTTACTGATTGATTCACTCAAACCACGATAATGAAATATATAGGTTATTAGCAAGGAAAAATGCTCCGGTGGTAGGAAAAGCACGAATATACTCGGAATGGCTGATTATTTAAAATATAAATCAAGAGAATAGGAAAAAGTTACCTAAGCGCGTAAAAAATCAAAAGAATCTCTTGAAAAATCAGACTTTCTCTATGCAACACAAAAATCGAATTCATCCTGCAGCTTCGGATAAAAGTGTCTTGTAGAAAAATTTCCACTTGATTTTTTTATGCGTTCAGGAGAAAACATAGACCTGTGCTAAATAGCCGAATAAGTTCGATACCAGTATCGCATTTTTTCGACAATATATAATTAATATACAGTTAATCGTTGATGGTTCGACGGGTGAATAGGGACATTCGCATCATGTGCTCTTTATTATGCTTTACAATGAAATAGTTTATTGCGACAGAGACAGAATTAAAACAATATAAATTTGGTCAGGTTAAAAAAAGGAAAAAATCAAAGTAAATACATTAAATGTCGTCAATGCAATGAAATGTAATATTAATAACCTGCGCAAGGACTACACGTGTCATGATAGCGATGATAAACATTCACTCCTGCCTTGGCGCCCAATGTGAGGTTATCAAATTTCTGTTTATCATTGTGCACTGTTGCATTTGTGTACACAGTTATGTCACTAATTATTCCTACGCCACATTATGTGCTATATTCTTCAGTGCCGGTATCATGCCTCAAAGTATCCGGATGTCGAAGTGTCCGGCCGGACACTCAGAGGTAATTTTAGATCCACCTCAGTGTCCGACTATATGTACCTCAAAGTGTGCGGGTCGTCTGTTACTTGTTTTTTGAATATGATACACAACGATGTGGTTAGGAATTAGATGTAATTAACTGGTATGCATAAATAAGTTTGCTTACGGAATTTTATACTGATTAGACAGTCACAAAAATCATTCTGGTTAGTTAGTTTCGTAATGCACCTATGCATAAGCCTTAAATTAGGACAGCATTTTGGGCACACACTGTTACATTTTACTCTTTACCTGAAGTTGATTATCAGTGTGAAGTCTAAACTGGGTGTAAAGAAAATTTACACTCAAATTTGTAATCCTGACGTCACACAGAACATTCTAAAAAATTTTGCACTGAAGCAAATCACCATTCTTTGTGACATATTGTCTTGCATTTCTTTGACTTACGCTTAAACGTAATTATTTTTTTGTTGCTCCAAAATTGAAAAGAAGACTAAGCGGCTTATTCAGCACAATATTGATGTAATTATTTAAGAAATTACGCATGTTACGAGTACGTACCAGTCGTGCTTTTATAGAGGTTACCCCGCACAATGGCTGCTCAGACCCGGAATACTCGATTTAAAAAAAATGTTGGAAAGTTGGCCGTTTTACGCGTATTTAGCCTACTTTTTACTAATTAATGTCAAATTATCGGCGCTTCGCACCATTTTCATATTTTTCTGACTATATTTCGTTAGATTTACCAGAATTTTTCTTACTCTGTCACTAAATTTTTAGTTTTTTATGTTCCAGATAGAACGAGCATTGAAAAAAGTCAAAAAAAGAGTATTATTGAAACGAACATATAGTTTTTAGTCAAAAGAGTATTAAAAAAATTATGCGGCTCACCCCGAAAGATTTTTCATAAACTTCCCATTCTTATTTATTTAGCATGGGAATTGACGACTCTATCAGTTCCATTCGCTTTTTTATGAGTTTAATTTATTAAGAAAGAAAAAGATGGACACTTTTAAGTAATGCAAGATTCACCAGGCACTTTGAGGTATCTCAATGTGTCCGACCGGACACTTTGAGGTGCGACACTGGCCTATTCACGCGTGTTTAGTGCCGAGCCACATTTCTTGCCCTTGCTACATGGCTTGCTCAGAATTACATTCAATAAATGTTAGTAAACTGAATTATTGGTTGTTTTGAGGATTCAGATCCAGTTCTTTTCGAAGAATAACTGTTGTCTTATTAATTTTTTAAACTAAAAAGCAAGATTCCTCTATAAGCAGCAGAACATACTTCGATTTTCGCGTCGCTTAGAAAAACTCAAGCAGATTCTTATGATTTTTTGCGTGCATAGATGTCTTTTTCATTGTCTCATTCTTTTATATCCTTCATAATACGTTATTTCAAGTATATTTGTCCTTTTTGCTCCAATGGAGCACGTTTCCTTCTAGTAAACATATGTGCGAGATGGCAGAATGATAGGTCTCTTTTGAAAATCGACTTTTGATCAGAATGGAAAAAATTTACAAATACTTTGTTTTATAGAATAGTCAATTTTGCGTCAGACGATGAATTTTCCATAACCTGCATCTATTAGTAAATTAGATAAAGCAATCTGCGAACGATTTTGCATTATATTCTAATTCAGTTAATATTGTATGGAAATGAAGTCGGATTTTTGGTGGGAAGTCTATCATTCCGTGATACCCTGAGCATGCTTGAAACATGGACTTAACATCTGACTAACTATTGAGGCAAAAATGGCAAAATAACGAGCGAAATAGCAGTTCCTGCTTTCTAGTCGAAAAAACTGAATATTCTTCGAATTAGCAGCACACCTGGGAGTAGAGAAGTGACCGAAATACACCCAGAATTCAATTTTTGAATTTTTCTGTTTTTTTCGCAATTTAGTTATGCCAATGGATAGTGCTTAAAGAGAAACGTTGAAAAACAGTGTTTTTTCGCTATATCACTATTTTTAAGGCCATTTTTGACCTTTGAAAAATCTTGCACCCCCAAGATTTTTTGTGCTGCCCTCGTATGGATAGCAGCTTTCATGGATGAGCAAAAAGTTATGTGACAATAAAACCCAAAGACTAGGAATAGCATTTTCCGCTTTCACATAGTATAATGTGACCCGTAGATTCAGACAATATACTAATATTAAGAATATGCAAATTAGTTCAGTGATGCAAAAATACATTTCTAAATTTCCCGATTTTCAAATATTATCCTGAGTGCTCAGTTGGCCTCGAAAATTCGACTGAATGCAAGCCGATCACAGATTACGATAGATCCCGAAATTAAACTTTTGGCATTTTTTCTTTTGCTTCCATTCAGACCTCATGATTTTCAGTCCTGCTTATATATGGAGCTATTACTTTTCGTCCTGAAAAGAGTTGCTTAAATCGCATGCTAGAATTATTTTTAGCACAGAAAGCAATGACAAATTTTTGTTTGGGATTGCTTAATTCGCACAGCTATGTCGGGAGATTTTCAATACGACATTCCATCAGTAAACCATGTTAACAGGTATATATGGCTGTTTTAAATGTTAATAAATTTGCAAATACGTCAATTTCCTACTGCAATAAAGGTATGCCAACTGATTCATTTCCTCCCGAATTTATGATTCTGATCGTCAATTTTCCGTTAACGCAACTCTTCACCAATAATTCTACCGAAAGTTGTTCGCCTGGAAAACATCACAACAACTTTAAAAGCTTGCTCTGAAGTTATTGGAATAGAAGTAAAAGTTGTCCTTTAGCTTTAGGACTCGATATATATTAGTATTACTTTATCAACAAGCACTTTGTTTGAATACATCGCAATTAAAGTAATAATAATAAAACAGTTTGATGCGGAAATAATGATTAATCAAACAAAGGACGCATGGGCTTTATATCTAATTCGTTAATTAATTATTCTACAAAACAATTCACAATGTACCGAAAAGACACTTTTGAAAGGGGCCGCAGAATATGCTTCGATGTTTGCATTGCTCGAAGTTGTAACTTCTATTCGATTCTCGTGATTTTTGCATGCATATGTGGCTTTTTCCCAGTCCCCTCCTTTTGCATCTTTAATAATCCCCAGTTTCAAAAAAATTCGTCCGTTTTGTCCCATCAGAGCATGCTTCTTTGCTAGTACCTCACTTTTACTTAGCAAGACTTGAGGAGTAAGAGTCAGTAAATGCATTTGCTTACATGCCAAAATAAGTGTAGCATTCCAAGAATGTATAGAAAACCAAATTAATCTTGAACGTCGAATTACCTCATTAGGCAGATCAACAATTTCAACTCAGATTTGTACATTCGATGTTGGTAAGAACAGTTTCACAAAAATAGTCTTCCCAAAAACTCTAACTAAAGCTATTTTTCCATGAAAACTTTATCAATTTGTAAATCCAAAGGAAACTGAAGTTCAGCTTCATAATCCTAATGTTCCCGAGAACAGTTTTTAAAAAATTTATTATTTACAAAATCATGGAAGGGGAATTAATTTCAATGTAAAAATATACAACAAATGAGCATACGAAAAATTTAAAGTCAACTTTGTAATCCTGATGTTACGGAAAAAATATTTTTTCACAGTAGTCTTTACCTGAAGTTGATTATCAGTGTGAAGTCTAAACTGGGTGTAAAGAAAATTTACAGTCAAATTTGTAATCCTGACGTCACATAAAACATTCTAGAAAATTGAATTTCTGCAACGCTGTGGTACTCGAGATAATCTAAGTGTGAATAAAACTTAAAGTCAGCTTTGTAATTCTAATGTTACTGAGAAAATTTGGAAAAAATCGCCTTTTGGAACGCTCAAAAATTAAAATGAATTTTTTGTGTGAATTTCGCGCCCCTAAAATAACTCAATAGGGTAAACTTTACAAAAATATTTGGTTTAGAGAAAACTAAACATGAAATTTGCAGTCCCGATGTAACAGAGTATATTTTGGAAGAAAGTCACGTTTAGTAACGCTCTGGAGTTTAAATCATTTTTCAGTGTAAGCTTTACACCTCTACAATAGATCAATATTTAGTGTAATTGAAGGAGCCTTTTGCAGTTATGATCCTTGATGCTTAGTACATTATTACAATTAGGACCATGTCCTAACCCACATCGGGAGAAGTTGGAGGACAAAAAATCTGTCAGAAATGTTCTTTTTCTAAACCAAAATTGGCACTTTGATCTACCTCTAAAGCTAATTCAGTAATGTGTGTAAAACACGCAACCAAGTGTAATGTGTAACCATTGACGTAAACCTTATTTCTAGGATAGTTCGCATCATTCGATTCTTAACTGGAATAGTTGACAGACAAAAACGGTCTAAAACGTGTTTTTTTACCCCAGGTTTTGAACTTTACACCGCTAGAAGTAATTCTGCATTGAGTTTAAAGAAACGCATTTGCATGCAATGTCTAGCTCTTAAAGCGTGCTTCATCTTTATAATAATTCGCGCGTCCTGATATATAATTGGAGCGGATGACAAATTAAAAGAAGGTAAAAACGTGTTTTTGTCCACCACAAGAGTGTAAACTTTAAACCGCCAGAAGTAACTCCGTATAGACTTTTTACTAACGCGAGAATATTTATCGTGTTGTCCTTTAAGCGAAGTACTATTCCATAAGGGTTTTGGCCTCTTATACGGAGAATCAGGCGGACATAAAAAAGTCGAAAATTCGACCAAAGTGTTGTATTTCAGACCAGATTTTCACATTCTTCACACACCCACTCGAGAACTAATGAAAAACTCCGAAAACAAAAAAATCTATTCAAAAATTAATCTTTTATAGTTATGTATCATATAAATAAATGAGGCACTGACTTTTATACGAGCTGCGGAAAAAAAGAACCAAGAATCGCAATATGCAATAACCTTACTCCAAAACTTTACACGCTCTTTATAAGCTCGCTATTGAATGTAAACAAAAAATAAGTGCACACGCTGAATTTAAATTATAAATCTTTTAAAAAGAACGGCATCTCCACGATGGGTTTAATTAAAGCTGTAGAGGGGGCATATGTTGGGTCTCCTAAGTGTATTACAGGTACACGCAAACGCGCTACCTATAAATATTTTTTGAAGATTTAGCTTGCTCTGGTTTCAAGTTAGCATAAAAAGCTTGCGAAAGACGATGCCAAAATTGAGAAAAAGATAAAATTACTTTTAAAAGTAAAATTTTGAGAGCACAAACGATTTTCGCAGATGAACGATTTTCGCAGGTGAACGATTTTCGCAGGTCTGCAATACTCCAGGAAGACTGAACTACCAAAACCTGCGCATTCTTGAAGACTTTTACTCGCGTTTCTCTTAAGCCGAAGAAATTAACTTAAAATATAAAGAATTAAATTTCGACATTCTACTTGTAGTTATGGGCATTTGGGCAACTATACATGTGCACGTATTAATGACAGCGATTTTTATTCAGTAAAATATCCTTGTAAAAATAGTACTAGAATGTAAATTTATCCACTGCACTGATATTTCTTTGTTGATACAAACTATTTATAACTTTTAGGTTTTTAGCTTAAGATGAAGTAAAGAGGATTTGAACTTTTTCGCTTTACCTCCGTTTTCAGTGTTTGCGTATTTGATAAAACCGTACATTTACGCTCACATACATAGTAAAGCATAGGCTTGTAAAAGACAGAACAGACGCAAGTCAAAATATTTCGTCGTATCTGGCGTATTATTCTCTCCCATTTTGCAATACAAAAGCAGCAAAAAACCAAAATAATATTTTTAGGCGAAAAGAAGCCAGAGATAATAGTAGGTTTTCAAAAAATCAAGTATCCTGGAGTCAGTAGCTTTATTTGTGGGTAGTGCGCTGCCACCATTCTGGGGGATAACTACCAAGAACACGTATGATTGAGCTGCATGCACTTATCATTACATGCGACATTTTTCTCGAATTAACACCGCACAAAATTGAAAAAGATAATCCCATGTGCGCTATATTATTTACGGTCTAAATTCTTAAAACTTGACTTGACTTTCAACGCTATTTAGGCACTACTTGAAAAATAATTATAAGGTAGAAAAGAGACTCCTAACTTACCACAATAACGACCATATAGTTTCCCATCATAAATCAAATTGAAATAGTAATCGCCCGTCAGATTGGATATTTCATTGAAAGGAATTGCGACTGCCGAAGTATTGCCGATAGGACAAGTACCTTCATGCCAACCAGCAGGTCCGTCATCACAAGGAAAGGCACGAAATTTGCATGCATTTAAATTCTCAGCTTGCTGAGCAAGGATTTTCGGCATAAACGTAAGAAGCCCTCCAATGACTACAAAATATGTCTTCAGATATTGACGTTTTTTTTGCAAGTAAGATATGTCGAAGCAGGTTTTTTCTTATTCCTGAAAAAAGCACCTGGAAAAATATAAATTAATCACAATGCTGATGATTTTTGCCCTTAAGCAAATACATCCTGCTGAAGGGAATGTATTGAGACCATTTGGATGTTGGTAAGATACGCGTACACCTACGTTGATTGTGTGCACATATCAGCGCAGCGTAAGAGCACATGTGTATAGAGTGATCCTGACATGTGTACATACAGTGAGCTCAGCTCATTATGGGTGTACTATATGCGATGTATGGGAGAGGAAAAAGAACATTAGGAGGACCGACACAATCTTGACTTTATTACCAAAATTTTATCGATCCAATAACCGAAAATCAAACCTAAAGGATTGAGATCAAACATGGGCAGCAACAAAATTATAGGTCGACAGTAATCTGTGAGGAGTTGCAACTTCTGGGGTAGGTGTTAACCTCCCAATCCCCCTCGCACGTCATCGTGCAATTTAGACCCAGTGAAATCACATGAAGACTACATTTCTTCGACAGATGCAGGGAACGACCACGACCTTGTTACCTTCTCATCTGGCCAAGTATTGTGCCGAGGTCTGTCTAAACAGAGACCATTTTTGGACTCTCTTGAAAATGTTCGCCGTCAGTTTCCACACCTGTAGCCTGTTAATGCTATTATTCTTTGACAATTAACTCTCGTATGTGTGTTAACAAATACGGAAAGTGGTAGTATGGTTTGTCGTATTAAATGTAGGTCCTAACCACACATGGGCGTGGGGAGGTTTGGGGGGTATGCACCCCCCAGAAGTTGAAATAACCCCCCCCCCAAATCAAAATACCCCCCCAGAAAAATTTTTTTGCTTTTTTAGCAATTTTTTGATGCTATTGGATAGTGCTCGATGAGAAACGTCGAAAAATGGTGTTTTTTTCGCCATACGACCACTTTTAAGACCATTTTTTTACCTTTAAAAATTTTTCACCCCCTCCAGAAATTTTTTACCCCCCCAGAATTTTGGTGCTGCCCACCTATGGTCCTAACCTATAGACTTCATACTACTTCGGGCGCACTTGATGTACACAGGGTGACAGGTGTACACGTACTTTACCAATGCTGACCATTTGTGTCATCAACAACTGAGGGCTCTAACCTAAATAATTTTAACTCTGACCTAGCGTTAACCCTAACCTAACTGACTCTTACCTGATCAAACCCTAAACCTAATCCTTATCTCAACACAACCCTGAAATAATCTCCCCGGTCTAGAAAGGTCAAACGGATTTTCTATATTTCATAAAAGGCATGCATATTATTAATCATGCCGAAATTTAGTAAAGAAGCATTTCTGACTGCAACTAAAATAATTTGCATTCTGCAAGAGCATTAACTAGTTATAAATTGTTTCGGCGTTCTGGGAATATGCATCTAATTAATGTACTGTAGAGGACCTCATAATTTAATATTTGGCATTGCATATTTTCTGGGTGATTATGCTGAACAATCCAGGAGCGACTGCTCAGAATTATAGAAAGAAAAAGTCTAATGCTTTTCTGGGCCTCTTCGATTGAAAACCAACTGTATATTGCTAAATGGGAATTAAGGCAGGATGCTTGAAAGCAATAAACCGATTCATCAAGGCTAACTGGTAGACTTCAGTTGGCCTTGTGTGACTTCAATAAGTTGTATTTTAGAATTTCAAATAACCTTCTTTTTGTTGCTGAATTTCTAGGATTGTTAACTGCATATGGCTGAAAAATGAAAGATTCTGTGCATGGAAAATACTGTAAACATGGAGAATTGTAGGTGCACTCTTACGCATGCTATTCACAGTATGTATAATGGATGAATTGGCTTTGCAGCTTTTTAGGCATCTTTGAATGCCAAAGACTGAGCAAGAAGCTATCGATTACGAGGAAAATGTTGCGTAAATTGAGTTTTTTGTATTTCAATGACTTTTGATTTGATTGTAGTACACATCAGATTTGTTTATAAACCCTCCGTTTACCATGCCTTATTCCGGAGGCATCACTTTATTGACATTTTTTCTCTTCTTCCTTATCCATGTGTCCAAAACTTTGTCTACCCTTGTTTTTGCTTCAGTTACATCGATTGTAATGGTTTAGCTAGATGAGAAGTTATAGAGTAGTAAAAAATAAGCATTTTTTGGCTGATTTACAGTTGATATCGCAAAAACTGAAAAAAAGAAAAATAACTTCCTATAGAATATTTAGTGGTTTATTCCTTTCCAGCTTTTTGAATGCAAACCCTTGGTTGTGTTTAATGCAACAGAAATATATTTTTTCTTGTTTTTGCATGGATATCCACCAGGAGCATATTCTTATGCATTGTAATAGTTTTTGAGTTTTATCTCTTTCAAAAATAATTTTCACAGAAAATAACATACATATTTAGAAAGAGCATAAAAAATTGCATTAAACGAAGGTAATAATTGTTACAGTATGGTGTGGCTTAACATGGACTAGGAGGTTTTGCTGTGATGACGCACTTCAACTGCAAAAGCGTGATGGTAGACGGAAGCACACATGGGCGTGGGGGTTTGGGGGTATGCACCCCCCAGAAGTTGAAATACCCCCCCCCAGAAATCAAAATACCCCCACAGAAAAATTTTTTTGCTTTTTTAGCAATTTTTTGATGCCATTGGATAGAGCTTGATGAGAAACGTCGAAAAATGGTGTTTTTTTCGCCATGTACCACCATTTTTAAGGCCATTTTTGACCTTTAAAATTTTTTTCACCCCCAGAAATTTTTTCACCCCCCCCCAGAATTTTGGTGCTGCCCACATATGGACGGAAGGTTAAATGCCTGATCCAGTAATGACGCAACGTAAAGCTAAGAAAAAAATGGTTAGAAAATACATACGGCGAAATTTGGGGAAAGGCGTATTTCTTCCGAGAAGAGGGATGAAATGCGATTTCGGAGGCGTAATTACGCTTAGTGACCACGTAGAGAATCCAGTATTTCCGGACAGGTTCTGCAAAATGTTCCAAAAGTCCGTTCTTAAGGCTTGCAATGGCGTTTTATGATAATTCCGAAATTGCAGAAAAATTGATAAGAATCCGTCAGAAAGTTCTGCAATAAATATATTAGAGGCAAAAAATCAGCATTTTTCGAGGTTTCTCACCGAACCCAATTCACCGGCATTAAAATATCGCTTGTAGGGAAGGTTTCCCAGTAATCCAGGAGGAGGGGGGTGAGCTGAATTGGATTCTGTGGGGAAATCGGGGGAGGGGGTCAAGCAAGGCCACAAAATTCTCGGTCATCTCAATCATACGCCCACGTTTGGCGGAGACCTTCGAAAACTCCCTTCATCATTCAGATTCTAATATGAAATTTAGAATATTCAAAATTCTAATAATTCTAAAAATCCTAATGATTCTATTAATTTTATTATACTCTCATTACAGTACCATTTTCGCAGTCGGGTTGTCTTATTCCACCATTTATGTAAAAATGAACGTGACCATATTCGACCTGCATGCCCCCAAAATCACACCAATTGGCTGGATTCATCATTTTGAAACATGTTTGGTTAATTCCGATGTTTGAGTGGAATATTTGAACGTAATCAGCGTCTCCAGCATTCAACCGCGTCTGATTATTTTGGCTCGCAAATAGAGGACCAAATGGATCTAAGCCTAGTAGTGTACAAAATAATTCGATTTCAATTAATGAGGTCACGACATTTTTTCAAAATAAAAAATACTTATCGAATTATTGAATATACAATCATTCTTATGCACTAATTTTAACTTGTTTGCTGCATCGTGTGCGGACTGAATTTAATGAAAAAAGTTTCGCGCAAATGTAACAGATTACAATATCATGAAAATTCATCGACGAAAAATTTTTAATTAAAAGAAAAGTTTCACGTTTATTTTCAAATCCATTTTATGAACGTTTGTTCAAATCTGGGACAATATGTCAGGCGAGATTACTATTAAAGAACACGTAGGTAAAAATTTTCTCTATGCATTTATTAGGGTTGCAACCACACCTGGGCGTGGGGGTTGGGGGTATGCACCCCCTCAGAAACCAAAACCTCCCACCCCAGAAATCAAAATAACCCCAGAATTCAATTTTCGAAAATTTTTTCGTTTTTTTCGCAATTTTTTGATGCCAATGGATAGTGCTTGATGAGAAACGTCGAAAAATGGTGTTTTTATCGCCGTACCACCATTTTTAAGGCTATTTTTTGATCTTCAAAAAATCTTGCACCCCCACAGAATTTTCTTGCTGCCCACGTATGGGTGCAACGGGTACCCGAACCCGAGTACTCGGGTACCCGAACAAAATTCAGTACCCGAATCCGAATAAACTGAACTTGACTACGCGAACCCGAACCCGCATAAAATTATTATAACTACCCGAATCCGAACCCGAAACCGAATGTTTATGGATTTTATTCGGCTTTATTCGGGTATGTTTAAGCTTTAAAATCTCACAATTGTATGTCAAAGATTTAAAAATTTTCGGCTTTTTGTGCCGTTTTCAGTCTGCTCGACCCTAAAACGCTGAATTTCATGTAGTCATCAAAAACACATAAATGGGAAAGGTAAAATCCGGAACCAGGACCAGGACCGACAAAATGGGTAAAATCCGGACAATCAATCAGGACCAGGACCAGGACCGGTTTCAGGACAAATGGATAAAATCCGGACAATCAATCAGGACCAGGACCAGGACCGGACTCAGGACAAATGGGTAAAATCCGGACAAACAAGCAGGACAATGAAAAGATCAGGACAATGTATTAGATACGCCTTTTGCTGTACGCTTTTATTCTTTTGACCGTACTTTTTATTACTTTTTTACATTCTTCGTAATTGTCGCGTTTCAGTAATAAATTATTTCATTCATTCAGATACGTAGGGTCGGACTGGCCAGGACCAGACAAATTGGGTAAAATCCGGACAATCAATCAGGACAATGAAAAGATCATGACAATGTATTAGATATGTAGGGTGGGACTAGCCAGCAGGCACGTAGCTGTCGAGGGACTGGGGGGTCGGACCCCCAACATTCAGAAAAAACCGGAAAAATAGGACTTTTTACACGTTATTTTGTGTTATTTTTGGCTTGGACCCCAAAATTGGTGTTAATCCCCCAAAATAGAAGGGCCAGCTACGTGCCTGATAGTTGAATTGGGGGGGGGGGGTATTTTGGTTTCTGGGGGTTGCATACCCCCTAAACCTTCTCCCACGCCCAGGTGTGAGTCCGATCCTACATATCTAATACATTGTCCTGATTTTTTTGTCCGGATTTTACCCATTTGTCCTGAGTCCGGTCCTGGTCCTGGTCCTGATTGATTGTCCGGATTTTATCCATTTTGTCCTAGTCCTGGTCCTGGTCCTGATTCCGGATTTTAGCCATACCCCACATAAATCGCTTTGTAATTAAGTGGTTTATTTCGATCGATTCACGTGAATTTTTTGATCTTTTCATTTCACGAAACGATTGCCAAATGATATCGTTTAAAATGTTAGACACTGTTTGTTTGGTCGTAATTAAAAGTTCTTTGCATAATACAATCCTAGACGACAATCTCAGCAGTAGTTGTTAATGTTATTTGTAGCAGAGGAGTAGCCAGGATTTTGTAAGGTGGGGGCATAAAGAGAAAATTTTTAGGACTTCTTTCGCATGGAATGCCAGTAACGTTACGTATAGTAAAACTAAGTTTTATGACCTTTTAGTAGTGTGCGATCAAAAGTACAGAAAGTGTAAAGTGGCGCGAAGTGTCGGAAATTTTTTGAATTACTAACGTTTTCTCGTAGAATTTACGGCCTTTCTATTGACAAACAGTTCGGAAATCATAAGTGGCGCAATTTGCCGAAAAATTCGATAATTTTTTACCGCCCTTAATATTTTGTAGCTCTGTGAAAACTAATAGTCTGACAGAGCAGAACATTATCAAATTTGTACAAAACAATTTTGACAGTTCATGCTTCTAACAAGGAAACTGCGAATTACTAAGTATGTCTGAAGATATTTTGAGTGATTTAGCCTTTTAGACGCAATGCTGGAGCTTTACAAAAAGAAAGAACAGTAACTAGGCGGCGCTATGCGCCGGAAAATTTGGATGTTTTTGCGCTTTGAAACTCAATTTATGCCGCCTCAATCATACATAACAGACAAATTAATGCCGGCGCCAAACGACTAAAATTTTTAGAAATTCCTAATCCTTTTACCTGGCTTGTTCTCCCTTAAATCTCATTGCACATGTACAACGAGATTTTACGAGTGCGGAAATCTGGGGTGGGGCGCGCTTAAGCGTTCCCAGCGGGGTCCGGGGCAGAGTCCCAAAAAATTTTTATAAAGAAGCACTTTTGTGCTAAATAGTAACGTTAAAATTTTCGCAAAATGGGCCAAATCTCGGTTCTGAATCAAGCCCAAAAACACTAAAAATTGATGAACTCCCACATTGCACAAAACTCCTGAGCTGAAATGTGTTTTCAACCTCTGATTATTACATAGCGCAGCAACGGGTCTCTGCTAATAAGATATAGAAAAATGTATCAATTAAAATTTTGTTCTTACCGTCTTCAGGCTCATTTGTGGCCTTCTTATTAACAAGATGCAGTTCAGAAAACAAGAAATGCGCAAAAACATAAGAAAATTTAGCCATTCCTTTCGTTTAAAATAATATTATCTGTCCTTGTAAAGAAAGACAGACAAAGCAAAGAATAGGCAAAGTGGTGCACAAAAGACAAGCAAAGCAGAGAATAGACAAACTAGCACACAATCATTTTCGCTCTTTTACTATTATGCTCAACGAGCATGCATAGTTTCATTCAACGAACAAATAGTGCATTGAATTACTGAAGTGATGTGAAGTGCTGGATTATTTTAGCTGATTCAAGCTTTCAAATTCATTGGATCTATAAAACAATAAATAATAATGACGCGGCGCGAAGCGCTGGAAAATTTTGACATTTTTGTTTTTCTGAACTCAGCTTTCTGGTCACACATTATAGCAACAAAACAATCAACAATATTTCTGAAAAATTTTGATGGGGGGCTGGCATGTACCCCAATGCCCCCCTGGCTACGCCCATGATTTGAAAGTGTATATCAGACACAATACACAGAGCGCTACACACCTCTCATTTACATTAGCGTGCTTGCAGACTGAGGAAAATCACCGGAAACTTGAGTAAAACATTGAATAATTAAGCATTAGGCATCTAATAATAATAAAAATTGTAACATCTGGCTTACAAGTACATAAGAAATTCGCTATACACTGGTATTCCAATATACTTACTGAAATACCCTAAGCCGAAACCGAACAAATTGAAGTGGACTACCCGAACCCGAACCCGAATACACAAAAATTCACTACCCGTGGCATCCCTAGCATTTATGCCACGACCAGACATTATCGTGGGGGGTTACCCCGTCCTCATAAAAATTTTCACTTCTTCCCAGAAATTTTTTCACTTTTCCTAAAATTCGCGATTTTTCAAAAGTTTTCGAAGATTCTTATAAAATTTACAGAAAAGATGCTTTTTAAGCGTTTCCGGAATTGCTCAAAAGTATTAAATTTTCGGCGCTTCGTGCCATAAACTCATTTTTCGACAATGTTTTGTTGAATTATTCCGATTTTTTGGAATTTTTGGTTTTTATGCTGTAAAAAGATGGCGCATCGTCAGAGACGCCGAAAACGATGTTCTTGTTAGACTTCTTGACCATCCGTGCAAAGGACAGTGGTTGGCTACTAACATGCTGCGATCAAATTGGAGTGAGGGAGTTTGGAGCAGAAGTACAAAACATCGTAAAAAAACGTGCTAAAAATTCAATCCTGGGGGCCTACCGAAATCTGATGAGGTATTTTGGAATCATTGCTCAGCTTCAAAAAGTGGTTTGCCCTAATATGGGGTTTAAGGTATTATCTGGGTGTAGCTTTTGCCTTAATTATCTTTTACTTCGACTCTTGATCTGATTATAAAATTCAAGATATTACCACACATGCGCAGCATCGGCTTTCTGGGATTCAGCGTAAAAAATGTTCAAAAAGCGCCTTTTAACCACAAAGCCCGTGAATACCTGTCAAAAACGCCGTTTTTCGACGCTTAGGAGTTAGCTTGGTTTGGGGAATATTCGCCCCCGACATTTCGCCCACGACATTTCGCCCCCAGGTACGTTTTGCCCCCGAAAATTTTGCCCTCAAATATTTCGCCTCTCGGATGTTTCGCCCCCAAAACATTTCGCCCCTCGGATGTTTCGCCCCCAAGTGAGCTGTACAATGAACGGGAGAATGCATTATACATGGAAAGCGTCAAAATTCGGTAGGACACAATGTCCGCTTTTCTTCTTTTCTGTTTTCAATCCTTTTTGAAATAAACTAATATGGATTTTTAATATTTCCATTTTCAATCTTGATAAGTTATAAGTATTTTCGTTTTCATTTTTAGATTTCTTTAGACAATTTTTAACCATATTTTAACCATATTGCTGCTTTAATTTTTTATTGCCAACAAGAAAACCAGAATTGTCAAATAAAAGCAATGCTGTTAATTGCGAAGTAAAACGAAAACACAAAGATAAATAATGCTGTTGAATAAAAACGTGAACAATCTAAAATTCAAAATTGTACGATATTCCCCGCAGATAATCGATTAAATCTCGATTTTCAATGTCCTTCACAATGCGACAAAAAAATTAGGGCAAGCGAAATTGCAAAGACAAGTTGGATATCATCCTAGCATGTTTCCACCTTCGGAAAAACGTATCCTTGAACACTGTTTTTGTGCAAAAGTCATCGATTTTAGTGATATTTGGTACGCGGATGGTGAATATGATAGTCATAGTTAACAAAAACGCTTACATTTAAATATATTTGAAAATTTATGCAAATTTTATTCAAATTTGAAATTGTGCCTCACCAGTTGTGGTCTGATTTTATTAGCTGATTACGAATATAGTAAACATTTATGATAGAAAGGTGAGCATTATTTTAAATTTTTGGTTTTTAATTTTGAAATTTTGAGCAAAAATTTCACCGCAATTTTCGCCCATTTAGCTAAGGCTTAGCTTTTGCGCTGGCACCAATGTGGGCGAACATAACTAAGCCTAAGCCAAGAAAATTGTTAAGAACAGCCAGGGCTGTTGTTACAACTTCCTTAGGCTTAGGCTTAGTTTTGTGCCTTCGCATTGGTGCCAGCGCATGGGCTAAGCCTGAGATAAATGAGAGAAAATTGCAAGGCACGTGAAGCGATTGGAGCAATTTTTGTTAATTTATGCCTTAGGCTTAGCCCATGTCTGGCACCAATCTGATGCCTCACGCAGTAATCAGGAAGGGGTTACCAACAAAAACTAATTGAGCTAGCAGTGGTGTGTCAGCAGTTTAGAATGAATGTGCAGCAGTTCAGATGAGTGGGTCAGCAATTTAGTCCAATGTGCATAAATTCGCATACATAATTTATTGTGCCCATTTTTGTCAAAGATGACTATCATATTCGTAATCAGCGTACCAAATATGACTATAAAGGATTTTTTGCACAAAAACAGTATTCAAGGACACGTTTTTCCGAAGGTGGAGACATGCTAGGATAACACCGACAAGTTGATCGGTTGGTACAGTATAACGAGATATTTATTGGGGGCGAAACATCCGAGGGGGCGAAATGTCTGGGGGCGAAAGTTCCTTGAGCGAAACGTACCTGGGGGCGAAATATCGGGGGCCAAAAGTCGGGGGCGAATCTTCCGGATGCCGTTAGCTTATTCTTTCTAGAAGATAAAAACTTTAAAAATTCTAAAAAAACTTCGAAAAGTTCTAGTAAATTCATCAAAATATAGCCAAAAAAATAGGTTGAAGCGAAGTTCTAAGAAAGTGGTCAGCAGCACTTTTGGTGGGGGTAGCAGCCGTTTTTTGGTTACCCCCTCCCGAAACACTCATAGCCATTACTACTGTTTATTCGTTGGTCGGCCGAATTCCGCTCACCTACAATGGTTTTTATCTTTGGACTCTGAAAGCGTTTGCCTATCAACCCGCAGATGTGGGCCCCGAGGCCAAATCCTATCAAATTCGTTCTAGAAACGGACAACAAACCATGCTCGGTCATCTGCTTTAAAAAATGGGCCACTGCAGCTGCGACAAGTCGAGTATTAGCCGCTGTTTGACGAAAGTCCCGTACTGCGATGCCCTCAGACCAATCCACTAGTACAACATTCTTGTCCTGAATGCATAATGCGGCCTGAGTGCATAATATTACGAATTTTTTATAATTAATTTAGCCAACTTTTTCCATATCAGTCAAAATAGGTACATACGAGTATAACGGCCAGCTGTTCACGAAGCAGAAATTGCGTTTCTCGCCGTTGTTGTTGCCTACTTTTATTCAAAATAATTTTCGATGATAAAATTTATTAAAAACTTTCACAAGTTTTTGCACAATTTCGAACGAAAAAGTACTTAAATTTAAAATAGTAAAATTTGAGCATAAATTTAGGCATAAAAACATGTATTGATTCGATTCACTTTGTAATCTCCTATATTTCAGCACTCTGGGTATAACCTATCGAGGTATTTGTAGCTTACAAAGCATGGTAAATGAATGCCATCTTCAAATGAAGTATATGTACATACATGCATACGTTTTGAGCAGGTCGGTATCCAGAATTCGTCCAAAAGGGCAGCCATGTCGCTGGCCTTCTGAATTTCGGGGAAGTACTATAATTTTGAAGTCAAATATCTCAACAAATACTTGTAGATAAAGAAAATAATGGTATTTATGAGCGTATCTTAGCAAGCTCTAATCATTGGAGAAGAATATATTTTGAAAGCGCCTAAAAATTTTGGGCCTATCAGCTCGAAAGCAGCCAAAATTAATTCTGACAGTCTTTTGAGTACGCTAAAAGAATTTTCAATTGTTTCCTTTGTGGACTCGTACAAAAAATACTATTTTTTTAAATTGGGAGGAAAGGCACTATTCCTCCTATCCCCCGGAGCTACGTGCCTGCGAAGGGGGAGCAGGGGAGGGGACCTGGCATGAATTGGTTTATGTTTCGGAAGCTTCGTTGGGATAGTAAGTACTGCATCCATGCACTATCCATTAAGATCATGAAAATAAAAGATCTGAAAGAAAAGATTTCTTTTATCCGAACAGGCTGTGAAAAGTGTCGTTTCTAATCGCGTTCGAGGCAAAATTATAGAAAAGACCTTGATGACTGAAAATTTGAAGATCTTTTTGAAAACGAGACGCAAAGTTTCATATCTTATCGTGCATGACTTTACATTTCAAAATTTTTTTCGGCCAAGGCGCTGAACTTAAATACGGCTCTCAAGCATACGTGGGCAGCCAGAAAATTGTGGGAGGAGGGGGTGCAAGATTTTTTGAAGGTCAAAAAATGGCCTTAAAAATGGTGGTTTGGCAATAAAAACACCATTTTTTAACGTTTCTCATCAAGCAATATCCACTGGCATCAAAAAATTGCGCAAAAAAACGAAAAAAAAATTTTCAAAAATTGAATTCTGGGAGGGTATTTTGATTTCTGGGGGGGTATTTCGGTTTCTGGGGGTGCATACCCCCCAAACCCCCCCACACGCCCAGGTGTGCTCTCAAGGGTAAACATCAAACGTCTGACCCTCCGCAGAATGGCTGCTGAGCGAAAACGGCTGCGATCCCCACTTAAAATTGTTAAAAAAATTTTAGGCTTGTGACCCCCCTCCTCCAGAATTCCCATGCTGTAAATGTATGGCGAACGTACCATATTAATTATAGATCGATTCATTAATTTCATCCAAGGAATTGGCCATTGAAGCCCCATACCAACGACAATAAAAACGTCCTTTGATTTATTCCACGTCACTTCAAATATCGAATCTCTGCTTAGATTCACGTACGGAAGAAATTTATGCCGAACTTCTGCTACCTCCACATCCTGAAAAATATTTCTCTTAGAAATATAAACGTAGAAGGGACGAACGTGCTAAAAATCAATTTGTTGATCGCGCTAGTAAGGAATACGCTTTGAATATAACCTTTATTATTTTTCATTAATTTTTTATTAAATTTTAATAATAACTAGCAAATGGGGCGCTTCGCTGCCCCATCTGCTAGAGTGTTTGTAAACAAATAATATCTGAACCAGTATTTAATATAAAAAATTGAATGACTCTGCAATGGATCGGCGAGCGGTTTTTATATTTTTAATATCTAGCTGAGCTGCCCGGCGTTGCCCTGGCTGAACTTAGGCCTGATAGCTGTATGGGATTGAGATGTCTCTTGTTTTTTTTTATTTTTCGGGACTTTTGATGTTTTTGGGATATTTCTAAAAAAATTTTTGGTTAAAACATATTGTATTTTTTAAATTTTTTCAAACTGTCTTTTGTCAACCATTTCTTTGATTAAATCCATATTTCTGACGTTATAGAATGGTTCTGAGAATTCTTTATCCTAAATCATATTTTTGATGTTCTGGGATGTTCTGGAAATTATACCATTAGATGGTTTGGGATGTTTAAAAATTTTGTTTGATCATAACCATATTTTTAACGTTTTGGAATATTAAAAAATTTTTTGGTCCAAAACCATACTTTTGATGTTTTTAGAGGTTTAAAAATTTTTTTTGGTCAAAACCATATTTTTGACGTTTTGGGGTGTTAAAAAATTTTTTTGGTCAAAACCATTTTTTTTTATGTTTTGGGATGTTTAAAGATTTTTTTGGTGCAAACCATATTTTTGATGTTTTGGGACACCAATCTTACAGCACAGGATATGTTATAGCACTGGGTATGGTATATAACGTCCTATATTGTAGCATGGGGTATGTTATATCACGTCCTATCCTGTAACACTGGGTATGTTATATCACGTCCTATCTTATAGCATGGGGCATGTTATATCACGTCCTATTGTATAGCATGGGGTATGTTACATCACGTCCTATTGTATAGCATTGAGTATGTTGTATCACGTCCTATCTTATAGCGTCGGGTTCAACTTTGTACAATGTTCAACTTTGCCCTCATTGTAAACAAATGCAAAAAGTTGCATATTAAATTAGCCGCTAGAAGCAAAAACATTTGGATTTATATTTCCGAAAGCCGCATGTTTGCTGCTTTCGATTGCTTCGCATTAAATTTCACGCACGCTGATTTACATGGTCAAAAATTTTGACTAGGTGAAAGCCCTTTTTCAGTGATTAATCATGTTTATAAGTACCCGTACGTGATTTCCTTTCAGCCCGTCTCATACATGTTTTATGATGCCAGATCGTATATTTAAAGTAGCGAATATGGAATCAGCGGTCCCGGAAACCCCAGGGGCCAAATTTTGGAAGCAACAGTCAATCTGTGCTTCTGCAAAAAGACAAAAACCTAAATTTTACGCTATGCATAGGGGACCTTTGGGCTCCCGTATCTCAGAAACCAATCCGTGAATTTTCTTCAAATTCTATAGTAAGGTCAGTCATAAGATATCCAATAATTGGTGAAAACTTTAAAAAATTTATCTGCTGCGATTTGAGATATTTGATAAAATACACTTGTAAATCACGTTTTTCTTACGCCATCACATCAGTTTACACTGTAGTGTAAAGTGATTTACACCAGTCAATAGCGCATAAAAAGTTGATCTAGAGTGGCTTTAAAATTTTACCCTGCGGCAATTGCATAAGCGGCTAGAGCTACCAAAACCTTTTACATAAATGCGTAGTTTCCGGGTTTCAGGAGTCCGATCGAGCCATTTTAATCAAAAAATTGTAATTAGCGCCCGAGAATACCCATTGAGTGAAAATATAAGTATCACAAAGTTATCCAGTAAAAACTTTTTTGCCTCACAGACACACACACACTTACACACAACTCGAAATTAATATTATAGATAGATGATATGCATTCCGTGTATAATTGCGGGCTTACCTTCCAATACAAATGAAATTTCGGCAAAACATAATCACTGCACAAGGGTACCCTGGGATGATGGCTCCATGGGGTGTGTTCTTTATTCGAAAAATTACCCAATATTCCGCAGCTCACAACACTTTCGATTTTTTTACGAGACATAGATGATTCCAAGAGCGATTGGAAACGGCAATCAGGTTCGATGGAGCTTGCATTTGATAGGGCGGTATAGGATATCAGAAACAGCAGATTAAGAATATGTGCCATTCATTAAATTGTCTGAATAAATATTTAAAAAAATATTAAATGATTAATAGGGCAAAGAAAGGACACAAATCAGGAGAACGGAATCGATTTTCATGCACAAATAAGAGTTTCAAAAAATTTACCGATATAACTTTTGATTTATCGTATATATTAGTAGACCTCTCATTATTGAACTTTTCAATGGTAAAAATTATTTCGAGGCTTAACTTTCATCAAACTAAAGTCAATTAGGATAAATGAAACATCGAGGAAGAAGCCGTAAGACCACCCCTAAAACTGAACCTTTTCGGGGGGAGGGGAACGATCGAATGCATAGACGCTCACTTAGGCCAATCTGGGGGTGAGCCGGTCTGAGAAGATCTGTTAGTAAGCTTTTTTTATCCAAAATGACCTCTGGGATAAGTGCTAAAACAGCAGTAAAACGTTATCGAAAAATATGGATTTTTATTCATTTTTGGCCCCGGAAAAATTTCATATTTTCCCATTTTTGGAATCTATAGTCTGTTTCACACAACTTCGGTCGTGTAAATCTCCGACAATAAAAATCCGATAACTATAAAACAGAGATGTACATATAATTGTCGCTATAAAAATCTATACCGTTTTTGACGCTATGCCGTGTTATTGTAAAAACGCAAACTTTTATACTAGAAAAGTTGACATGTCATCAAGCACAAAACGAAATGGACAAAACAAATAATGATTAGGCTGGGGCGTTGGGATTGAACGGGGATTGGTTGCAGTCAAGTGTAAAAGGGCCTCAGGTCCACGTGCAAACCTGATGCATTTCTTTAGCCTCAAGCCGGTAGCTTAAGCGACATTGAGATTGAGTTGGCGTTGTACGCGTGCGTTGTTACCGTTTTTCTGTAAGCTAGATCGCTTGAGAGAAGCAAAAACTAAGAGAACTGCGATCTTTTTGTTTAACTAGGCTTAATATAGAACCTTGAACACGACTCAATATAGAACTTTGAAGAAGTTCTAGTACACGTAAAAGGAGCTTCGATATCAAAGTTTTTCGATATTGGATAAATTTGAGTTCTGCAGATCATATTTCGAACTTCCAGTAGATGTAATTCGAAGTTCTACGAATCTTTAGTCGAACTTCAAGCAGGCGCAAATCGAAGTTCGACAAACCTATTCGAACTTCGAAGGAAACAAGCAAATCGAAGTTCTATCAAACCCAAAAATTGACCATAAATGTTAGAGTGAGCACATCAACCAATGAATGTAATTTATGTGTGGCCGATGTACTAATACCTAATTAATGCATGCGCCCAATTTATGCTCATCTTTATTGGCGATAGCATGACTTTGCGCTCATCTGTTTCTATATAACATAATGAATTAACAGAGCGACCCAAAGGGCTTTTTCTTCACGCACTTTCGAAAAGTGCTCGCTAGAAAAAGGTCTACGACTTGACTTGTTTTTAATTAAGTAAAATTAACCTACGTTATATTAGATTAACATTTGGAAATCTAGAAAGATCTTTATTTGTAAGAAATGGGAATACAGCCAAGCTTTTTTGCAAGCATAAATCGATAAAATCAAAGCTCACGCTTGTGTTGAGGTCAAGGTTGTTTTAATTTGAAATTTAATTTTGCTGTTTTCAACCTAATTTTTCATGTATGTACGAATAAAGTAGTGAAATAGCGATTTAAATTCTAAAATTAGCTGTGCGATATTTTTAATTTATAATGCTGGTTCAAAAGAAGCTGCTCCTTTCTGTTATTTAGTCTGATCATAATTTTATGATCCCTCGAAAAATATTTTAAGTTCGAAAAATTTATTTTAAAATTTTACTAATATCTTAATTTGAAAAAATTGTATTTGCACGGTATATTATATTTTTAAAAATGTAATACATAACTTTGAAATTTGTATTGAAATTTCAATTTTAGATGCCTTTTAAAATATCCACAATTTTTTATATGAAAGTGAAGACAACTGTGTAGGTCTAGTCGATCTGATAATTATCGGGATCCTCAGCTTACTGTCAATTAAATTTCTTAGAATTTATGCACTAAGTTATGTGAAACAGACTACAGGTACCAACATAGTTTACGAAGTTGACATGCGCCATGCACAGGTTTAGATAATTAATGAGCACAGCTTTTTTTGCACAAGAAGTATGTACCTATATGTAGTTCGGCACTTTACTGTAATGTATGTATACGACGCTAACAGCAGCATGTATGGAGCGCCCATTATGCTATGTATCATTCCCATCGCTTATAGCCGTTCTGTGCCTAATCATAAGGTTGAGGTCATAGATGGTCGCCATCGAAGTTCTGGGGAGCGGGGTGCAAGATTTTTTTGAAAGTAAAATAATGGCCTCAAAAATGGTGATATGGCGAAAAAAACACCATTTTTCAACGTTTCTCATCGAGCACTATCCATTGGCATCAAAAGATTGCGAAAAAACAAAAAATTTTAAAAAATTGAATTATGGGAGGTATTTTGGTTTCTGGGGATGCATAACCCCAACCTCCTACGCCCAGGTATGGTTAAGGTTGGCTGCGATTACAGAATTCTATCCTACTGTAGTCCACGTATTTGAGGACCAGGTCATCATCACAAATCTACATAATGTATGTCTGCAGGGCCTAAAGGTATAGTCTACAAAACGGAGTTACGAAATTATGAAACTTTATTCAGGCAGCTTAATGTTCACTTAATTGACTGAATCACGAAAAAGGATGGGTATACAATATGCGAGTTAACATAAACAAGATGGAAAAATCAAATTTTCATTTCATTTGTCTCGTGAACTATAGTCTGTTTTATTTAACTTTGCGGTTTTCTTCTGAATTTTTCCACAAGAATCAGGCTACAAAAACGGTTTAAACTTTTGATGCGACAATGCGGCTTAACACAAACATACATACTTCTCTATATGACTCGACATACTGTAGAATATCATATTTTTGTATTAGTTTAAAACGCTTTTGTAGTCGATTAAAACTTTTTCAAAAACCTCAAAGTCAAATGAAATAGACTATTGGCGAATTATATTGAAATGAAAGAATGTCGGCAGCACTCAAAGTGTAGGCTAAAAATTTTTCGATATACATATGTACATAGGTGCCCGATTTTCGCTTTCTTGACATACATATGTCCTTAATTTAAAAGCAACTTTAGAATAAATATGTCTTTACAGAATGATAGTTGATTTTTTATAATCAAATTCAATAAACAAACCATTTTCACTGTATTAACATTTGTTTTGAACCCTTGTTTGCTTTATAATTTTCGGAGTCTTATCAATTATTAGTAAAAATTGTTTAATTGAACACATGATTGACAACATATAGATGCATTAAATGAATGAGAAGATCGGCCAATTGGCTTGACTACGAATACTAATGCCCGTTCGTTAGTTTGGGTTCCTAGAAAATTTCGGTTCTTGCCTTTCATTAGAAATTTTAAGTTGGGCGCAAGTCGGACGGACTGTGTGTTCTGTCCGTTTGACTATCAGTATAGCATCATGCCTTGAATAAATATTACATAAAAATGTTAAGATGACATGTCCAATGACCTCTGCTGTATGGTGATGCGAGTCCTTTCCTTTCTACTCGCCTTTGTCAGGCACGTAGCTGGCCATCCTACTTTCAGGGGGACCAACACTAGTTTTGTGGCCGGGGTCCAAAAAGGCTCAAAAATAGCAAAAAATAACTTTTAAAAAGTCCTATTTTTCCGGTTTTTTCTGAATTTTGGGAGGGGTCCGGACCTTCACATTCCCCCCCCGAGCTAAGCACCTGGTCATTGTATGATTCAACTCAGAAATCAACTCGAGCGAACATTCATGATTTGCTAATACTAACGGACGAGTGGTCGCCTCGCCACGCATAACGAAAAATAAAATTGACATGCATATTCACGTCAAAACATTTTCAACCTCAGATGCAAGGGCTTCAAAGCGCGATTGCGATCTAGAATTTAATTCAAATGAAATAAATCTGATTAACTCCCGCATCATTTCCTGTAGTTATTCATAGGAATGATTTAGAAATTGATTTTTACCTGAAATTAGAAGTCCAGATTTATCACTAATTAACTAAATAGTTAAGTTAGCTCTTCAAAACAATAATTTTTAAAATTTTACACGTCTAAAATTAGAATTTCAACATTAATTTTAAGGTTATTGTATTTTTAATCATAAAATATACCGAGCAAATACAATTTTTTTAAGATGAAAATTTGTGTAAATTTTTCAAAATAAATTTCTCGAACCTAAATATTTTTTGAGAGATCATGAAAATAAGCTAACACTAAATGTATGAAAAGAGCTCTCTTCACTAACAAGCGTTATAAATTTGAAAATATCGCACGACTAATTTTAGGATTTAAATCGCAATCGTGCTACTTTACTTATACCTGAAAAGTAAGGCTGAAATTGACAAAATTAAATGTCAGATTAGAAAAACCTCGATTGTAACATAAGCGTTAGCTTTGATTTATGCTTGTAAAAAAATTTGCTTCATTCCTATTTCTTACATTTAAAGATCTTTCTTTGTTTTCCGATGTTAATCTAATATAACGTAGGTAATTTTAACAAATTAAAAACAAGTCAAGTCGTAGACCTTTTTCTAGTGAGAACGTTTTCAAGGTGAGTGAAGAAAAACCTCTTTGGCTCGCTCTGTTGCTTCATTATATCGTAAAAACATTTGAGTGCAATGCAAAGTCATGCTATCGCCAATAAAGATGAGCATAGATTAGTCGCATGCATTAATTAGGTATTAGTACATCGGCCACACATGAATGACCTTCATTCGTTGATGTGCTCACTCTAACATTTATAGTCTATTTTTCGGTTTTGTAGAACTTTGATTTGCTTGTTCTCTTGAAGTTCGGGTGAGATTGTCGAAATTTAATTTGCGCCTGCTTGAAGTTCGAAATAGAATCTGTAGAACACCATAGTGTTTTGAGAAACATCGTCAAATTTCAAAATCGGAGTTCCTTTCAAGTCTATAGAACTTATTCGAAGCTCTATATCAGACCTCTAATACAAGACGTGTTTCCGGTTTCCCGGGGTCTAAAGCATACATACATGGGCAGCAGTTAAATTCAGGGGGTCTGGTCTGAAACGGGTTAATATCTCAAAAACATGCCAAAAATTCAATTCTGTAATTTATCGATTTTAAGGGTCTACTCTACCGGATGTTGGAGTGTCAACTTCCAACCCCCACGCCTGTGTGGTTTATACCCCAACCCCCTCATGCCCACGTGTGGTGGGTGAGCACCGAAAGCAGTATGTGCTTGTGGAGAAATCTTTTTTTGGGAAATGTATTAAAAATTAAGTTTTACGAAAACGTCAACAACTGGGCAATGTGTTAAGCAGCCATTTCCTAGATGCTAAAAACTCAAATTTAAAACTCAATTACTTAAAATTCAAAATATAAAACACACGATTATGTTCGTACGAGAACATTGAAGATTCTATTATATCAGAAATAATTCATGGTTTTTCTCTATGAAATCGAAAGGATAGGTTCAGCATCACAAAATCTCTAGTCAATCAGTAATCAGTGGTCTTGGAAAAGTCACTTAATTGCAACGTGAGCAAAAAATTTTATATAGGGTTTTTACATATTATCCAAAGCATCGAATTATATCTAGGAAATCGTAAAAAATTTCCTAAAAAATTAGCCATTCTACGGGGACGGCTAGCACACATTGATACGTAGCATCCTTGATATGAAGTAGTTAGCCGGAGAGTCTTTTGAGTGAAATAGCCTCAAAGGCTATTATAATGTTAAAAGCGTAAGATCAACCAAAGCATTCAAGTAAAGCCGAATACTGTTTGCTCGTTTTTAATCAAAATCAAAATTATGCAATTTAAAATCACAATCACCGTAATCGAACGTAATAACCGTAATTGAAATTTAAAACCTAAATTCGCCATAATGAAAATAGTAAAACATTGCAATAAAATCGATTCGTTAAATCAGTGATCAATCATACTCCGATTCTGCACTATAGGGTGTCCCTTGTCAAAACTGCAACTCTTCTGCATACTTACGAAGACAGCATCTCCCGAATTTATTGCAGAACTATTGCACGTCATCCACCTGAAGTGAAAAAAAATTTGTAAAAAAGTCAAAGTTGACTATACGGTCGAAAAGTGTTCAAACTACGCAAAAAACTTATTTGTGCAATTACACATGAACGGAGTTATTTTGCTGAATTTTGGATCTCTAAGAATACTAAAGACCCAAAATTCGGCAGATGCCAGAATTAAGGTTTCGAAAATGTATTTTGCTTTTCTTGCGATTTTTGATGCCAATAGATAGAATTCAATGAGAAATGTTGGAAAACGATTTTTTTGCTCAGGCCAAATTTTTTTCCGGCAGTTCTTGATCTTTGAAAATTCTAGAACTCCTCCTCTTCCTCCAGAATTCAATCGCTGTTTGTGATTAAATTGGCGTGTTATTCATCACTAAAATAAACACCGATCCACATTTAAAAATATGAACTTCTCTTTTAAATTCTTTAAATTTGAAAGTATCACATTTATGGAAATTTATTTAGATTTGTAAAACAAATTCTAATTACAAAACACTTTAGACATGCTAGTAGATTTTTGTGTTTTTTTCAAGCAATGTCTGCGAATGATTCACTTACCCGCCTGTGAACCTCATTTTTTGCAATATGAATGAGTTCTGCCTACACGAGTAGCTCGATTCAAATTCATAATCAACTTTCACGACAGCAACGTATTTTCTAAATTCCCACGGCACAACTATCACACGGCGTAAAGCAGAATTGGCAGACAAGCCACCTGATCTAAAATAATATAAAACATTATAGCTGGACAGAATAAAAAACGATTCCCTCTCAACTTGCACATTATGAAAATTCGGAAACAGCAAAAACATTTTTCTCTAACAAAGCTATTTTGGGCATGAAAGGCTACATTTTTAAAATGACATATCTCGAATGATATCAAGGTGCTCTAGCGAAGCACGTACCTATATATAATATACTTAAGGTAACCCTACCACCTGTGCACCCACTGCAGCCATAACGGGACACATTCGGGAAGTTCGGATATTTATGTGATAAATAGATAAATATTAAAAAAATTCGATACCTCCTTTTTTCATTTTCTTTACACTCAATACGGCGCTAGTAATGAGCGTGTAAAGTTGTGAGGTAAGGTAATTTAATATGGCGTTTTTCGACAGTATTTATAAGCAATTTTCAGACAAGTCAGTATAAACGCCTATTAAAATTTACTCTTTCACTCAGTGGTTCAGTAAAGTTTACACTAAAAATTAAATTTAGTTTGAGAAGGTCGTAGAAGGTAATTTGTGATAAGAGTGTTCGTCATTACATCAAGCTTGAGAATCGAAAAGGTAGTTTTTCAAAAATGTTCTCCATAACATCAGAATTACGATTTAGGTAGAAATTGTTTAGTTTACAATGTGAATGTTGATGTGAGGGAATAATTTTGTATTCCGCATTGTTCTACTGTTGTATTTCATTCGGCAAGTTAAAGACTTTACTGATTGATTCACTCAAAGCACGCTAATGAATTATAAAGGTCATCAGCAAGGAAAAATGTTCCGGTGGAAGAAAAAGGACGAATATACATGGAATTGCCGATTATTTAAGATATAAATATAGCGGAATAGGAAAAAGTGACCTATGCGCCCAAAAAATCATAAGAATCTCATGAAAAATCAGACTTTTCCTATGCAACACAAAAAACGAATCAATTCTGGGGCTTCTGATGAAAAGTATTCTGTAGAAAAATTTCCAGATGTTTTGTTAAGCGCTCAGAAAAAATCTTTGACCTGTGCTAAATAGCCGAATAAGTTGGATATCAGTATCGCATTTTTTAACAATGTATAATCAATATACAGTTAATCGTTAATGGTTCGAAGGATAAAATGGGACATTCGCATCACGCTGTTTATTATGCTTTACAATTAAACGTGTCATGATAGCGATGATATACATTTTCTCCTGCCTTGGCGCCCAATGTGAGCTATTCAAATTTCTGTTTTATCATTGTGCACTGTTGCATTTATGTGCACAGTTATGTCACTAATTATTCTTGCACCATCTTGTGTGCTACGAGGGGTGTCCCATAAGTCCTAAGGTTTTTCTGCAAAAATGGACCATTGTTTGCCGTTTTTTGTCAGAATATTAGTTCGCTTATTTTAGCAAAACGTGCAAAATTTCAGTCAATTTCGCCATATATCCTATAAATTATTTAGATTTTTGATGAATTTTTAGCGACTTATTTTACCCCCAATTTTTGAAAATTAAACTTAGTGAAAAAACAACACTCTTTGTTTTGATGCCAAAATTTCAAAAAAAGATCGGCATGAATACTAACATACAAGAAGGTAGCCTGGTCAATGCTCTTCTTTTCAAACGGCATTCCACATAGAAACGCCATCTCTGTATGGAACAGGGTTTCCAGAATCAAAACAACCCATTTTCAGCGACATTTGTGAGGTTAGGTGCACCTGATTAGTTAATATTAGCAGCCGATTAAAAAGCCATGGTGGTTTCCATAGAGAAAACACTCAGGACAGTTCATTTAAAAAATCAGTTAGCTGTGATCAACAGTTTGAAAACTGTAGGAACTTTTGTGAAACCAGAAAGCCAACTTTTTTGCAGTCGAAAAAACTGTTGAATGAGACAATATTTTGCCTATTTTCTACCAATCAGAATGAGCCTAATTTAAACGGCTCCACAGTGAAGAACAGTAGACTCCCTGCAACCAATGTGTTCAATAAAAATCTGTATACGGTTACTGTAAACAAAGTGAGGAATGAAGAACCATTTTGAGACACCCTGTCTTATTACTATTTTTCTAAGCCCAATATTTCCTTCAAAAGGAAACGAACGGAAAGAATATTTTGTCAATATTCCTTAAAGATGTCAGGGTACATTCTAACCAAAAATGGCCTGACAGAATCAATTTCCTTGTAAAAACCTAAGGATTTCTGGGACACCCCTCGTATACTCTTCGGTGCCGGTATCAAACCTCAGAGTGTCCGGATGTCGAATCTGGCCGAACGCTTTGAGGTAATTTTAGATCCACCTCAAAGTGTGCGGGTTGTCTGTTTTTTGTTTTTTGAACATAATACACAACAATGTAGTACGGAATTAGATGTAATTAAGTGGTGCATTTTGGGCACTTACTCTATTGTTCCTCGAACCTTGCATTTTGCTCTGAAGCAAATCATCTTTGTTTGTGACATATTGTCTTGCATTTCTTTGACTTACGCTTAAACGCATTCATTTTTTATTGCTCTAAAATGAAAGAAGACTAAGCGGCTTATTTAGCATAATGTTGATGTAATTATTTAAGAAATTTAGCATGTGTACGTGTACATACAAGTTGTGCCTTTGAAGTGGTTGTACCCCCGCAGAATGGCTTCTGTTCTGACCCCCGTAATACTTGATTTTTCAACAAAAAATGGTAGAAAGTTGGCTGTTTTAGGCTTATTTAGCCAATTATTGACTGACTAATGTCAAATTATCCGCGCTTCGCACCATTTTCATATTTTTCTGACTATATTTCGTTAAATTTACTAAACTGTTCGTTGCTAAATTTCTTAGGTTTTTATGATCTAGATAGAACGAGCATTTAAAAAAGTCAAAAAAGTGTGTTTCTGAAAAGAACATATAGTTTTTAGTCGAAAGAGTGCTTAGAACAAACTTTTGCGGCTGACTTTTCAAGATTTTTCATAAACTTTACATTTTATTTATTCAGTGTGGGAATTGACGACTCTATCCGTTCCATTCACTTTATAAGTCTAATTTATTAAGGAAGAAAATGTGGACACTTTGGAGGGATGCTAGATACACCAGACATTTTGAGGAACCTAAATTTTGAGGTACCTCAAGCGTGTACACTGTACCGGACACTTTGAGGTGTGACACCGGCCTATTCACGCGTGTTTAGTGCCCTGCCACATTTATTGCCCTTGCTACATGGCTTGCTCAGAGTCGCATTCAATAAATGTTAGTAAACTAAATTATTGGTTGTTTTGAGGATTCAGATTGATCAGTTCTTTTCAAGGAATAAACTGTGCGTTATTTATTTCTCAAACTGAAAAGCAAGATCCTTCTGTAGGCCGCAGAATCTACTTCGATTTTTGTGTTGCTTAGAAAAACTCTGATTTTTTAAACACATTATTATGATTTTTTGCATGCGTGGATGTCTTTTTCCTCGTATCATTCTTTCAAATCTTTGATAATCCGTAATTCTAAGTACATTCGTCCATTTTGTTCCATTGGAGCTTGGAGCATTTTTCCTTGCTAGTTAACATATGTACGAGACGGCAGAATGATAGGTCTCTTCTGAAAATCGACTTTTAACCGAAATGGAAAAAATTTACAAATACTTTGTTGTATAGAATAGTCAATTTTACGTCAGACAATGAATTTTCCATAACACTGCATCCATTAGTACATTAGATAGAGCAACATGCAAACGATTTTGCATCATATTCTAATTCAGTCAATTTTTTATGGAAATGAAGTCGGTTTTTGAAGCGTAGTCTATTTTCGTGATACCCTGAGCATGCTTGAAACATGGACTTAGCATTTGTAGTAACTATTAAGCCAAAAATAGCAAAATAACGAGCGAAATAGCAGTATCTGCTTTCTAATCGAAAAACTGAATATTCTAAGGGATGGAGCCAGCAGCTTTCTTGGGGGAGCAAAAGTTCTGCGGCATTAAAACCCTATGACAAGGATGGTTCTTCCCCTTCCACAAGGTATAATGTGACTCATAGATTCAGACGATATACTTAAATTAAGAATATGCAAATTAGTTCAGTGACGCAGAAATATATTCCTGAATTTCCCGATTTTCAAATATTATCCTAAGCGCTCAGTTGGCCTCCGAAGTTCTACTAAATGCAAGCCGATCACAGATTACGATAGATCCCAAAATTAAATTTTTGGCATTTTTTCTTCTGTTCTATTCAGACCCCTTGAAATTCAGTCCTGCTTATGTATGGAGCCAATACTTTTCATCCTGGGAAGATATGCTTAAATCGCATGCTAGAAATATTTTTAGCGCAAAAACAATGACACATTTTTGTTTGAGAACCTCAAGTTGAAATCACTTAATTTGCAAAGTTTTCACGGGAGAAGTTCAATACGACATTCCATCAGTAAACCTTGTTAACAGGTATATCCGGCTTTTTTGAATGTTATTAAATTTGTAAATACGTCAATTTCCTACTGTAATAAAGGTATGCCAGCTGATTCATTTCCTCTCGGATTTATGATTCTGATCGTCAATTTTCCGTTAACGCAACTCTTCACCAATAATTCTATCAAAAATTGTTCCCCTGGAAAACATCACAAAAACCTTAAAAGCTTGCTCTGAAGCTAGTGGAATAAAAGTAAAAGTTGTCATTCAGCCTTATGACTTATTATATATAAATATTACTTTATTAGCAAATACTTAGTTTGAATGTATTGCAATTGAATGCATAAATTTTAAAACAAAATCAATAAAAATTTTCATACTATGACGCCTTACTGAAATTTAAACACTGCACTGTAGCTTGAAGAAAGATTACGACGAAATTAATATTTCTTATAACTTTTGTTGATTTTTTTTCATAAACGTTCAGATTTTCATCAACGTGACATCGATATTTAAATCATTCATTGTTAAAACTAGCAAGGAAAAATGCTTGATAGAACAAAAAGAACGAATATGCTTGGAGTTGCGGATTATTAAAGATGTAAAAGGAGGGTACTGGGAAATAGTTACCTTTGCATGCAAAAATCATAGAATCTGCTGAGAAGTTACAACTTCATGCAATGCACAAATCGAAGCAAAATTTACGGCCGGCATAGAAAAACATCAATCTAACAGTCAATTCCTCAATAGCAGCATTGGTTTTGAATTTGAAAAATTGACTAATGATTTCTTTCACTAATTTCAGGAGTAATGAAACTGGAATCGCGCTTCAGCAATGGCGTTACAAATAGGCACTAAACACGCGCATGAATCATCTAGCAAAAACGCATTGGACCGCTAAAGATAATGACCGAGGCAATATAAATTACGCGCAAAGTAAGATAACAGTGCAGAAGAATAGAATTGAAGTTTGCATAGAATATAAAAAATGCTACAATTGGAGAAAATGTACAATTTCAAACTACCATGGCATGCATAAGTGTACATTATGACCATAATAAGACAGCTTGATGCGAAAGTCATTATTTATCAAACCAAGGACGCATGGGCTTTATGTTGTAAGAAAAATGTGATATTTATAAGGATTAAATCGATTACTCACACATCTAATTTGTTCATTAATTATTCTACAAAACAGTTCACAATGTACCGAAAAGACACCTTTTCGAAAGGGACCGCAGAATATACTTCGATTTTCGCATTGCTCTAAGTTGTAAATTCTTATGGATTCTTGTGATTTTTGCATGCATATCTGGCTTTTTCCTGGTCCCCCTTTTACATCTTTAATAATCCTCAATTCCAAAAATATTCGTCCTTTTTCTTCCATCAGGGCATCTTTCTTTGCTAGTACGTCACTTTTAATTAGCAAGATTTGAGGAGTAACGGTCAGTAAATGCCATTCGGTTACATGCCAAAATAACGGTAGCAGTCCAAGAATGTGTGGAAAACGAAATTGTTTTTGAGCATCCGAATAACCTTATTCAAGCAGATTAAAAATTTTAACTCAGATTTGTATTTTCGATGTTGGTAAGAACAGTTTCAAAAATTACTTTCCCAAAAACTCGAACTAAAGCTGTTTTTTGGTGAAAACTTTGCACAATTGGTGAATCTAAACAAAATTTTAAGTCAGCTTCATAATCCTGATGTTCCCGAAAATAAATTTAAAAACTTTACTCATTCACAACATGGAACAGGAATGATTTTTCAATGTAAATCAATACAACCGAGCTACGAAAAATTTAAATTCAACTTCATAATCCTGATGTTACGGAAAAAATATTTTACATACAATACTGCGTACCTGAAGTTGATTTTCAAGGTAAAGTCTAAACTGGGTGTAAAGAAGACTTACAGTCAACATTTGTAATCCTGACGTCACAGAGAACATTCTGAAGACAATTAAGTTTCTGCAACACTCTAGTACTCAAGATTATCTTAGTGTGAACTTCGCACAACTATGAGTGTAAAGAAAACTTAAAATCAGTTCCGTAAGTCTGATGCTACGGAGAACATTTGGAAAAAAATTCTATTTTGCAACGCTCTAAAAGTAAAATGTTTTTTAGTGCACCTCTAAAATAACTCAATAGGGTAAACTTTACACAAATATTTGGTTTAGAGAAAACTAACAATGAAATTCGCAGTCCTGATGTTACAGAGCACATTTTCAAAAATCAAGTTTTGCAACGCTCTGGAAGTTAAATGATTTTTTAGTGTAAACTTTACACCTATACAATAACTCGATATTTAGTGTAGTTAAAGGCACCTTCTGCATGTGCGATCCTTAATACTTAGTACATTGTTATAATTAGGATCATGTCCCAACTGACATCGGGAGAAGTTGGAGGACAAAAACCTGACCTGCCAAAAATGTTCTTTTTTAAACCAAAATTGAAACTTTGCACCTCCAAAACTAACTTAGTAATGTATGTAAAAAACGCAACTAATTGTAATGCGAATGCGTAACCATTGAGATATACCCTATTTCTAGAATGGTTTGCATCTGCCAATTCTTAACTGGAATAGTTGACAGACAAAAACGGTCTAAAACGTGTTTTTTAACCCAAATTTAAAACTTTACACCACTAGAAGTAATTCTGCATTGAGTTTGAAGAAACGCGTTTATATGCAATGGATAGCTCTTGAAGCGTGCTTCATCTTTATAATACTTCGCCGCGCCTACTGCTTTATAACTGAACGGTTGACAAATAAAAAGAAGGTAAAAACGTGTTTTTGTTCACTACAAGAATGTAAACTTTAAACCGCCAGAACTAACTTTGAATTAGAGCTGCACACTCTGCAAATTTTACTACCCGGGTACCCGACTATTTCATTACCCGGGTACCCGGGTAATTCGGGTACCCGGGTAGGACCTTAGATAAAAGAGAATGCACTGAACATCGTTTATTTACGGTTGACAGTGAGGTCTAGGGCAAAGTGATATTTAAGCAGTAAAATTATTGAAAAATTAATGCAAGATTAAATAGAATCAAGGCTTCAATCTGAAGAAAATAGTATTTATTTAATGAAATTTAAGTCATTTTCATAATTCAAAGCAAAAAATTGTGAAGCAGGTTTTGTATCTTAATAGCGTCATTAAAACATTTGAAGCAGGAAAACACACTGACGAAAAGCAATTTTGAAATCAACCGGAAATGAAAATTTATTCAAAAACAAGTCCATCTGGTGCTGACTGCAGAGACGTAATCAGAATTTTGGTTCGGGAGGCATAAACGTTTTCATGTAGAATTTACGGCCTTTCTATTGACAAACAGTTCGGAATTTATAAGTGGCGCAAAGTGCCAAGAAATTTAGTCATTTTTTCACCCTTAACAGTTTGTAGCTCTGTGAATATTAATAATCTGAGAGAGCAGAAAATTAACAAATTTGTACAAAACAGTTTTGACAATTCAAGCTTCTAACAAGAAAACTGCGAATTACTAACTTTGACTGAAGATATTTTGAGTGATTCAGGCTATTAAACGCAATGCTGGAGCTTTACAAGAAGAAAGAACTGTAACTGGCGGCGCTATGCGCCGGAAAATTTTGACGTTTTTGCACATTAAACTCAATTCATACCGCTTAAATCATACAAAACAGACAAATTAATGCCGGCGCGGAACGCCGGAAATTTTTAGAAATTCTTAACCCTTTTACCTGGCTTGTTCTCCCTAAAATCACGTTGCACATGTACAACGAGATTTTATGGCTGCGGGACGTCTGAGGGGGCGAGCGGGATCCGGGGCAGAGTCCCGGAAAATTTTGTAAAAAAGCATTTTAATGTTAAATAGTAACGTTAAAATTTTCGCAAAATCAGCCAAATCTCGGTTTGGAAGCAAGCCCAAAAACACTTAAAATTGATGAACTCCTACATTGCACAAATTGATCTGAAATGCGCTCTTCGACCTCTGCTGGGTACATAGCGCAGCAACGGGTCGCTGCCAATTAGATATAGAAAGATGTATCCATGAAAATTTTGTTCTTACTGTTTTCAGGCCCATTTGTAGCCTTCTAATTAACAAAATGCAGTTCATAGAACAAGAAATACGCAAAAACATAAGAAAATATGGCCATTCCTTCCAATTAAAATAGGATTATGTGTCCTTGTAAAGAAAGATAAAGGAAACAAAGAATAGACAAACTGTTACACAAAAGACAAACAAAGCAGAGAATAGACAAACTCGTCCACAATCATTTTCGCACTTTTACTATCATGCTCAATAAGCATGCGCAGTTTCATTCAACGAACAAATAGTGCATTAAATTACTAAAGTGATGTGAAGTGCTGGATTATTTTAGCTGATTCAAACTTTTAAATTTGTTGGATCTATATAGCAATAAATAATATTAACTCGGCGCGGAAAATTTTGAAGTTTTTGCCCTTTTGAACTTAGTTTTCTGGACATACATTATTGCAACAAAAAAATCAAGAATATTTCTGAAAAATTTCGGGGGGGGGGGCAGGTACCTCCAATGCCCCCTGGCTACGCCTATGGCTGACTGCATTTAGTTGCGCGCACGATGTGAATAAAAGTTGCAGTTTAAATTAATATAATGGTCACAGAAGTGAATGAATTATAAAAAAGCGTCGCTAACAGATAATTTCTTGTTTAATTTTGTTTACAATGAAGAATGAGAAGAATTCGGCATAAATAAAATAATGTAACTAAAGAGCTGAATGATGGAATATGCCTAGACCGTATGCGCGATATATTGTGATAATAGGAAATATTAACAGACTCGCTTATTTAACATTTTGCGGTTGCTTATATCAAATCACATGTACATTGTGATTGAGTGGCACTTTAGAAGCAAAATGTTTCTAGGTTTCTAATTCAATTCTTATCACATATTGCATAACTGCAGTGCTAATTTTCCATTTTATATTAGGGCATTCGGGTACCCCTGTATACCCGGGTACCCGTAGGGTACCCGGGTAGTAAAATTATTTTCTACCCGGCACTCGGGTACCCGTTCGGGTACCCGCGTGCAGCTCTACTTTGTATTGACTTTTTACCAACGCGGTAAAATTCATCGTGTAGCCAATTAATTGAGAACTAATGAAAAACTCCAAAAACAAAAGCGTTGATCTGAAAAATTTTATCCTCTTCAGTTCTGTACCATCTAGATGTATGAGGCGTCTACAATACTGAGTTGTGCACAAGCCGCGGAAAAAGGAACCAAGAATCGCAATATGTTATAACGTTACGCCAAAACTTTACACGCTCTTTACAAACTCGCTATTGAGTGTAAACACAAGAAAAAGTGCACACGCTGATTTTTAATAATCCTTCTTTAAAAAGAACCGCACCTCTTCGATGTATCCTGTTATAGCTGTAGAGAGTGCATATGTTGGGTCTCCAAAGTAAATTACAGGTACGCGCTAACGCGCTACCCATAATAATTTTGTAAGATTTCAGTTGCTCTGGATTCGACATAGCCTAAAAAGTTTGCGAAAGACGATGCTAAAATTGAGAAAAAATAAAATGACTCTTAAAAGTATAATTTTGAGGGCATGAACGATTTCGGCAGAGGTCTGCAATGTTCCAGGAAGACTGAACTACCAAAACCTGCGCATTCCTGTTCGACTTTTTCTCGCGTATCTCTCAAGCTGAAGAAACTGGCTTAAAATATAAAAATTAAGTTTCGACATTCTACATGTAGTTACGGGCATTTCGGCAACTATTCATCATAGGTAGCGCGTTAGCGCGTACCTATAATATACTTGGGTACCCCCAACACCTGGGCACCCCCCTACAGCTATAACGGGACACTTCTGGAAGGTGCGGTTTTTTTAAAAGAAAGATAATAAAAAAATTCGCTGCCCGTGTTTTTTTGTTTTTCTTGAAACTCAAAATTGACTGTGTAAAGAAGGTGTAAAGTTTTTGCGTAACGTTATAACATAGGACAAATTTTGGGACCTTTTTACTGCGGCATGTGGACAACTGAGTATTGATGACTCGAAGGATTGAACAGAATAGGATAATAGAGGGATGAATTCTACAGATGACACTTTTTTTGTTTTTTGAAATTCGCATTATTTATTGAACGGCAGTGTAAAGAGTGCGAAAATCTGGGGGTGAAAAAGCACTTTTTGGTCGAGTTTTCAACCTTCCTATGTCCGATACTAACTCCGGTTTTGAGGTTTTTAAAATGTTTTCTGACAGAAATGTAGAGCGGATCAAGGGCTACATTCTGCATATAAGCAAAGTCTTGTATGCTCTATGGTGAGTTAGATCCTGGGGTTTAAAGTTTACACTCTAGTGGATGGTGTAAAAAAACGGATTTTAACTAAGATTTCTCTGCCAAATTTTTCCGCTTATGAGTCAGTGCAAATCGAAGACAGCATTAATAAAGTGCCTCACAGGGGCTAAACATCGCAGCAAACCGCATTTAAAAAAACGCAATATTGAGTTATTTATGGGGGTGTAAAGTTCGAAATCAGAGGTTAAAAATGGGCTAAAAAACACGTTTTTTCCGAAGTTTGATTGATAAATCATGCCAAATAATTTTTGCAACAGAATTTCGGCACACAGGAATGTACTACGATTTAAAAGCTACAAATTGTACCAAACCGAATTTCTTTAAACTCAATGGGGAGTTCGGTACGGAATTTTAAAGTTTACAGTGTTCTAAATGATGGAAAATACGTTTTTGTTGCGTTTTTTGTTCGCCACTTTCTCCGTCCAGAAGTCGGGATAAGTCTAATAGAATAAAAATAAAGTGCTTTATATCGGGTGCATGTCAAAGCAAATTGTCTATACATTAATATTTAGCGAGTGTAAAGTCAAAAATTTGGAGTTTCAAATGCGTTTCTGTCTTGTTTTTTCTGCCTGCTTCTCCGGTTACGAGTCAGGGACACGTTTATCAAGTCTAGAAATGGACCAGGAATCAAATTTGATATGCCAGTCTGGCGCATATGTTTACACTCTACGGTGTTGTAAAGTAGTTTACACCAATTGTTAGTTTACCCATAGAACATTATGTAGACTTAATTTTTTCATAAATATTAATCGTAATATCGGAACAATATCAAAATTACGAATCTGACTAAAATCTTCTTTACACTAGGTGTTTACATGAAGTTTACACTACATATATATTTATCTTCGTTTTTGAGCATTCCTGAAACCTAATGTTTTCTTGGAGCCTAGAAGTTTTCAAAGGATCAAATGTGAGACGTCACGTAGGCGCGTTTGTTTACATCCAACAGTGATGTAAAGTAGTTTACATTCATTGTTTATATGTCCTCAGACCATTGTAGAGACATAATTTTTTCATGAATGTTGATCATAATATCCGAGTAATTTTTTACACTGCATGTTAGCCTTTGTTCTATAGCATTGCAAAAATCGAAATTTTTTCCTGAGATATAAAAATTTACAGGGAATGAAATATATACGTCAATTGGGCGCGCTTGCTTACACTCAGCAGTATTGCAAACTGGTTTAAACCTAATGTTTATTGTCTTTAAAACATTATGGAGACTCATTTTTCCATAAATGTTGAAAGAAATATCGGAGCAATATCAAAATTACGAATCCGACTAAAATATTCTTTACGCTATGTGTTTGTGTAAAGTTTACGTTACGTGTTAACCCTAATTCGATAGACTTGCAGAGACTTTGTAAATGAAGTCAAGAAATTTTCAAGGATTCATATGTGAGACATCAATTAAGTGAGTTTGTTTACCCTCAAAAGTAATCTAAAGTGATTTAAAAATTATGTTCAAGTGTCCTTAGATCATTGAAGAGATGTAATTTTGTCTTAAATGGGTTGTATTAAAGTTAAATCTTTCTTAGCCGTGTTTATAATATGTTTCACAAAATCTTGCACATGGAGAGCTATCGTTTAATTGATGTAAATTGCCTGCAAAAGTGGTTTAAAATGAACCAGCAATCACACTACTGTGCACAGAAGTCGACAAAGATATACAGCTTTATTGTAATCATGTACATTAATAAGCCGTAAACTGTTAGTATTCTCTACACCTAGTAGTTGTGTAAAGTTTGCACTATTCATTTGTTGTTAATATGTAGTCTATACTACAAATTTATTTTACTACCAAATCAAAGCGTTAGTGTTCCTTACATTTGATATTTGCGTGAAGTTTTTGAATTTTTGCCGAAAATCTTTGCCTTCTAATTTACCAACTTCCCGCCTTTTCCATTTTCTTGAAGTTTAAAATCTTTTATAATTCTCTCATAATTTAATGGTAGGTTTTAACTTTAAGTTTCTCTTGGTTTAAAACTCTCGCTTAGCAAGCTCATTTTTCAAAACTTTTTCATAGTGATCAGATTAGTTGCGTTTAGTTTGGAATTGGTGGACGGTCGTTATTTTATTACTCGGCTTAAATAAACCAAGTGACTATCTCTTGATTATTTTCTTCATCGCAAATTCAAACACCCAATTTTCAATTTGAAAATTGACCCAATTTTCAATTTGAAAATTGATCCAATTTTCAATTTGAAAATTGAAAATTGGGTGTTTTCAATTTCAAAAGTCACAACACATTGTGCTTGTGTATTGATTGAGTGAGGATTTGCAATGTGAATTCGTTGGTTAAATTTTTGTGCTTGATTATAAGTGAACTGCACATTAAGAAGAAATAACTTAATGCAGTTTTAATTTGAAAATGGATGGTGTCAATAAGGTTGTCTTGTTTAAAAAGGATAATGCTGATGTTAAGAACAATATTGTTTTCCGCGTTCTTGGACTGTTGTCATTATTGTGGCATGTTACTGATTGTGTTTACTGACTGATGTACTGAAATCACGCTAATTAAAAGTAGTGTACTAGCAAAGAAAAATGCTCCGATGGAACAAAAAAGATGAATATACTTGGAATTGTGGATTATTATGGATGTAAAAGGAGGGGACTAGGAAAAATCTACCTAAAGTCGGAAAATCTGCTAAAAATCACACTTTCTCTAAGCAACGCAAAAAATCGATGTATATTCTGCGGCCTCTAAAAAAGTGTCTTTTTTAAATAATGTTCGAAGTTTCAGATAAGAGTGTATAAACGAAATCTATCAAGGTTACTTTTTTAAATTGCTGGCACCTGATTGATAGAAAACTAAGAGGTATTGTATTTAAAGTTGTTTTGTTTTATGAGCATTATAGCAAGCAAAGCAGGAGCCGATTGATTAGTGCACACAATCGTTTCGGGCATGCTAGTGTATCTACATTAAGTCTGTTTCAAGTCAACTTACGTGTTTCCTACTGTTTTTAACCAACCATGTCTTAAATTGTCTTCGATGTTTGCTATTTCATTCAATTGGCTTGGAAGACTGTTAGTTTACTTAATATCATTTCCCATAGCTACTGCATAGCTAACGTGCTGCTGTTTCAATCATTGTTATGGTTGAATATTTATTTTAATCTGTTGGCCGCAGAATATACATCGATTTTTTGCGTTGCTTAGAGAAAGTGTGATTTTTAGCAGATTTTCCGACTTTAGGTAGATTTTTCCTAGTCCCCTCCTTTTACATCCATAATAATCCACAATTCCAAGTATATTCATCTTTTTTGTTCCATCGGAGCATTTTTCTTTGCTAGTATGTATATATGTATGAACAACGGCGATTTTTATTTAGCGGAATATCCTTGTAAAAATAATACTAGAATGTAAATTTATCCATTGCACTAATATTTCTTTGTTAATCTAGGATCATGGATACAAACTAGTTATAACTTTTGAGTTTGAAGCTTGAGATGAAGTAAAAAGAATTTGAACTTTTGTATTTCACCTCCGTTTTCAGTGTTTGCGCATGTGGTAGAACCGAAAAGTTGCGCTCACATACATAGTAAAGCATAGGCTTGTAAAAAACAGACGCAAGGCAAAATATTCCCTCGTTTCTGGCGTATTATTCTCTCTCATTTTGCAATACAAAAGCAGTAAAAGACCAAAAAGTCGCCAAAGATAATCGTAGGTTTTCAAAAAATCCGGAATCCTGGAATCAGTAGCTTTATTTGCGGGTAGTGAGCAGTCACCATTCTGGGGGATAACACTTCCAAGAACATGTATGATTGAGCTGCGCGAACTAATCATTACATGCAACGTACATCGCACAATGTTGAAAAAGATATAGTCCTACATGCACTATATTATTTTCGGTATAAATTCTTAAAACTTGACTTGACTATCAACGGTATATATGCACTATTCGAAAAATACTGTAAAGGTAAAAAAGATGCTCCTAACCATAGGTGGGCGGCACCAAAGTTCTAGGGGGTGCAAGATTTTTTCAAAGGTCGAAAAATGGCCTTGAAAATGATGGTATGACGGAATAAACATAATTTTTCATCGTTTCTCATCGAGCACTATACATTGGCATCAAAAAATTGCGAAAAAACAAAACAAATTTCCAAAAATTGAATTCTGGGAGGTATTTCGCTTTCTGGGGGTGTGCATAGCCCCCACGCCCATGTATGCTCCTAACTTACCACAATAACGGCCAAATAGTTTCCCATCATAAATCAAATTGAAATAGTAATCGCCCGTCAGATTGGACATTCCATTGAAAGGAATTGCGACTGCTGAAGAATTGTTGATAGGACAAGTACCTTCATGCCAACCAGCAGGTCCGTCGTCACAATGAAACGCACGAAATTCGCATGCATTTGTATTCGCAGCTTGCTGCGCTAGGAATTCGGCGTAAACGTAAGGAGCCCTTATATGACTACAGAATTTCTCTTCGATTTTTGCAGTAATTTTTGAATGTACGAAATATCTGCTCAGGTAATCGCTATTTCCTGAAAAAAGGTACCTGGAGAAATATAAATTAATCACAATGCTGATGATTTTTGCCCATGAGCAAATACGTCCTGCTGAAGGGACCATATTGAGACCATTTGGGTATTGGTAAGATACGTGTACACCTACGTTAATTGTGTGTACATATTAGCGCAGCGAGTATGATTGAAGAGCACATGTGTATATAGTGATGCTGATACATATGTATACAAACAGTGAGCTCAGCTCATTATGGGTGTATCATGCGTCGTCCGGGAGAGGAGAAAGAATATGAGGAGGACCAGAACCAGACACGATCCTGACTTAATCATTTCCAAAAATTTTATCAATCCAATAATCGGACATCATACCTATAGGATTGAGACCATACATGGGCAGCAAAAAATTCCTAGGCTCTGTTGGGTTGAAATGGCTAAAAATGTTATTAAACATAGAATTCTGGGGGTCGACAGTTATCTGTGGGTTTTTTCAACTTCCGGGGTAGGTGTTAACCCCCTAATCCCCCTTCCACGCCAACGTGCAATTGAGATTCACTGGGGATCACACAAAGACTACATTTCTCCGACAGATGCGGGTAAAGTCGATGACTCTTGTTACCTTCTCATCTAACCAAGTTGTTGTGGTGAAGTCTATATAAACAGAGACCATTTTTGGACTTTCTAGAAAATGTTCGCTGTCAATATCCGCCCGTGTAGCTTCTTAATGCTAGTGTTCCTTGACAATTAACTCTAGTAGGTTTTTTAACAAATACGAAAAGTTGCAGTATAGTTTATTGTATAATACGTAGGTCCCAACCTATAAACTTCATTCAACCTTGCGCTAACTTGACGTGCACACGGTAACACAGGTGTGCACCATAGGTGGGCGGCATATAAGTTCTGGGGGTGGGGTGCAAGATTTTTTCAAAGGTAAAAAAATGGCCTTAAAAATGGTGGTATGGCGAAAAGCACCATTTTTCGACCTTTCTCATCGGGCACTATCCATTAGTAAGGGGTTATTTTGGTTTCTGGAGGGATATTTTGGTTTCTGGGAAGGTCCATACCCCCACCCCCCACGTACAAGTATGGTGTGCACGTACCTTACCAATACCGATCATTTGTGTCATCGACAAGTGAGGGCCCTAACCTAAATAATTTTAACTCTTACTCAGCCTTAACCTCAACCTGACTAACTCTAACCTAACCCAGTGTTTTTTTTGTACACGGTCCGTTTGTACATGTACAAAGATGATCTCCAAAGGTCTTTGTACATTTTGTACATACAAATTTGTGTTTACTATAATTTGGTACAGTAGCGATTTTGGTATGGTAAAACAGGGTTTTTCGATCTTTGGTAGCGTATTTTAGCTAATTTCTGGGTTTCTGACGCCAAAAATTACTAAGAATTGTCTCAATTTGCCATTTTTGCATTCTGGATGCAAATTCTGCCATTTTAAAGATATATCGGACAAACAATTACTCATTTTGACGCGAAGCGCCGAAAATTTTTGGAATTTCACACCTTTTTACAGTTTTTGTCTCCCCAAAAATCTTTGTACATGTACAAAGACGGTGCTGAAAAATTTTTGTTCATCGGGGAAAATCTTTGCCGAATACATAAAAACCATGACCTGACCCTATCCTTATCTCAACACAACCCTAAACTAACTTTCCTTAACTAATCCCAACTTAACCCTAAACTAATCCTTGCCTTAATCATAACTACTAAGCTTAAGCCTAACCCTATTCAAAACCAATACGCATACCTATGCACATACATAGATAGATGTGCAAAAATGTTTTGAGGCGCCCTTCTCAAATAGATAAGGAAGCTACAACAAGTAATTTGTAAAGTTTATTCTTTGAGGAAAGTAGCAGGTTTACTTATGCCAAGTTTTTAGATCAGTTCATGACACCAAATCTGCATCTGTTCGCCGTTTTTAAGGTCACTGCAGAGTGTTCCTCATGATGTTAGAGTATAGGAACGTCAAACGGATTTTCAATTTTTCATGAAAGGTATGCATATTATTAATCATGCCATAATTTAGTGAAGAAGCATTTCTGACTGCAGCTGAAATAATTTGCATTGCAAGAGCATTGACTAGCTATAAATTGTTTCGGCGTTCCAGGAATATACATATGTATGAGTAATGTACTCTAGCAGACCTCATAAATTAACCTTTGGCATCTGCATATTTTGTTGGTGATTTTGCTGATCAATAGAGGACCGACTGTTCAAAATTCAAGAAAGAAAAAGTCTAATGCTTTCCTGGGCCCTTTTACTTGAAAACCGGTTGTATATTGCTAGGAGGGAGAAACAGGATGTTTGAAACCAATAAACCGATCCATCAAGGCTGACTAATAAGCTTCACTGGGCCTTGTGTGGTCTGAATAAATTGTACTATATAATTTTGGATAGTCTTCTTGTTTTTCTGATGAATAATTTAAATGTTTTGTTGCTGAATTTCTAGGGTTTGTTAACTGTATATGGCTGAAAAATGAAAAATTTTGTGCGTGGAAAATACTGTAAGCATACACAATTGTAGTTGCACTTTGTCACGTTTAGTACGCTTCCTTAACCTTAATTTATCACTTAAATCTATATCCAAATACGTGACACGTTTAGTTCAAGAAGACAGAGATTTTGGATTATTTTATTTAGAAAATAACCCTTGTAATCCCAGACACTATCAAATTAAGACGAATAAAAACTCACGTTCTGTGTCAATATACGAATGGCCAAATAAATTAGGTTATAAAATTAAGAGCTAATGATATACGATGAGGCGATGATCGTAATATTAATAAAATGTAAATTTGGCTATGGCGAAAGCAATGAATAAGTAGAGTAAATAATAATTGTATCGGCGATGGAATGAGTGATGATAAAATAAAAATAGTAAATGACCTAGTTGTTCCGCAGCACAGCAATGGCTGGGCCACACTCGGCGATAGCAGCAAAAGGCCGAGCCTCACTCGGCATCAGCAGCAAAAGGCTGAGCCACACTTGGCGCCAGCAGCAAAAGGCTGAGACACACTCGGCGTCAGCAGCAAAAGGCTGAGCGAATTATCTGTAATCAGCTTTATATAGAACTTTTGAATTCTTTCGGATTGATGGATGATCTGGCAGGCTGCCAAATGATGGTTCGGGCCTGCTGATATTTGGAGATCGTTTACATGGTTTGAGCATGTTTTGCGTGCTTCCGGGTAACGCTTACTGTATTTCCATTTTCCCTGAACTTTTGCCCTTTTGTTTCCGCGCGAGCTGTACTTTGTGTGCTGCTTTTGTTCTAGCGCGTTCGTCGATTAACATGGCGGAAGCATACTTGCGTATTTAAGGCGAATTTGCGCATAGATGCGTGCTAAAGCCTGCCTATACTTTAGTAGACCTGTCACGCTATTAAATGCTCGTTTTTAACTAATTTTTGTGGATTATCCGGATTAATACCGGATAACTGCCAGATTAAAACTGACTTGCGTTGTTTTGTTTCATTTTCCTGATCGCCTAAATCAACTTTCATCCACGCTGTAATTAATCCGAGATTGATCTCTATTGCAATCGCCTTTTTTCACATATCTCAGCATACTTCGTACTTAAAATTACAGACATGTATGTATAAATTGTATCGCGTAATAATGATATTAATTGAGGCAAGTCATTAGATTTACGTGGCTAAATATACATAGCAAGACACGAAAAGAAAGCAGCAATATTTTGAACAATTTTCATTACGTTTTTAAGTAAAAAGTAATAGTTTGAACGATTTGCGGAATTAAAGGAAATCAATATAGATCGCACTTGACAGTCAAACGGATTTTCTATTTTTCATGAAAGGTATGCATATTATTGATCCTGCCATAATTTAGTAAAGAAGCATTTCTGACTGCAGCTGAAATAATTTGCATTTGCAAGGGCATTGACTAGCTAGAAATTGTTTCGCGTTTAAGGAATATACATATGAGGAATGTACTGTAGCCGATCTCATAAATTAACCTTCGGCATCTGCATATTGTGTTGGTGATTTTGTTGATCAATCGAGGACCGACTGTTCAAAATTTGAGAAATGCTTTTCTGGGCCCTTTTACTTAGAAACCGGTTGTGTATTGTTAGATGGGAGAAACAGGATGTTTGAAACCAATAAACCGATCCACCAAGGCTGACTAATAAACTTCACTGGGCTTTGTATGACCTGAATTAATTATACTATAGAATTTTGGATAGCCATCTTATTTTCTGATGAATAATTTAAATGTTTTGTTGCTGAATTTCCAGGGTTTGTTAACTATATATGGCTGAAAAACGAAAAATTTTGTGCGTGGAAAATACTGTCAACATATACAATGTAGTTGCACTTGTACGCGCGACGAGTACATAATGAACGATACGGCTTTGCAGCTTCTTTAGGCACCTTTTAATGCAAGAGACTAAGCAACAAACTATCGATTACAGGAACAATGTTGCGTAAATTAAGTTTTTTGTATTTTGATGCTTTTGATTTGATTGTAGTACGTATCAGATTTGTTTATTAACCCTCCGTTTACCGTGCCTTATTCCGGAGGCATAATGTATCACCTCATCGGCATTTTTTTCTGTTCTTCCTTATCCAAGTGTCCAAAACTTTGTCTAGCTTCGTTTTTGCTTCAGTTACATCGTCTTTAATGGTTTAGCTTGATGAGAAGTTATATAGTAGTACGTGATGAGCATTTTTCGGCCTATTTACAGTGATATCGCAAAAACTCGAAAAGGGAAAATAAGGATCTAAGGATAAATTTAGTGGTTCATTCCTGTCCAGCTTTTTGAATGCAACCCTGGTTGCGTTTAATGCAACAAAAAAATCTGTTTTCTTATTTTTGCATGGATATCCAGCAAGCGCATATTCTTATGCATTGTAATAGTTTTTTAGTTTTACATCTTTCAAAAAATTTTTCACAGAAAATAACTTAAATATTTAGAAAGAGCATAAAAATTGCATTAAATGAAAGTAATAATTGTCACAGCATGTAAAGAAGGTGTAGCTCAAGATGGACTAGGGGTTTTTGCTGTGAAGGTGCACTTCGACTGCAAAAATATGATGGTAAACGGAAGGCTAAATGCCTAATGCTGTAATGACGCAGGGTGAGTGGGTGACTCTAAATTTTTGTGCACCAGTCTGAAAAACTTAGATGTACACAGAGCTCAAAAATTTGTCCGACCAAAGCTAATAAAAAAATTGTTGAAAAAATACATACGGGAAAATCTGGGGAATGGCGTATTCCTCCGAGAAGAGTGATGGAATGCAATTTCGGAGGCGCAAATACGCTTAGTGACCACGGAGGGAATCCATTATTCCCGGTAAGGTTCAGTAAAAAGTTCCAAATGTCCGTTCTTAGGGCTCGCAATTGGGTTTTTCTGTTGTTCCCGAAATTGCGGAATATGATTAGAATCGTAAGAAAGATTTGTAATAAATATAGTAGAGGCAAAAAATCAGGATTTTTTTATGTTTCTCAACGAACCCAATTCACCGGCATTGAAATATCGCTTGTATGGAAGGTTTTCCGGAATCTAGGAGGAGGGGAGAGCTGAATGGGATTCTGAGGGGGGGGGTCAAGCAAGGCCACAAAACCCTCCGCTATCTCAATCATGCGCTCCCGTTTGATGGCCACCTTTGAAAACTCCCTTCATCTAAATGGTCTTTTAGGTTCTAGTACTAAATTTAGAATATTTAAAATTCTAATAATTTTAAAAATCCTAATTATTGTATTAACTGTATAATACTGTCATTACAGTACCATTTTCGCAATCAGGTTGTCTTATTCCACCATTTATGTAAAAATGAACGTGACCATATTCGACCTGCATGTCCCCATAATCACGGTAATTGGCTGAATTCAACAATTCGAGAAATGTTAGGCTAATTCCGATGTTTGAGTAGAATATTTGGACATAATCAGCGTCTCCTTCATTCAACCGCGTCTGATTATTTTGGCACGCAAATAGAGGACCAACTGGATCTAAGCCTAGTAGTGTACAAAATAATTCGGTTTCTATTAATGAGGTCACGATATTTTTTCAAAACAAAAATACTTATCGAATTATTGAATATACATTCATTCTTTTGCACTAATTTTAACTTGTTTGCTGCATCGTGTGCGGACTGAATTTAGTGAAAAAACTTTCGCGCAAATGTAACAGATTACAATATCATGATAATTCATCGACGAAAAACTTTTAATTCTAAAAAAAGTTTCACGTTTATTGTTAAATCCATTTTGTGAACGTTTGTTTAAATCCAGGAAAATATAGCAGGCGAGATTACTATTAAAAAACACGTACATAAAAATTTCTTAAGCATTGAGGCTACGACCAGACATGATCTGGGGGGGTTAAACACCCCCTCTTCCCAAAAATTTTCACTCCTTCTTAGAAATTTTTCACTCCCATTCGCGACTTTTCAGAAGTTTCCAAAGATATCCTGAAAATTTACAGAAAAGATGCTTTATAAGCGTTTTCGGCTACCTATTTGCTCAAAAGTGTCACATTTTCGGCGTTTCGCGTCATAAACTACTTTTTTGACAACATTTTGTTTACTTATCTCGATTTTTTCAGAATTTTTGATTTTTATGTTGTAAAAGATAGAGCATCGTTAGAAACACCGGAAAAGGACGTTTTTGTTCGACGCGTACCCACTATTTTCGGGCCTAAAAAGGACACTTTCAAATTCCCCGCTCTCCCAGATTTCCTATGCTGTGCATGTATGACTACAACTTCTTGACCGTCCGGGCAAAGAACCGTGTTTGGCTATTTACATGCAGCGATCAAATTCTAGTGAGGGGAGTGTGGAGCAAAAGTCCAAAAAATCGTAGAAAAACGCACTAAAAATTCAATCCTGGTGGTCTACCGAAATCTGTTGAGGTATTTTGGACTCATTGTTCAGCTTCGAAAAGTGGTTTGCCCCAATATGGGATTTGAGGTTTTACCTGGGTGTGGGCTTTACCTTAATTATCTTTTACTTCGACTCTTAGTCTGATTATAATATTCGAGGTATTACCACACATGCGCAGCATCGGATTTCTGGGATTCAGCGTGAAAAAATGTTAAAAAAGCACCTTTTTAAGCTCAGAACCTATGAACACCTGTCAAAAACGCCGTTTTTCGACGATTGAGAGATTGCTTATTCTTTTTAAACAAATAAAAAGTAAAACATTCCAAAAAAAATCAAAAAGTTTTAGTAAATTCATCAAAATGTAGTCAGAAAATGAGTATAACGCGAACTTCTAAGTGGTCAGCAGCAATTTTGGTGGGGGCGGCAGCCGTTTTTTGGCTTATCCCCCAGAACACACATGGCCGCACGTGGGCGTGGGGGCGTTTTGGGGGTATGCACTTCCTTGGAGTTGGAATACCGCCACAGAATTCTAAATACCCCCTCCCCCAGAATTCAATTTTTGAAATTTTCCTTGCTTTTTTAGCGATTTTTTGATGCTATTGGATAGTGCTCGATGAGAAATGTCGAAAAATTGTGTTTTTTCGCTATACGACCATAGGTAAAAATTTTCAGTAGGTCAAAAAATGGTCTAAAAAGTGGTCGTATGGTGAAAAAAACACCATTTTTAGACGTTTGGTAGTTTGATTTCTGAGGGAGGTATTCCACCTTCTGGGGGTGCCTACCTCCCAAACCCCCCACGCCCACGTGTGCATACGACCACTTTTAAGACCATTTCTTGACCTTTGAAAATTTTTCCACCCCCTCCAGAAATTTTTTCAAACCCCAGATTTCGGTGCTGCCCACCTATGCGCATGGCTATTACTACTATTTATTGGTTGGTCGGCCGAATTTCGCTCACCTACGATTGTTTTTATCTTGGGACTCTGAAAGCGTTTGCCTATCAACCCGCAGATGTGGGCCCCGAGGCTAAATCCTATCAAATTCGTTCTAGAAATGGACAACAGGTCATGGTCGGTCATCTGCTTTAAAAAATGGGCCACTGCAGCTGCGACAAGTCGAGCATTAGCCGCTGTTTGACCATAGTCCTGCTCATTGGTGCCCTCAGACCAATCCACTAGTACAACATTCTTGTCCTGAATGCATAATGCGGCTTGAGTGCATAATATTACGAATTTTGTATAATTAATCTAGCCAACTTTTTCCATATCATTTAAAATTGGTATATATAATAGCCAGCTGTTCACGAGCAGAAATAGCGTTTCTCGCCGTTTTCGTTGCCTACTTTTATTCAAAATGATTTTCGGTGCTGAAATTTATTAAAAAATTTCACAAATTTCGGCACAATTTCGAACGTAAAAGTGTTTAAATTCAAATTAGTAAAATTTAGGCATAAAAACATTCATAGATTCGAATTGCTGTTATTTCCTATGTTTCAGTACTCTGGATAACCTATCGAGTTATTTGTAGCTTGCATAGCATGGTAAATAAAGGCCACGTTTAAATGTAGTATGCATGCATAAGTTTTGAGCAGGTCGGTATTCAGAATTCGCCCAAAGGGGCAGGCACGTAGCTGGCCTTCTGAATTTCGGGGAGGGACTAAAATTTTGAAGTCAAATATCTCAACAAATACTTGTAGATAAACAAAATAATGGTAGGTATTTTTGAGTGTTTCTCAGTGAGCCCTAATTATTAGAGGATAAATAATTTCAAAACCATTTATTTTGAAAGCGTCAAAAATTTTTGGGGTCTTTCGAGTACGCTAGAAGAATTTTCAATTTTTCCCTTTGGGGAGCCTTACAAAAAATACTATTACTTTAAAAATTATGGAGAGGGGGCAGTAGTCCCCCATATTCCCCCATCACAACTACGTGTCTGCGAAGGGGTTGCAGGGGACTCGGCATAAATTGGTTTACATTTCGGAAACTTCGTTGGGATAGTAAGAACTGCTTTTGCCAATGTCTTTTCAGCATGCAATATCCATTAAGATAATGAACATAAAAGATCTCAAAAAAAGCTTTCTTTTATCCGAACAGGTTATGAAAAGTGTCGTTTCTTGTCGCGTTGGGGACAAAATTATAGGAAATACTTTGCTGGCTGCTAAAATTTGAAGATTTTTTCTGAGAACGCGACGCAAATTTTCACTTCTTAACGTGCATTAGCTTACATTTCAAAAATTTTTTCGGCTTAGGGGCCAAACTTAAATACGGCTCTCCCAGGGTAAAGATCATTACGTGTTCTTGGGGGGTTACCGTCCTCAGAATGGTTGCTGAACCCCGCGAAAATGGCTGCGACCCCCCAGAATTGTCGATTTTTCTTAAAAATTGTAAAAAATGTACTTTTTAAGCGTTTTTAGCTCAGTTTTGGCTAAAAAGTCTCAAAATTTCGGCGCTTCGCGCCATATACACATGTTTTTACTGTACTTTGCGCATTTTCCCGATTTTTTTCAAATTTTTTCGAAATTACTTCATTTTTTATGTACTAGAAAAAGCGACGATTGTCTATGACGTCTAAAAACATTGTTTTTGAGACATGTACCCGTCGTTTTTGGCCCAAAAGGCACTTCTTGAAAATTTTACGGGCCTGACCCCCCCTTCCTCCATGATTTTCTAGTTGTACATGTATGGTAAACATACCAAACTAATTATCGATCGATTCACCAGTTCCATCCATGAAGTTGGCCATTGAGACTCCATACCATGAACGACAATGAAAACTTCCTTTGATTTATTCCACGTCACATTATTCCACGTCACATTACTCCACGTCACATTATTCCACGTCACATTATCAACTATCGAATCCATGCTCAAATTCACGTACGCAATTAATTTATGCTGAACTCCTGCTACGGCTACATCCTGAAAAATATCTCTCTTAGAGATATAAACGTAGAAGGAACATACGAAAACGTAGAAGGAACGAACAAATCAGCTCAAAATCAATTTGTTGATCGCGCGAGTAGGAATTACGCTTTGAATATATAAGCTTTAATATTTTTTATTAATCATTCATTAAATCCTATTAATAATGATATGCATTCCGCGTATAATTGCGAGCTTACCTTCCAATACAAATGAAATTTCGGCAAAACATTATCACTGCACAAGGGTACGTTGGGATGATGGCTCCATGGGGTGTGTTCTTTATTCGAAAAATTACCCAATATTCCGCAGCTCACAACACTTTGGATTTTGCTCCAAGACAAAACTGTTTGAATGGTCGATTGACGAAGGCAATGAGGTCCGATGCGGCTTGCATTCGAAAGGGCGGTATAAGATATCAGAAACAGCAGATTAAGAATATGCGGCATTTACAAAATTGTCTGATTGAATTAAAAAAAACAAATAATTAAAGGTGCAAAGAAAGGACGCATATCATGAAAAAGGAATCGATTTTCATGTGCGTATAAGAATTTCAAAAGTCACAAGACCAGCTCTGAAACTGAAGCGCTACACGGGAAGGGGGATGATCAGAAGCATAGACACTCAGTATGGCCAATCTGGAGCACACATTCCCATAGGGGGTGCGGGGGGATTACTCCCACCTCAGGGTCCGAGACTTGAATCACTTTCGGACGATTTTGAGCTATCAAACATTTTCTGCATGATTTTTGGGCACAAAAGCAGCGCAGATATTAAAAATTTTCGGTGCTTCGTTACGACTAATACATTTCTGTTTTGTTTACTCATAAAACACCTAGAATGAACTTAAAATCATCTGAAAAGTCAAAATTTTCGATGAATTCTTATATTTTTTACTCACAAGAGTGACAAAACTAGTCAAAATGGGACAAAAAGTAGTTAAAAATGCAGTTTTTCACATTAAAACATGCTATATAGGAAGTTTTAGCCATTTTTCATATTTGACCTGCAAAAAAGGCTAGACTCTAAATTAAGTGGTCCATAATTTTGGGATTTCACCCCCTCCTGAACTTTAGACCTTGGAATACTATGATCTGGGGGTCAGCCGGCCTAGGAGGGTCGGTTAGTGAGCTCTTTTGGCCAAAATGACCTCAGCACTGGGATAAATGCTAAAATAGCGTTAAAACGACGTTATCGTTTGGTATATTTCAAGTACTTTCAGGAAAAATTACCGATTTTTATCCATTTTTGGCCGTTATTTTGCCTCATTTTCCCAGAAAAATTTCATATTTTTCTATCTTTGAAATCTAGACCAGACATGCACTTAGGAAGGGGGGTTGAGGATCTGGAGGCCCATAATAAAAAAATGGGAAATTTTTGAGGGAAAATGAGGCAAAATGAAGGCCAAAAATGTATAAAATTTGAAAATTTTCTTCAAAGTGCTCGAAAATGACCAGAAAGTGTAGAATATTAACACCATTTTTAGAAGTCATTTTGATCCAAAAATACTCAACAACTAACACTTCTTAGACCGGCTATCGGCCATGCTGTGCGTCTATGGTCTAGACCATACGTTGGCAGCAGCCAAATTCAGGGGGTCTGGGTGATGTGTAAAATCGGCAAAAATTCAAGAGAACATGCATAAAATTCAATTCTGGGTGTCTATAGATTTTAGGGGATCTACTAGATTCTGGGAAGGGAGTGTAAAATCCCCAAAACCCTCCACGCCGATGTGTGGGGTGGACCCGAAACCCTCGTGGTCAAAACAACACAAGCCATACAAAACTTTCCTGCAAAATAACGTCGGATCACTTCAATGATCAATAAATGACACAGAGGTTTCCAACAACACATTTCAGGACCAACAATCCGAAACACGCGACTATTGTCACTAATTAACCTCGGCTTTACAAAGAGTGCGAAAACGAATAATGTTTCTTAGCTTTACGCAAATTTAAAAATTTAAAATCTTAAAGATTATAGCCGTTGTTTGAAGAAGACTCAAATTAATGTCTTATCTAATTTTGTGTGCAACGGCGGATCTAGAATTTTGCGGAAAAAGAAGCTACTCCGACTTTCGCCCAAACAGTTAGAAAATTGATCAATAAATTCGCTATTCGCGCGCTACATATAGCGTTGTTTGCCGCTTTTTAAATTGTCTATTTCGCTTTCCCTTTAAAATCGCATTTGTTGCAGGATGTTTCGTAAAATTTAGAATCTTAGGAAATTCTGTGCCAAAAGTGCTTAATTTTTTTTGTCTTAAATCAATTATGCATATGCTGATTTTTTAAATCAAGTTATTATAATAAAAATATTCCGCTACACAGGTCCGTATCTAGGATCCAGCCAAGGAGGGGGCGGATCCAACATGAATCGGTCTATATCTCGGAAAATTCGTTGGGATAGCTCGCGAAAACCGTATTAATCGACGTTTTTCGGCGCGCTCTATCCGTTAGAATCATAAAATCTGAACTTTTCAAAAAAAATATTTCTTACTCAAAAGTCTTTAAAAAGTGTCGTTTTTTAATCGCGCCTGAGACAAAGTTATAAAAAATACTTCATATCTGGCCCGAAGCGACGAAAATTTTAAAACTTTACGTTAAGCACCAGGCAATTTTTCCATCTTCCCGCGCATAATCTTACATAACAAATTTTATTTTCCGGTCAGGGCCCCCTAAATACAGCCCTGCCGCTTTATGTAATTGTGAGGGATATTATCCCATCAGTCAATCTGCAGTAATTGTGCTAACTGGGCGGAATTATGCCACATTTGTAGAGCGAAATTGGCCTTACGAACCGAACCGTAAATTTTCACAACAATTTATAAATACCTATACTCAGTAATGCGCTAAATAGGATGGTCAAAAGTAAATTTTTAATTGAGCCGATATTTACAAAGGAATAGTAATTCTGAAAATATGATGTACTTTGGAAGGTTAAGTGAATAAAGCGCATTTTACATGGAAATTTATGTCGATTTATAAAGTTTCACACAAAAAATTGCATGCGAATAATTATATTCATAATATATTATAAATTAAGAACTTATCGTATGCAAATTAAATTCAACATCTTGATATTTCAATTCTCAGAGTGTGGCGTTTGAACAGAGTAAGTCAGATTGGGCGAAAGTAATTGACAAATCTGAACGACATTGACGTCCTGAGAAATTGGAAAAAGCATCGTTAAATCATACAAACGATGTGTGCGTAGTCAAGCAATAACGTAACTGCAAGAATTTTCTCTTAATAGATGATGGAAAGTAAAGAGTACTTAAGGATAGTTAGTTTGACATGAGTTTATTGGTCGAAAATAATTACGCATCGTAATTCCGGAAAAAATCATCCACGTCAATAGCGTTCCCTAGAGCCAGAATCATCGTAGTTTTGATAAAACTGCAAAAATAACTAGCCATCCATACATGAACGGCATAGAAATTTTGAGGTCAGCGATTGAAAAATTTTTAAAAAGTGTCTTTTTCTGAGCTCATAAACCAGGAATTTACGCCAAAAACACTATTGTTCGACGTTTCGTAGGTTGCAAGTTCTTTTTAGTACTTAAAAACATTGAAAAATGTAAAAAACTTACTTAAAAATTTTACACTTCTGAGCCAAGATAAAACTGAGAATACTCGAAAAAGCATACTTTCTACGATTTCTTCGAGCAGCCAGCACACGTAGGATTACTACCCACGTCAGTCTGGACTGGACTGCTGCTACACATTTCGACTTCAGAAAAAATACTCAATTCAAATATAATTTAAAGTTTGAAAAATATGACGGCATTTTGGCGTGCTTTTTCCGGACGGAAGTCAGCACAGTAATTGGCTATATCTACGAATTAGATGCGCAGCGGATGCAGTATCTTTGATATGCTTACGCCAAGTGCACAAATACAAGACACAGAACAGTAATTTGGGTCTTTAAGTTAATTCGTACAACATATGTCTATTTTGCATGAAAGTATGCACAAAATCGCTAAAATCAATCAATTTTCGTTTTCAAAATTTCAATAAATAAAATAAAAGCAAAAATCAAATATTCACTAATATTTTGTAAAGAACTGTTAAGAGGCAAAAAAGCGGGAATCTGATGCATTTATCACGCATTATACTCTACTGGATTAAAAACGCTAAATCAACAAATCGCTTCGTTTACAAGAAAAATAGAAGCAAAAATGAGAAATTATTAAAAATTTCGTTCCATTTAGTGAGTTTGACGCAAAAAAAATCCAATGAACCGATAGGGCGGCCACATTGGCGACGTTTATGTGAGAAGCGTCTAAATTCTGAATAGACTTGAAATTATTTAGGGTCAAAAAGTCTTGAAAAATTCATGGCAAAAACATCATTTTTCGACTTCCTCATCGAGATACATTGACATCAAAAAATCTTTAAAAAACAACATTAAAAAATTTAAAAGCTCTATTCAGGAGCCCTTCCGGATTCTTGGAAGTCTTTTTAATTTTGAGGATTTGGTTCAGACACGGACGGACAGGAGAATTTAAAATGAAGCGTAAGACAATGATTTTTTTGCTAAACTTTCTAGCCGCAGCGTTTTTTGCAAATTTATAAGGTTAATAATGACTTCAATTCTTAAAAGCCGATAATTCTGGACGAGGAATACCTTGAATTTCTTGCAGTCAGTACAATATTGATTGAAACGTAGACAACAAAGTAACAGATCAAATCATAACATTTGTCAATAAAAAGAAGGCAAACAAAGCGAAAGATGCACATACATCTGCTGTGATTGATTGAAATCTAGCATTGCTTCTCCCTCTTGTTTGTATTTTAACATTTGCTGCACCTGTTAAAAGTATTTTGGTTTCATACGTCTAATCATTTGAGCCTCCTCACTGACAACACATTTTTACAGATCACATTGACCCAATCTTTTTAAAAAAACTATCACGATCAAAGGCAAATTTTCTTAAAACAATTGACAAAGTTCTAATGACTAATTTTATTTACATACATATGCAACTCAAACAAGTTAAAATGGCGTAATTTTTTAGATAATTAGAGTTCTTATGTACATACATATGTCCGTTGTTTGGGGGATGTCAGAAGCAAAAGCATAAAAATCACATTTTGTTTTTCAACTGCAAGAAATATAGATCGTGGTATTTCTGTACCATTTATCAGATCGCATTTGTGTATATAATACTAGCAAGGAAAAATGCTCCGATGGAACAAAAAAGGACGAATATACTTTTGGAAACACGCCTTATTGAGTAAATAAAAGACGGGGACGTGGAAAAAGTCACCTTTGCATGTATCCGTGCTAAAAAATTGGATGCAAAAATCGAAGTATAATCTGCTGCCTAAAGAAGAAAAACACAAACAGAGTATTATCCAAATGAAAGTGATCACTTTGCAGTCAAAAGAACAAATCTTGCAGATTATAAACTTTAAGTGCAATCAGACTTGAGTGTCGCAACAGAGGCGCTAAGTCTGACAAGGACTAAACACGTACATGAACACCATTAACGGAATGGGATGTTTGGGCGAAGCCGGTTCGGCCCGGCCACTTTGGCGTGACCACCGCCTTGGCGCAGTCGTTTTGGCGCAGCCCTCTTGGCGCAAAGACACGTTGGCGGGCCCAACCCGTAAATCCTACTAATGAAAAAGATAGGAAGAAAGAAATAGCATGATAAGCATAGGTAACCAAATCCGGAGCCTGGGAGAAACGGAAAAAACGGCGAGACCATGATAAGCATAAGTAACCACACCGGAGCTTGAACGAAACGGGAGAAACGGCGAAACCATGATAAGCAATGTAACCAAACCCAGAGCCTGAGAGAAACGGTTAAACCATGATAAGTACAGGTAATCACACCCGGAGCCTGGGAGAAACGGGAGAAACAGCGAAACCATGATAAGCATAGGTAACCACCAGAGCCTGAGAGAAACGGCGAAACCATGATAACCTTAAGTTACCACACCCGGAGCCTGGGAGAAACGGCGAAACCATGATAAGCATAGGTATTACCACAACACCCGGAGCATTGGAGAAATGGCGAAACCATGATAAGTATAGGTGAAACGGGAGAAACAGCGAGTCCATTGATGGGAGGAACGTTTCTCCCACTGGGGAAAATTTCGATGGGAGAAACGTTTCTCCCACCGCGGGGGAAACACTTGCAGGATATTAGGGTTGGCCCCGTTGGCGCAGTAACATTTTGGCGCCGCCGTTTTGACGCGGCTCTTTTGGCGCAAGTATTTTTCTCATGTAAAGACGTATTGGCGCGGCCATTTTGGCGCAAGAGAAGCGGGCGCGTACGTGGATGTTCTATGAACGAGTGCATACATATGCACATATGTACGCAGGTACAATGATTTAAATTAATTCTTTATTTTTTATTTACATAGTATAAAGCCTCATTTTATTTATTATTCATTATTCCATCTTTATAATAAATGTTCATCTAAAACATTGTTGAAAAAACTTTTAATAATAAAATTTTTATACGAAATGTCTGATAAATTTACAATCATTTATATATCAAAGCCTAATTTTTTAGTATGGCTGGCTGTAGGGCTAGTTACATTGGCGAAACTCGCCGACATTTTGGGAGTAGAATTGCATAGCATACTGGCATCTCATTTGCTACAGGAGAGCCAATTCAGGGTGATAGCTTATCTGCTATTCACAAACGTATCTCAAATAGCAATCATCCAATTACATCAGATTGCTTCAAGCTTATCAGTCGAGCATCCAACTCTTTTGATCTTTTAATCAAGGAGTCATTATACATAGCACGTGATCGTCCTATTCTCAACAATACTGTTTCATCATATCCTTCAAATTTGTTTCAATTTACCAACATCCCACATTTTTCATTTACTTTAAGTTTAAAATCTTTTATTATTCTCTTCATAATGTAGTGGCAGGTTTAAACTTTAAGTTTCTCTTAGTTTACAACTCTCGCTTAGCAAACTCATTTTTCAAATAGTATACATATGTATGACTATGTAGTACATGAGTAAGTAGGGTGCGCTCTCCCATTGGCCAAATATATTTGACGATATAAAGAATGGATATAAAATTTAAATTATTTTTGGTCATTTATTTACTGTCCTTACAATCTGGAAGCCATCTTTTGCTCATGTAATAGCATCCAGAACAATAACAAGAGCAGGAACAGCTATTTCAGCATACATTTCTTCTATTTTTGAGCACAAGTTAAAAAATTGTCGACGTCCAGCGTCAAATGCAACAAATACAGGAAATCGAGCAGTAAATCAAGCTTCTAAAGTCATACATAAGCAATTTGTGATTCGACATACAAATGTATGTTCAAAGCGATTGAAGAACCAGGCAGAGAAAAGAGAAGGTCTAGCAGCTTAATTAGGCGAAATAGAGATTAAAAGCGCATTAAAATACTGCTTTCGTTGAAGGTTCCGTCTTATCATACATTACGTGTATAAGGTGGCGCTGTACCGTTGATCTTGTTTACATAGTTTCTCTCATTTATTCAAAAGTTTTTCGGTAAATTTTTTCGAAGGCTACAGTATGCCTAACTAACTGATTTACTGTAACTCGACAGAAAACTTGAGTGGGGGCGAACGGCCGCTATTCTTCAATTTTTAATGCACTAAACCATCCAGACAGACTTAAAGCATCATTGCGCTAAATAAAAATCGTGCATCAGGAATCGAACCGTGTTGCGTCAACAACAATCAAGCGTTCTACAACTACTCTAAGCGGAAGCTTTTAGCGATGTTTAAAATGTTTGTCTATTGTGTTTAACGGTCGATTTATGTATGACAAGCTGAATGCGCGAATTCCATCCCCGCATGTTGCATGATGTGCTGGAAGACGAGAATAAATTATGCGTAAGAAACTCTATTCAAAAACCCTTCCTTCCTGTAAGTAGAACACTTACACTTTCGAAATCGTCTGCGATAGCTCAGCTGGTAAGAGCAGCGGTCCGGTCAACCAAGGTCCCGGGTTCGAGTCCCGGTCGCAGCTACTATTTTCACACTTAGCTACACTTATTTGATCTTTAAATGACCTACAGTAAGTAGGGAAAATAGACTTACTTTAGCCTCGGAAAAGATTTGCTGAAAAAGCTCTCGGACAAATGAAGCTTGCAGCACCTCTAAAAAGTGACTCCGCATTACAGATGCACATAAGGTGCGGTAATACATAGATAATTTTGAAAAATTGTTTTTTACATTCCATTCCATATCCAGTTAGCAACGAGCGTGTAAAGTTTTTGGATGACATGATAGCATATATAGTCTGTCTCACATAAATTGGTGCATATGTACATTCTAAGGAATTTTAACGACAGTAAGCCGAGGGTTACTATAATTATATATCCTCGCCAAAAACGCTCAATATACACGTTATCAACCCAGCGTCCTGTGCCATCCATGCTGACAAAAACTTTTTCTAGTAATACTCTATTAATCCAGCTATGGCTCGTGAACTGGCAACAACAACAACCTATTGTTCGGAGATGGTTTTAATATTTATGACCGAAGTTGTGTGAAAAGACTATAATTTTTTAGATGATGGCCGGTCACACGATTTATCCAAAGCAGTTTAGCTTCTGTTAAGCCTGTATGCTCTTTAAATTTAAACAATATATAAGCTTAATGTTTGAGGCATCCTTCGTTCTTTCAAAAATAGTCTTATACTAAATCTGTCACAGTGTAAACTTATTTATAGTCTTTTTCACATAACTTCGAGCATAAATTGTAATAATTTTCATCGACAGTAAGCCTATAGAGGTTACGATAATTATATATTAGATAAATGCTATAATTGTAATCTATCAGCTTATTGTCAGAGATAGTTTTATGATTTGTGATCGAACATGTGTGAAACAGCTTATATGTTCCTACGCAGTTTGGCTGTGAGAATTTATGCAATACGTAAAAAGTTATAATTGCTGCGCAGAAAAGCTGTTTTGATTCAATTACTGTAGTCAGCTAGATTACAAACGAGCAATGTTGCCAGGTTGGCACTTTTAGTGCCATTTTAGCACTATTCCAGGGGACAGGCAGATTTTGGGCACTTCTCAGTGTTAGTACTTTTTTTGTGGCACATATATTTTATATTTTTTTTAACTTTATATAGCCCTTTTTACCGAAATTGTATTGCGATAGTTAAGTTAGAAATTTACTCGTTATTTGGATAAATAAATTATTACTATAGCTTGTACATAATGCGATGCGTTGCGTTCCGCCGTTGCACATATTATTTATTCTATTCCGTTCCGTACCTAATCCATTTCATTCCAGTTCAATTCTAATTTGTAGTCGGTATTCTGAGGTAGTTTTTTATGCTGGTTACCAGTGATCGGACCGAGGCCTCGGCGTTTTTGGAGCCTCGGCCTCGGCGCCGAGGGCGAAGCTGAAAAGTGCCGAGGCGCCGAGCTGAAAAGTGCCGAGGCGCCGAGGGTTAAAATAAAATTTGAATAAGTTTAATATATCCGTTAAATATTGAGTATTTAGAATGCATCTGCAGTACACAGGCTGTTTCTTACCTATTGGCTTTTCTTATGGTTTTAGGCGCGTATCCAGTTACACTATCTTACATACAGCAAAGTGCCAATTGATATTCATATGACGACTAAGTTTTATTTCTCATGCTCGCTACATGGATCGGAAGTACAGTGCAGAGAAAATAATCGCAATATTAAACACTTTATTCAACTAAAATTAATGTTTATATGTTTATTGATGTTAGCCAGAATTCTGATTTTAATCTGATGAAGCAGATAATTCATCATCAAAATCTAAATCATCTGAATCAGAGTTAGCCTCATCCATTTCGCCTTGTTTTGCTATTGCATCATCGTCGTCGTCATCGTTTATCAGATTCTTTGAAGTCACACTATTACAACCAACTGCTTTGAGATTATGCTTTACAAAAAGGAGTTTTTGAACATTTGTCTGTCATTCATTCACCACAGCTTTTCTATTCTTCCATCGCATTGTCATGAATTATTTTTATTTTAGAGGTTTTGTGTATCAGTATCACTGATTAAGTATCCTACCGACCTTCCTGCATAGCATATAGTTCCTATTTTAACCCTAACGTAGAGCTCAGGCTTGTATGCAGGGGGATTGGGGGAAAGTGCCCCTTTCGAAATGAAATTTGAGAATAATCGCGAAAGACTTTTCGCGCTTCGCGTTGAATTTCACAATGTAATTTGTACAACCAAAAGCGTCTTTTTGCTACATGGATCGGAAAGTACAGTCGCTACATGCAGAGGCGGATTTAAGGGGGCGGCCGCTCCCCATTGGCCAAAATATTTGGCGAGATAAAGAATGGATATGCAATTTGCAATGATTTTTGGTCGTCAGTGACCATAATTTCTCAAATTTTTCCGGCGCTGCGCGCCGGATGATACCTATTAATGACATTTATTTACTTTCTTGGCAACCTGGGCCCGGTTTCACCATAAGTTTACGACTCCTAAGAGTCCTACGACTTCCGTTTTACGGGAAAATCGGGTTTCACCATCTTTTTACAAGTTATGAATTACGACTACGAGTTATCAGTAACGAGCAACGGATTAAGAGTTCGTATTACGAGGGTTTCACCAGGGTTTCCGTAGGACTCATAAAAACTCATTTTTTACGAGTACTTTTTGGACCTTTTTACGAGTACTCATAATAAAATGTATATCTTTTCTGTTGTGTATGACATTCTTCGTTAGTCATTGTCTCTGTTTTAAACAGCATAATTATGTAATTAATTGCAGATTTTATGCCGCTCAATAGAAAAACATAGAAAGTGTTAAGAAATGTTTGGGATTTAGTCAACAAGAATTAATAAGCTTCTCAGAAAATTTACAACTTTAAATAAAAACGAAAATAATAATATTAGTAATAATAATAATGACGATAATAACAATAATAATAATAATAATAATAATACTGATAATAAGAATACTACTAATACTAATGATAATAATAATAATTATTATTATTATACTAATACTAATAATAATCATAATTATTGTTATTATTATTATTATTATTATTATTATTATTATTATTACTATTACTATTATAATTTATAAACAAAATCAATTAAATCAGATTCAGAGACGTTACGGAGCTAAAAGTATATCACAGCGTATTATTTCAATTTTCAAATTTAACACATCATTCTTAGTTGTCATTAATACGTACATAAAATATGCAGTCGGCTCTTTTCCAAAGGAAGTGCGATGAAATTCTAATTTTCAGAAATCTAATCAAAAATGTCTGATTTCACTTTCGTGCACACACCTAAATAGCAATTCATGAAAAAATGTCGAAGTGATTGTAATATTTTTCATAAAAAAGCTGCAAACATTACTGACAAGGGCTAAAGAAATAAAATTTCGAATTACTACTCAGGAATGCAGCTAAAGAATCGAATTTCATGGGATTTCTCTGAAACATTTTCTTAAAAAATATATTATTTTTTAATGCTAATCTTCTTACCCTTTACATGTGGTGCCAGTATATGTATTATTTAGGTGTGTGCACGAAAGTGAAACAAATTGAAAAAAAACAAACCAGAAAACTATTAAACGCACTAGTCTGCCACTTCTTCAAGAGTACTACGGACCTTTTTGATCTGTGATAATATCACAAAATTTACGAATCTTTTCACTCAGAACATTCGATCGTAATATCTGGTGAAACCGCCCAGCCTTATTCGTGAAAAAAACACTCGTAAAAAGTACTCGTAGAACTCGTAATTCGTAGCTCGTGGCTCGTAAATCTCAGTTTTTGGTGAAACGGAAATTTGTAGCACTCGTAGCCCATACTCATGAAACTGTCACCCGTAACTCGTAACTCGTAGCTTTGTGGTGAAACCAGGCCCTGTTTCAAAACAATTTTATTAGCAGAAACAGTTATTTTTGCATAGTTTTCTTCTATTTTCAATAAAAAATTTCAATGTTTTGCATCAAATGCTATAGATACAGGAAATCAAGCAGTAAATCATGCTTTTAGACGTCTATCCGCCTTAATTTTGCAAATTTCTCGGCGCTTCGCGCCAGATTTTTGTTAAAGTCTTAGAAATTTAATGATTTTGTTGCACAAAATTGTCGAAAATTCTAAAATTTTAAGAAAAATATGACTTCAAAAGTGATTTTATGTAAAAGTATACAATGTAAAACACCGAAAAATGCTATTTCGCGCGTTGAGGGCAAAATTTTGGACCTGTTTTTGACTTTTTTGGAAAAGTTTGTATACCGCCCCCTCCCGCTACTGGATAGATCAGAAAGAACAGTAATTCTCGCATTCGTCTGCTACCATAAAACTTTTAAAAACTCTTTTTTGTAAAGCCTAATCTCAAAGCAGTTGGTTATAATAGTGTGACTTTAAAGAATCTGATAATGGCTGACGACGACGATAACACAATAGCACAACAAGGCGAAATAGATGAGGCTAACTTTGATTCAGATGATCTAGATTTCGATGATTAATTATCTGCTTCATCAGATTGAAATAAAAATTCTGGCCAACACCAATAAACATTTATTTTAGTTCGATAAAGTGTTAAATATTACGATGATTCTCTAGCTCATGTACATATGAAATATTCTAAGAGTACTATTTATGGGTATAGGTATATAAGCTCGACCCTCGGCATTACCCTCGGCCTCGGCCTCGGCCTCGGCCTCGGCCTCGGCCTCGGCCGAGGCAAGGATTTTAAGTCGCCTCGGCCTCGGCCGAGGCCGAGGGTCCAAAAGTACCCTCGGTCCGATCACTGCTGGTTACGAGTCCGACACTTATTGTCTGTTTTGACCGCAATTTTAGGTGAAGAAGTTGCCATTTTTGTACATCGATGCAAAAACTTTCAAAAATCATATTTCCGGTTAATTATGCTTGCCGATTACGAATTCAGATTGATTTTCCATTTTGGGCAAAACTTCGGCTGAAGCACTTTGTCACTTAACTTTCATAAGAAAACCGACAGAAATTGCGACAATTTTCGAAATATCCTGGCAAAGCTGGGATTCTCTCTTAAACAGAAACCAACCACCAGTTTTCATACATTTGGGCGTTTTGTAAACCACATTGTGGAAAATTTTTGTATCGTGAAAATGCGTTATAGAACACCGTTTTTCCCAGCGATTTGGTTGACATTATAGACCAGACCAGCAGACCCTTAATTGTTTCCCACTTTTTCCACCCTTTTCCACGTTTTTCGGGAAGTCTAAAAACGTAAAAAATAGAGCGCTTGTGCTAAAAAATCAGTGTTTTTAAGTAGAAAATCCTATGTACTCGTGTAATAGAGGTCTTTGATGCACTTTTTATGTAAAAATTACGCGCTCTACTAGAAATATCAAGATCAGTATACGTTATTTCTGTTGAAACTCGAATTTCCTTCCTTCAATAAAGCATTTTAGCCAATTCTGAAGTCGCTTTTGACAATAAAAACTATAATTTATCAAATGGCGTGAAGCGACCGAAAATTTTGAAATTTTCGCTCTCTAAAACGCATTTTTGCATTACAAAAACTAGCCAAATCCGTGCAGAAGATGAGGATTTTCAATCTTAGTGAAGTTCTAGACCGTTGCAATTGGCGCGGCGCGGCTTAAAGATAGGGATCGGACGAGGGTCTTTTTTCCCTCGGCCGAGGCCGAGGCCGAGGAACTTTGAAATCCTTGCCTCGGCCGAGGCCGAGGCCGAGGGCCGAGGGACCGAGGGACCGAGGATTTGTAATACATATAATATGAGTATATGAGTACAAACAATATAGGACACATATGCTCCATGTGATGTGGGTACAGCAGCAATAGGATTGATTAGTTTAATATAGATCAAAGCTAACAAGCTATTATTTTAATTTGATTCAAAGGTAGGTATCACACATTCCCATGGGGGGGGTGAGGGGGTATTACCCCCACCTTGGAGTACGAGACTTGAATCACTGTCAGACGATTTTAAGCTATCAAACATTTTCTGCAATGATTTGGGTACAAAAGCAACGAATACATTGAATTTTTTTCCCGCTTCGCGCTGACTAATACACTTCTGTTTTGTTTACCCATAAAATACCTAGAATGAACTTAAAATGATCTGAAAAGCCAAAATTTTCGATGGATTCTTATATTTTTTACTCTCAAGAGTGACGGAACTAGTCAGAATGGGATAAAATGTAGTTAAAAATGCAGTTTTTCACATTAAAACATGTTATACAGGATGTTTTAGCCATTTTTCATATTTGACCTGCAAAAAAGGCTACTCTAAATTTATTGGTCCTAAATTTTGGGATTTAACCCCTGAACTTTCGACCTTGGGAAACTATGGTACGTATGCAAATGACAAGCACAGAAGTGACAAATTGCTAATCGTCTTGATCATTCAGCTCGTTTTTGCTATCACTATTTTGTGTGTTCTACATATCTTTATAATGGCAGAAATTGTATTTCAAGAGGAAAAATGTCAATTTTCTGGCACTTTGCGCCGTTTTAAGATGATTCTTAGTAGAGGTGCACGCGGGTACCCGAACGGGTACCCGCCACCCAGGTAGAAAATAATTTTACTACCCGGTACCCGAATCCCCTAATATAAAATGGAAAATTAGCACTACAGTTATGCAATATGTGCTAAGAATTGAATTAGAAACCTAGAAACATATTTCTTCTAAAGTGCGACTGAATCACAAAGTAAATGTGATTTAAAATAATCAACCGTAAAATGTTAAATAAGCGAGTCTGTTAATATTTCCTATTGTCACAATATATCGCACATACGGTCTAGGCATATTCCATTATTCAGCTCTTTAGTTACATTATGTTATTCGTGCCGAATTCTTCTTATTCTTTATTGTAAACAAAATTAAACATGAAATTATCTGTTAGCGACGCTTTTTTTATAATGCATTCACTTCTGTGACCATTATATAAATTTAAACTGCAACTTTTATTCACATCGTGCGCATTTGAATTTTCTACCCATGCCCAACTTGGGCTTAAGAAATTAAGTAGGTTTTGCATGCATGGACACGGAAAACGCCCACATAATGTACCTACTTTAATCGGTGATGTCTCAACAGCCCTACCAGTCCCAACAGCCCCACCGTCTCAACAGCCCCACCAATAATCCCAACAGCCCCACCAATCCCAACAGCCCCACCAATCCAAACAGCCCCACCAATCCCAACAGCCCCACCAATCCCAACAGCCCCACCAATCCCAACAGCCCCACCATTCCAACAGCCCCACCGTCCCAACAGCCCCACCAGTACTCCCAGCAGCCCCATCATTACTGCAATCGCTATTATACGAGAAATGCGTTTGACGAATGTACTTTTGAAACATAGAATTCATACGGGCTCCGTTTGATCAAGATATTTTTTGACTATTTTTCGACTTCGTATATTTCATCAAGACTATACTAGAGCATGCAGGTTTACATTTTCAGAATAACTCTACCAGAGAAACTGGTAGACCCGCTAGAATTGAAGCTTCAGCATTTTTGCGCAATCCGTGATTTTGCCTCATTCGAGTCATCTTGCAAGATTAGATTCCTGCTCATTATTGCCTAGTCTAGACTGCCAGAAAAAAATGAAAAACGTTCTAGTGAAAAAAGGAAAGATAAGCGTTAAAATTAAATGAAAATCAAAACTTTCACGCTAATCTGCTTTAAAATAGCCAGAAAATGTGGATTAACGTAGTTTTTACGCTATTTTAACATTCATACTAGTTTTGAGGTCATTTTTGGCTCAAAACTCCTTCTCCAGACCGGTCGTGCTGTGCATCTATGATTATAACAGTGGGGCAGTTGGAACCAACATTGGCAGCGGACTTATTCTGTGGGTCTTGTGGGGTAAAGTGACCGAGAAATGTGCTTAAAATAGAATTCTGGGGGTCTACCATAATTTGAGGGGATTTCCAGGATTTCGGGTTGGGAGGGGGCTAAACTGTAAACATCCCTCCCCCCACGCTTATGTGTGGTTGGGACAGTGTGACTGTTGGAACGGTTGGACTGCTGGAACGGTGGGACTGCTGGGATTGGTGGGGCTCTTGAGACTGGTGGGGCTCTTGGGACTGGTGGGGCTGTTGGGATTATTGGTGGGGCTGTTGGGATTGGTGGGGCTGTTGGGATTATTGGTGGGGCTGTTGGGATGGTTGGGCTGTTGGGACTCGTGGGGCTGTTGGGACGGGTGGGGCTGTTGGGACTGGTGGGGCTGTTGAGACACAATCCTTTAATCAGCATATGCGTCTTGTCTCTGCCGTCTATAGGCTGGCATATTACAGCATTGACTTGGCATAACATTTGAGGCAATGGGTCTTTTGTAGCACATGCGTTTTTTTGCTGTATTTGTGCTATTTCGGCATCACTCAAAAAATTCAAAATTAAAAAACCCTCGGTCCTCGGTCATTTTTCACCTGACCCTCGGCCGAGGCCGAGGGATCTCAAAAAAGACCGAGGATTACCGAGGCCGAGGCCGAGGCCGAGGCCTCGTCCGATCCCTACTTTAAGATTAATAAAAATTAGAATTAAATCAAACCTGCGCGAAGCGCCGGAAAATTTTTTGAAGTTTTACCTCTAAAACGCATTCTAACATTACTAAAATTTTCCATAAATGCCAACCAAGCCCAAATATTCTCTCCATTCCCCAAAATTTTGGTTAACAAAAAGACCAGAAAGTGGAAAAAACGGTTTTCTAGAAAAGAAAAATTCCAAAATTTTCTGGCGCTTCACGCCGGATTAATTTAATTTCATTGCTTGATATTAATGTTTAAGTCGTGCGCGCAGATTAAAGCATTTTTTATCGACAAATTGCTCTAGAACTTCACTACATTTAAAAATTCTCATCTTCTGCACGGATTTGGACAATTTTTGTTATGCTAATGTGCGTTTTAGAGGTAAAGTTTCAATAAATTTTTCGGTCCTTCGCGGCAGACAGATTTAATCTTATTACTTCCTATTGATGTTTGGGCCGCGCCGCGTCGATTGCAGCTTTTTTATAAAAAAATGCGTTTCAGATCGTGTTCTGTGGGAATCGAGCGAATTTTGCATATTGCTATGCTCATTGAATCGATTTAAACTGTCTTTGATTTAATCGTGTGCCTTTTTGCTCATTATCCTGCTCAGTAAGTCGCTTCGAACTGTTTTTGCTTCAATCAGATGATCTGGTTAATAAATTAATGTACTTGCTGTAATCGAGTGAGTTCAGTCATTACATTATCGTGATAAATAAATTGTTTTACACCGCGTTTTGTTTTGAAACTTAGTCAACACGGGCCCTACAATTAGAAGAATCTACTTGAATGTCACCTGAACAAGTTTTGCTGCGTCAAAAATGTACTTCGGATGCCGGAATTTTTCTGGCAGTTTTTCGGTCAAAAGTGGCACTTTTTGGTACTTTTTGAAGTAACATTTGGAACTTTTTGAAGGAACACTTGGAACTTTTTGAAATTTCGACCTGGCAACACTGCAAACTAGTCGTAACGACAACGTAACAATGTAACGACACCATTATCTAGAAGACTACCACCGTTTTTTAGGAGATACATCTTGGTAAAAACTATTCTGATCCGTTAACCAGTGTACACACACGCACACACCCCCAACGCTTTGAATCTCATTGGGACCACACATAACTGAAATAAATGGAAAAATGCTTGGCACATCACAGACTTTTATAGCCGGTCACTTGGCTGAATATTGGTGGAAAAATGTACAGTGGTTCTCCGTTTTGCATATTTTACATGAGCTAGATAGGCAGTTCCATTGTCTTTAATAGGTTTGCTGTTTTGTATTGTTTCTAACATGTACAGTGACTTAGTTTATAATCATTTACGGAAATGAAAAACCATTCGCTGGACGCACGTGTTCAGCTACTTCCTGCATTACGCACTCTAGCTTTAAGTGAACACATGTGTACTCATGCCGTACTAATACTCCTTGATTCTATTGTGATTAACTGATTATAAGGGCTTGCTTGTATGCTTTTTAATGCCAAATTTTCAGTAGTAGTATATTGTTGCCTGACGCGGATAGGACGGATTCATTAATCTAATGATATTCAACGTGGAATGAAGAAACGACGCGGAAATGGATTGGGAAGTAAGCACAAATGTACAAAGCATACATTTAGCAGGGGATAGAAATGCACCCATCCATAGTTGGTCGTCCCCCATCTCTCCAAAGCCTAAAAATTTTTGACTCCTTCCTTCGATTTAAAAAAAATTGAATTTTTCGGTCGTTTTTAGGTTTTTTGGTCCGTTTTTGGCAAAAAGTGTGATTTCATTCATCCCCTCCCCTTAAAAATAACCGGGCACTTTAACCCAGAACTTCGAGCCGTTGCATGTTGGTACATAGAAAGCGATGGGTGAAACGGGTATTAGGCCTACATGTAAAAGGGAGTTTGCATGCTTTGGCCATCCATTTTTACGTACTTTTTGGCATTTCAGGAAAAAAATTGGAGGTCGTTTTTCTCCTCCCATCCCTAAAAGTTACCGGTGATCCTCATCAAAAATTTTGAGCCATTATATACTTGTATGGTATAAGGGATGATGTGGAGTCGGTGTATGGTTGGTAATAATAACATAGGTGCGGCTTTGAGAGTTTTCACCTCTTCCCCCAAAATTTTTCCTGAACTCCCCCCCCGCAGAAATTTTGATATTTCGGAGAAAATCGTGGAAAAGATCTTGTTCTAAGCAACCTTTTGATTCAAAGGTGTTAAATATTTGGCGGTCCGCGTCCTATACTCATTTTTTAATTAAATTTTGTTTAAAGCACTCCATTTTTTTGCAAATTTTTTTCAGAAATTTTCTCAATGTTTGTATGCTAGAAGAAACATCGTTGGGAACCTTAAAAATGGTGTTTTTGACTAATATTCACCGCTTTAAGCCCAGAAAGGCTCTTCGCATAATCTGGTATCAGCCGTCCACCTCAGAATTCCCACATTGTGCTTGTGTGGGTGCTACCCTCCCCGGAATTGAAAAAATGGCAGACACCAAAATTACATTTTGTGGAAAGTTTTTTGTTTTTTCGCGATTTGTCAGCTTTTTTTAATGCCGATGTCGAAAGATTATGTTTTTTTACTCTACTGCAAATTTTTCAGAACCTTTTTTACCTCTGAATAATCTCTGACCCCCTTAAGGATCCACCCGGGAAGTATATATATATATATACATACATACGCGGAAAAACGCGAATTTCAACCGCTTACTGCCTTGGCGCACCGATTGGTTTAAACAAACCAAACTTTCAAGCAATTTTTTAAATCTTTTATTTTCTCTTAAATTTAAACTTTTAATCTGAAAAAAGCTTAAACACTTGATTTAAATCGATCCTTTGCTCGTCCTAAATACTGCCAAAAATTTCCAACCCCTCATTACGATGATTTGTGAAGAATTGAGCAGCATGCACGCTTTGTAGTTCTAGAATAACACTGATTTGTTATAAATTTTATTCGAATTAGTTTAAATCGAATTAAATTTGAAAATATTCGCTGAAAGCTATGTTCGTACTGTGCCTTCATTGCGACAGCTAATTTGGTTTTTTCCTTTCTAATCAAGTTTTTGCAATAAAAAATTTAAAAATTAAATTTTTAAATTACCTTTTTTTCAGTTTATGAATTTCAATGATGAACGTTTATTTGAATATTAATTTATATGTGTATAATCTCAAAAAATATATTCCTAGACTTTCACACGGTCTATTTTTGCTGATATTCTAATAATTGTGCTTTTATTTGTAATTCTTACGTTCTATTTTTGCGTTAGTTTACTACGTGCATGGCGATTTATTGAGTGAATTTAATTTTGATATAAAAATTAATTTTATAATAATTTTGGATTTTTGTGTGCTTTTCTTAATTTTCTGTCGTTTAATAAGTGGAATAGTTTACAAATGCCTATTGATATTCAATTTAGAATGATGCGGACCTCAAAGCTTTACGCTCCACGTTGCTTTCATCAATACGTGAAGTACGCGTTTGCTGATTTGCATAAATTTTATTCCAAATTTTTTTGTAGTAGTTGTCAGACATGCGCAGCATGGGAATTTGATGGAGTGGGGCGAACTTTTAAAGTGTCTTTTTTTAGCTCAAAAATCGTGGATCCGCGTCAAAGACATCGTTTTTCGGCGTTTCTGACGACGCTCTATCTTCCTAGAGCATAAAAACATAAAAACGTTCTGAAAAAATCAATTAAACTTGAATAGATGAAACAAAATATGATCAGGAAATGAGTATATGGCGCGAAGCGCCGATAATCTGACACTTTTGAGCAAATAAGATGGTCAAGAACGCCTATAAGCACTTTTGCTGCGAATTTTTCGAAACATGGAAAATCGCGGAGCCTGGAGGGCTGGTGAATAATTGTATGGGGGAGGGGGGAGAAACCTCTCCACTCCTGGATTTGGGAGTCCCGCTATGTTGTAACGTGGAGACAGTCCGTTTATTTTTTCTGCACGGGGGTATATACGACTTTTTCAGGGGTTTTCTGGTTGGTACACTTTTGGGGTGTGCTATATAGCTGGACATAATAGACTAACACATCATACTACGTAACAACATTGAATACTTATAAACAATTGTAGGCAGCTTATAATACCGCGCATTGGCGAATCATAATATCGCACGTGACGCATAGTAATATCGCGCCTTGGCGAAGCAGCTCGTGACGCATAATAATAATATCACGCAGTGGTGGAGCAATTTTTTGGCTGGTTTTAGGTGTTTTTTTGACCTTTTTTGCCAAAAATTAAGGTCGTTGGCCTCCTCTCCCGTGAAAATGGCCGAGGACCCCCACTCGACATTTGGAGCCGTTATATACATGTACGCTCTCCACTCCGAAGTTTTCAACGCCCCTCTCAGAATTCGCGATTTTACAAAAAAATTCGTAGATTAGGTGCTGTTTTGAACGGTTTTAGCTATCTGATTGCTCAAAAGTGTCAAATTTTCGGCGCTTCGCGTCATATACTCATTTTTTGACATTACTTTGCTCTATTTATTCGAATTTCGTTGATGTTTTTTCTCGAATGTTTTTTATACTTTTACGTTTTAGAAGGATAGGGCATCGGCGAAAACGCCAAAAATGATATTTTTGACGCGTATCCACCGTTTTTGAGCCCGAAATTTTTTGGTCCAAATCCTTCCGTCTCTTTTCCAGGCATGTGGCTCTGGGGGGAATGGGGGGGGGGTTCCGGTCCCCCTAAAATTTAGAAAAAACCGGAAAAATAAACATAAACATTATTTTGTGCAATTTTTGGCCCTTTCGGACCCCGGACCTCCAAAATTGGTGTTGGTCCCCCCAAAATAGGACGGCCAGCTTCGTGCCTGCTCTTTCCCCAGAATTCTCGTACTTTATGTGCGATTTTAGATCCTTTTTGATGTTGTCTTGCCATTTTTAACCGAAACTTAGTTATTTTCGAAACCTAAGCTGCTGATTTCGCGAGGTTCAGATTTGATAATGGCTTCATAGTTAATTGCATTTTGATTTGACAATTTATTGCGGGATATTACTCGTATTTTTCTTCATCATTCATTAAAAATTTAAAATAAAAATAATCGAATTTTAAAAAGAGTCAAATTAGCACGCACTTAAAGTTTGTTGACAATTTAAGAACAATTTAAAATAAAAATAAGAAAAGAAAAGAAATAATAAAATAAAATCAAATCGATATTCTCCCGATAAATACCGAAAGGTACCCCGCTCTACTTGAATTTTAAGCTTTTAAATGTGTGCATTTATCCAGGCCCGTAGCTGGTCCTCCTATATGGGGGGACCAAGACCAATTTTGGGGGTCTAAGCCAAAAATAGAACAAAATAACGTGTAAAAAGTCCTATTCTTCCGGTTTTTTTCTGAATTTGGGGGGGGGTCCGGACCCCCCAGTTCCCCCCCCCGCAGCTACGTGCCTGCATTTATCCAGAAATTGTTATTTGTTTTCAATGTATTAATTTTGATCAGATTTCCGAGAGTTTTCTGAACGAAAATTCTCAAAAATACCTACTTAAAAATTGTTTAATTCAAATTATCTATGTATGCTTCTTATGGTTTTTCTTTAAAAAGATTCTATTATCCTATTTTACTATTTCGCTCGAGTTCTTGGTTTTTTATTATTTCGTTGTATATATATTTTCAGAGCAGCAAGAATAAAGTTTGCGCCACTGAAATGTACGACACTGATATTGATGACTTGGAAGCATTGCGAGAGGCTGCTTTAAAGTCGCTGAATCAGAATGTAAACCAAATATGAGTGCACTCATACTTGTAAGACTCGAAATTTAGAGTGTGGGTCCCTGGCCATTTTCGGGGTGGGGGAGCAAGGTATATGACCATAAATTTTTTTGAGCAAAAAATGGCAAAAAATAAAAATGGCCCAAAAACGCAAGTTTTCGCCGAAATTTAGTGGTCACTCCCATCCCCGGCTGAATTTCTGGTTACAGTGGGAAAGGAACCCCCCCCACTGAAAATTGGTCGTTTCCCAAGACCGGATGTTTTTTTACCCTTCTCTTCATTTTAAAACTTGCTTTTTTACTTTATTTGTTTGGGGGTTTTCCATTTTTTGCCAAAAACATAAGGTCATTTGCCCTATATTTTATGATTGATATTGGCTATAAATATTAATAGCTGGTGGTGAATATGAATTGTTTTAACGTACTAGAAATGACCAGCTAGCCTTCTCGAAAATTTTTAGTCATTTCACGTGTAGTGTAAACAATATTTTTTATGCTTTAGTAATCATTACGCGAATGGCTGAGGCATCGGATCAAAATTTCACGTATGGATTGAATGTTACGGCCAATTTTGTGCGAAAAATTGTCCTTGCAAACTGTCCAACCATACGTGGGCAGCAAGAAAATTCTGGGGGTGCAAGATTTTTTGAAGGTCAAAAAATGGCCTTTTAAATGGTGGTATGGCGAAAAAAGACCATTTTTTGACGTTTCTCATCGATCACTATCCATTGGCATCAAAAAATTGCGAAAAAAACGAAAAAATTTTCAAAAATTGAAATTCTGGGGGGGGTATTTTGATTTCTCGGGGGGTATTTTGATTTCTGGGGGGTATTTTGATTTGGGGGGTATTTTGATTTCTGGGGGGTATTTTGGTTTCTGGGGGCTGCATACCCCCAACCCCCCCCCCCCGCACGCCCAGGTGTGTGTCCAACTCCCTAATCTACGGTTTTTATGTGTTTTTCACTCAGAATTTCGGTTTTATCCGGATTTTTGGCAAAAGTAGGCAACTGTTCCAAGTTTTTGTTCCATAACTCGGCCGTTTTCCTCGTTAAATTTATTGACGTTAATGTTTTTTAGCGAATTTACCAATGATAAATATTATTTCCAGCACTGACATGAAAACTACTCTTATGTATGTATGCCGTTCAAACAGATGTTCATTGAATATGCAACAATTTTTTTACTTTTTCATTTTTTGACAAAGTATGTTTGTATGAATTGCTAAATTTTTTACTACATTACACTATTTATTGATTTAAACTAAAGTCTCTTTTCGAAATTTTTCATTTAATTTTTTGGCTTGCTTCCAGAAGGTTCAAATCTTACGACGTCTGAATTAACCCTTGCACTTTATGCTTGATTATATTAATAAAATTTATACATATTAGCACGTTTGCTCCAATGACAACATATCTGAATAATTTTAAGAAAAATTTAAATCTGTAATTTTTTACGCGTTGGTCAAATTTTCAAGGTATTTTAATTAAAAAAATGGAAAATTCGTAATTCTTGAGTTTTCCGAATATTCGTGATCTATTTTCATTAATTTTACTCTTATTATTTTCATTTCTTTTATCTTTTTTGACTTTATCCTATTTTCCGGTTTTAATTCTTCATGCCTTGAGTTTTCGGCGTTGAATAGTTTGGGTCAGTCATTTGATGCAAAAGGGCTAAAGACGAATTAAAAAATATTAAATCTTGAACCTATTACAAAATATTTAATGTATAAAATATTAAAGAATCTGTTAAAATAATGGAAGAATTTGAGAAAAAAATTAAAAATTAAATCGATCGGGAGGGGCAGTGGTTCATGTTTTTAGAGGTTACTTTGACCTTTTATTTTAAAGCCCAAAATTGCTAGAAAGCACCTAAAAATGGCTTAAAACGCAGGTTTTCCCCAGAAAAAAGGAATTTAGAATGTCAATTCTCTGGAGAAGTACCGACTTTGGTGATAACATGTAATGGTATATATGCAGGTAAATTAAAAAAAATTAAAATCTCAAATAAAATGAATAAAAATCATCCCCTGTTATATGCATAGTTAATACAGAAAATATCGAAATAATAAAATTGTAATAAATGAAGTGAATAAAAGTTAATTAAATAAATTACCAAAATACAGTGCTCGCCTCGAAATTTGAACAATAAACAGTGCAATGAGTTTATTTAGGAACGCTCTCTCACGACCTAAACGCCCGCAACCTAAAGAGTGTCCTGACATGCTTTAGTTTAAGAAAACGTTACCTAAACACTGTCCTAATCATGCGTGTGATGATAGCGCGCGTGTGCGCATTACACATATCCACAGTGTCATATGTATATGATATTGCATGCATAATGCGAACACGCGCGCTATCATCACGCGTCTGTTTAGGTAAGCGTGTAGGTCGCGTTTTCTTAAACTAAAGCGTGTCAGGATACTGTTCAGGTTTCAGGCGTTTATGAGTCGTGAAAAAGTGTTCCTAAATAAACTCATTGGGCTGTTTATTGTTCAAATTTCGTGGCGAGAACTGTAGTTGATGGGTTGTCGTCACGTCCTGATAAATTAAACTTGCTGCCTAACGCTAACATTCATTGCATTCTTGCATGAAACCTACAATTTTGAATGGGAAAACATTTTTTTCCCATCAAGTGGGCGTAAAATAATTTTGTTTACATTCATTAATTTCATACAGTCCCAAATTTCCGCAAGCGCGCAAGCGACAGGCGCTTGTACAAACAATTTGCAATCGATTGGCAAACGCAACTCGCAACAAAAAGCGCCGTTCGGTGGCAAATTAGCTCAATGCGTCACCTCGTTCCCTCCTTGGATGCCCCAATTTAGGCTTAGGCCCAGGCCGAATTTAATTATGATCAAAACAACGCCCGAGGCAATCCCGAGCGAGGGCTCCGTCCCGCTCGCCCTTCCCCAAGATCGATATTGCTCCAACGCTAGCACTGCCGGCCAGAAGGCTTTGAAAAGTATGCACATACCCACCGAATCGCACTCTAGCGCGCATATATGCGACGTGGGGTGCGGGGGACCCACCCCCACTCAAGTTGGCCGCTTTCCCCTATTTCCCCCGAAGTTATAATATTTTTGATTCCTCGATTTTTGGCGAAAATTTGTGCTTTTAGCTATTTTTTATGCTTTTTCTCCATTTGGCCTAAACGTATAGGTACATCATTTAACCCCCTCCCACCTCACCCTCTTTAAATGGCCGGATACCGCTCCCAAAATTCCGGGCCAATACATGTATGGTTGCCCGTGACATTCTATACATAGATGTACGGTCATACGTGTAATAGGGTAGGTGAGGGAATGCATTTGAGCGAAATTGACCATTTCGCTGCATTCGTCAAGGTCGTGAAATTTTGATCTCATATTTTCGAACAAAACTAGCCTTTTTTTGGCCATATTTCGGTGCTTTTTCCCATTTTTGCCAAAAATTAAAGGTAATTTATGCCCCTCCAAAACTAACCGACTACCCTCTCTGAAAATTCTGATCTATTACACGCCTGTATACTGTAAACGATAGATTCGGTCCAAGGTGTAAAATTTAGGTTTACACTATCCCTATTAAAGAGTTACTTTGTAAACTGTCGACCACGATGCGCTTTTTAGGCAGGGCCCGACATTTTCGAGCGTAATTGCGTGTTTTAAAAATAGGGCTTTCTACATTTACTAAGAATATTTAGAAAATTCTGAAAAATTAATTTAACAAAATCAATTTAAAAATACTAATGTCAAGATTGAGAATTATATATTTGGTATTTGGAAAAATATAAAAATGGAAAATAGTATTAGAAAATATGTTTACATATTTATTACTACATAGGGGAGGGGTATTACCCCCTTCCCGCTCAAGGGTCAGGCAGACAGGTACTGTCCAACGATTATAAGCCGATTGATCGTTTTTAGCATAATTTCAGAGGTCAAAAGCAGTAAAAATGTCAAAATTTTTCGGTAGTTTTCCATGTGCTTTTGACTAGAGCGCCCAAGATCGGTCAATGTCTGTATTTTTTAGTGTTAAAAGTGATAAAATGCAGTCAAAATGGACTAGAAATGCTTTTGAAATTCGATATTACAACGAAAAAAGATAGGCGATTTTGACCAATTTGATCGTTTGAACAGCAAAAAATCGTGAATGCTAAATTTACTGTTCTGGATTTCTGAGATCTCCCCTATTGACCCCGACCTTGTGCACCCACAGGGGCGGATTTAGGGGGGGGCGGGGGGCGGCCGCCCCCCCCCATTGGCCTAAAATAGTGCGCAAAATTAAGCATTTTTGGGCGATTTTCGGGTTAAAACAGCTAATTTTTCCGCCCAAGTCAGGGTTCCGCCCTCCCCCTTAGGGGTACCGCCCTCCCCTTAGAAAAAATCCTAGATCCGCCACTGTGCACCCATGATTACTGTACTTTATTATACTGTTCAATCTCAATGGGATCGATGTTTGGACGTGTGAAACACCCAAAATTAAAGAAGAGCTAGAAATTTAAAGAAATGGTGTAAACTGGTCTACAGATCAGTGGGTAGCAGGGAACGACCGAAGCTGGCTTCGGCCGAAGCTTCGGCCGAAGGTGGGTGTTTTCTTGCTTCGGCCGAAGGCCGAAGCTCGAAGGAAAAAAGGCCGAAGGCCGAAGCTTTTTTTTCAGGGCAATTTTTTATCGCATTAAAATTTAGACAATGTGCAATATAACTAACCCCAGGCACGCCATTTAGCTCAATTTATCTTCTAGTCACCTTAAATTTTATTAAAAATATGCTCACAACAGTAACTTTGACTATATAAATAGCAATCAACCATGTACTAGTAACAAAAGCTGACTCATCTAAGCATTGTATCTGCTCCGCATCTGTTTCCATTTTTAAAAAAGTTCGACTATGAATGAATCACTAGCGTTCGCGAAAAAGATGAGACACTCAAGGGAAAGCCACACCTTTATTCCTACATGTCTCACATTTGAAGGCATGTCTTTGTTTACTCGAAATTCCAACGCCATCTTTGTACTAGTTGTATATCGTGTGTCTACTGTGTACCAGTGTTTTTATTTTAACAATGTCCGTTTGTACTAGGGATGCACCGGGGCCAGGCCCTCGGGCCGAAATACGCAACTTTCAGCCTATTAGTTAGAATTATCTCAACGTTTTTTGTTCGAATTTTGGCGATATCTTGAGGAAAAATCGTGCATAATCGCCTGTGCATATCATTCATGTATAACAAAACATTGGTCACAAATTTTATTTCATAAATTTAGCTCATTCACGTTTATAGCTGCAGCAACTTAATAGTCAAACCCGATAATCTACAAGTTTTTCGCCAAATACACTAGCGTTTTTAATCGCTCATGCAGCAAACGAGAACGGGAATCCGAGCAAATATTGCCGCTTGTACTGAACAAGCGTTCACTCGGGGTACACATGGGTAGGGGCTCAAATATTTCCTAGTCAGTTATATATGCTAGGGCCGGGTAAGTTTCCACTTTTGTTCGCAAAAAGCCCATCGGATCCAATTCTGTTCCGACTTTTTCTTCTGCGTGACAAAAAGCATACGTTTAACATTTTGTGGCATTCCTGTAGGTTTGTTTGCCAGATAAACAGGCACGTAGCTCTGGGGGAATGGGGGGTCCGGCCGGCCCCAATAAAATTCAGAAAAATCGGAAAAATAGGACTTTTTAAACGTTATTTTGTGATATTTTTGGGCTTAGTCCCTCCAAAATTGGTGTTGGTCACCCCAAAATAGGACGGCCAGCTACATGCCTGCGGATGAAATTCCAAAAGATGTTTTTTGTGTTAGATTGGCTGTCAACATAATAAACTATGCATGCGAAATTTCTATCCTTGTTTAAGCTATTTTCATTTCGTCTGATCTAAAACATGAGTAATTCGGCTGATAATGATGCAAGTTACGTGAATTGGGCCAAATTTTATAAATGGTAGGAAAAATTTTTGGCCTATGTAAGCTATGATGATTAATTGAACTCGAAAATACATGTGGAACGGATGCCATAGACTTGCCCAGACGCTATTTTGCATAAGTCACATTTTGCCAAATACATATGTACACATGGTATATCCTGGATATAGCAAAAATAGTTGGCCCCGGTTGGTCCCAGTCTCTAGTACCGGCCCCGGCGCCGGGCCCGGGCCCCGGTCAAAAAGGCGGCCCCGGTGCATCCCTAGTTTGTAAATGTACAAAGATGGTCCCCAAAAGTCTTTGTATATTTTGTACACGCAAATTTTTGTGTACTATATTATAGTACAGTGGCGATTTTAGTGTGGTAAAACAGGGCTTTCGATCTTTGGTAGTGTATTTTAGCTAATTTCTGGGTTTCTGACGCCAAAACTTACTAGAAATTGTCTCAAAACGGCGCAATGCGCCGAAAAAATTTGACATTTTTCCATTCTAAATGCACATTCTGCCATTTCAAAGATATATCGGACAAATAAATAACTCATTTCGGCGCGAAGCACCGAAAATTTCTGGGAATTATACACCTTTTTATAGTTTTTGTCTGCCCAAAAATTGTTGTAAATTTTGTATACACAAATTTTTGGGTGCTAGAATATGGTACAGTAGCGATTTTAGTGTGATAAAAACAGAGTTGTTTGACTTTTGTTAGTGTATTTTAGCTAATTTCTGGGTCTCTAAGGGCAAAAGTCACTAAGGATCGTCTTAAAACGGCGCGAAGCGCCAAAAAATTTGACATATTTACTTTTGAAATGCAATTTCTGTCATTATAAAGATATGTAGTACACACAATTACTGATTTCGGCGCGTAGCGTTTAAAATGTTTGCAAATTTCAGACTTTTTTTGAAATTTTTGTCTTCCCAAAAATCTTTGTAAATGTACAAAGACAGTCCCAATACATCTTTGTACAATGGGAAAAATCTTTGCCGAGTACAAAATACACTGCTGTGTACCATTCTCTTTTGTATTAAATAATTGCTCTATGGTCGACGTGTAAACTTTATTAAACTTCTGCATCTAATAACGGGAAGAAATCTCTATTTGCTTTTATGTCTACCTTCTACAAATTTAAGTAAGTATCAGCAGGAAAATTAGGAATTAATCAATTGTTTTTATAATTATCAGGAATTCCAGGCTTTATTCCTAATAATACATTATATTTTTATATATTCAGGATAGTGAATCTGAGGATGATCAATACGTATTAGCTGCTGATATACATGAAATGCCTAATAATGAAATCAGTGCTAATGAAGAGAATTAATTGCGCTTTTGAATAAAATTTTTGCAATGAATGACACTGTTTTATTACTTCATATTTACTCCTGGAACATAATCAAGCTTAACTTTCATATTTATGACTCAATTCGCACTTCATTCTTCATACTAATCAGAATTAGACTGGAGAATTTATATAGATTCGGCCTTCGGCCGAAGCCGAAGCAAGAGCTGGCCGAAGCTTCGGCTTCGGCCGAAGCAAAATTTTGGAGCTTCGGTCGTTCACTGGTGGGTAGTTTTTAATTTTTAATCAAAAAAAATTGAAAAATCGTTTTTGTTTTATTTTTTTCTGATAATTTGCTTGAAACTGGAATTTTTGTTTTTAAATTTATGAGAAAAGTGCACAATGAAAAGAATCAAAATAGATAAAAATTTTAAAAAATAAAAAAATATTAAAAACTTAAAAAATCACGAAAATCCGATTAGGGCTCGTTCTTCACTTTTTGATCAGAATTAGTGCAATTTCGATTTTTTTATCGAAAAAAGTTTTCTTCCTGCGCAAATACTTATTTATTATAGACTTAATCCACGACATTTTTAAAACTATACTGGAGGATAAAAGTTTTACTCATTCATTAAGTGGTCTTAGCTCATATTATTTGTCAGTTAAGAACTGAAAGTTTGTTCGAAAGTAAATTCCTATGATTATGAAAACAAATGTTAGTTGTTTACACGTACCAGACATGGTCATGGGAGGTTTGTGTGGTTTTCCCCCACCCCAGAAATTATTTCACTCCCCCAGAATTTGCGATTTTTCAAAAATTTCTTAAAATTTCCTGAAAATTTGCAGGAAAGGTGCCTTTTTAGGCGTTTTTATCTATTTATTCGCTCAAAAGTGTCAAATTTTTGACGCTTCGCGCCATATACTCACGTTTTAGCTACAGCTTGTTCAACTTATTTGACTTTTCTTTATTTTTTGAAATTTTTTTGCGTTTTTATGCTCTGGAAAGATGGAGCTTCGTCAGAAACACCAAAAAAGATGTTTTTGAAGCGTACCCGCTATTTTTAAGCCATGAAAGGCACTTTAAAATTTCACCCTTCCTCCTAGAATTCTTTCTGCTGTGCATGTACAGTGCTCGCCACGAAATTTGAACAATAAAGAACCGATTTTGAGTTTACTTAGGAACGCTTTTTCGCGACCTTATCTCCGGAGACCTAAAGAGTATCTTGACATGATTTACTGTAAGAAAACGCGACCCAAACAGCACTAAGCGCTGGTTATCTTCAATAAAATCGGACCTAAACGTTTAGATTGGACCGTGTACGACTCAGCGCGCGTAGAGCTACACTCGTGCAATTCATATTCATATTGTAACAGAATATTCAATCATTAGTCTGAACTACAGTTAGCACCTGCAGTAAGGAAATATTTACAGTATAATCTATAGTATCAAAAAATTGAAAAACATGTTATTCAGACACAGTATAATGTTGCAAAACAACCAACGCTATCTAGCTTTCTGAGCCATCTGCGCAAACTAATAGTCTATCTCAAAATGAAATCAATTGAACAGAACTCTTTAGATTTAAGCTTCTCTAACACTTCGGACACATATGTACATAGGAACCTTTAGCGTGCACCAATGCCTATACCTTAAAACCCATTCAACACACATACACATTTTAGACACATCTCGTTGTAAAATAAGACATATCTAGCAAACATATATAAAACCTAAAGTAAAATGTAACAAGCTAAAGCATTTATTTTCTTTCTGTTTACTTTTATGCCACGTTGATATTTGTCTTTGTGTCTATTTTGGTGATTTGAATTTGCATTGCTTTTTTCTGGTATTTAAACTCCTGGTTTTACACAGCAAACGGCATACATAGAGTCTCAAGGTCTTAGCACTGCGTTATTATCTTTACACTGCTCAAATGTCGTCCGATTCCAGCCGCTATACGATAGGCCCACAATATGAAATTGCGTGCATAATGCGCACACGCGCTATCATCACGCTTCTATCTAAGAACGCGCGCTGAGTCGTAAGCAGTCCAAACTTAGCGTTTAGGTCGCGTTTTCTTAAAGTAAAGCATATCAGGACACTCTTTAGGTCTCCGGCGATTAGGTCGTGAAAACGCGTTCCTAAATAAACTCAATCGGTTCTTTATTGTTCAGATTTCGTGGCGAGAACTGTATAGTCGTTACACTTTACGCATTTCACACTTTACACCTTTTACTGTTTTTGTTTACTCAATCGAATCGCTCGAATCTATTTTTCGAGCGCCTGAACGAACACTTATATTTTTTTGTAAGTAAAATGAAGAAGGTAGTCAATTAATGAGAATAAAAAATATGTTTTTGAAATCAACGAATTGAAATAATTACAGGAAGTGTAAGGAAGTAGTTTTTTAAGCATTTAAGGCGGTTTTGCCCAATTATAGTCTAAGCGGGCGTTATTTGCTATCCGTGTGTGTATTTTATAAGAAAAGGTGCGAAAGGAGCTCGAAAGATGTAAAAAAAGGAATAAAGTACATACTTAAATCGGTTGTAAAGCGAGTCGTTCGCTGCATTTAGAATTGGTGTGCTCTGTGTGTGTAAAGTATAATGAAAGGATGCAAACTAGCAAGTCGATCACTATTTTTTTGGACTACTTATAAATAAATCGTAGTAAATTGAATTGAAGATCGAGTGGCGTTGATTGTATTACTTTACACAGTTTTAGCTTTTTTGCCCATTTGTTTTCAGTAATTGTGCTTTTTTATCAGGATTTATTTATTTCAAAATTTATTACGGTTATTCAAATTTGTTACGGCTTTTTCAGGAACTGATAAATGGTCCAGATTCGAGGAGCACGATTCGTCGTATTCTGAAAATGACGACGATGAACGTTTTTCGGCCGGAAATTCGGCCGGCGAATCAGACGACGATGACGTCATCACGGTGGATTTCGTCCAATCGGACGACGACGCTGCCGCCGATTCGTCGCCGAAAAGTTTTTTGAAAAATAGCGAATCGAGCGACGAGTTCGGGGAGGAAGTGAAGTAAAATTAAATAAATAAGATATAAAATTAAATAAATTAAATAAATAAGATAAAATTAATAAAAAAATTATTTTTCGTACAGTAATCTTAAACTTTTGAGTTCATTACCATGAAAAGTTTTTCGGGAGATAATGTGATTTATATGGTCGCTAAATTGGGTATTTTTTGGAAAACCTGACAAAAAAGCGAAAATGAGGATTTTTATAAGGTTTTACTGTTAAGAGATTTATACCTCGGGCTTAGGCCGTCTTCTCCCGTAAAAGGTTTGGACATTGACCCTTTTCCGGCTTTGATAATTTTGGCCTTTTTAATTTAATTTAAAATTTTTGAAAAATTCAATTGAATTAAAATATTTTCCATTATTTAATTTTTTAATTTGTCAAAAATAATTTATTTAATTAAGTTATTAACTTTTTTACAGTAAAAAATTTTAAATTCGTCCGATTTACCACGAGGTTTTAAGTAAGTCGATGATATGGCCTTAGACGATTTTATTGAAATAAATTCCATACGACTTTGTTCACAATTTCGTTTATTTTTTGATATACAGTCGAACTTCGATAATGCGTACACGGGATAATGCGTTTTCTCGCATAATGCGTACAGTTTTGCTAGGTCCGGACCGAAAGAAAATGTAAAACATAAGGCAATAGCATGGGATAATGCGTACTCGTTTAATGCGTAATGCGTACAGCCGATTTCATCCATCGGCCTATTCCTGCATGATAAACTACCCGGCTTAATGCATACACCGTGTATTTTTTCACCTCGGATAATGCGATCAGCTCTTCGGATAATGCGTACGGCTTTTATTTCGAATTCCATGATAAATTAAAACAGCGAAATAGCGTATCCCATTACATTATTTCTCATTTCCTTCCTGGCTTTACACTTCTCTGAATACGTTTTCTGTCTTCAACGAATACTTTAGGCACAGCGAAATGAATGATATCGAAGATTTTTGTGACTTTAAGCGTAAAAATATGTTAAAGCAGACCTATATTGCTGATTTTTCTTTATAATATTTTATCGCATAATAGCGTTTTCCTTGTTGAAAATCTGGGGTATTCGGATAATGCGTACACTCGGATAATGCATACAGAAGGGCTTGGTCCCTTGGGTGTACGCATTAAGCAAGTTCGACTGTATTTGTCATCTAATTAGGTATATATTTTGTCCTTTATTATTTATTTATTTCTCTTATTCCTCTTATGTATTATTTTTTATCTTTAACCTTTCAGTGGCCAACGTTCCCAATCGGGAACATATTTTCTAAATTTTGTTGCAAAACAACTGCTAATCTAATTTAAATAAGACTTGTTTTAGATGAGAAATAAGATGTTTTCCTATCCTGTGAGAGCGATTTTAAAACTTAATTATGAGTATGTGCTATGCTATACTGTCTTAAGTCGGACAAAAATAGCGAATGTTGGTCATGTTTAAAAATTTGTATATTGTCAATCGACATACAAAATTTTTGAGCCAAATGTCATGCAGTCATGTTTGCAGAGGTTTTTTAATCATTTTGGCATATTATTCATTTTTATTTAGTTGTTCATCAAAAGTTATGGTTAAATTTATATTGATGTTCCCGTTTGGGAACGTTGGCTCCAAGAGTGCAAAAATATTTAATTCCTGGAAAGAGAACAAAATCTATGGGGCAGCATATGTAACCTCGGCTATGCTCTTTAGTGACCTCTCATGCATTCTTTCAATTTTCCAGAGCTCCACAAGCATTCTGGTATGACTCCAATGCACATATTCAAAATATTAAATGCAGGTTTATGGGATTCTTTACTATCATTCTATGTGTTACGATTACACAACAATGTAGCTCTTGATTTCTAGCGGTTTTTAGGCAAAAATTCAAGTGTTTCTGTAAATAATTTTAGGTGCTTCTGCAGAAATTACCTGCTCTACCTTACTTTGCTTTATTTTTTTTACTATAACTTACAGAGCCATGAATCTTTAGAGGCTTAGAGACAAATTTTTCTTGAATTCATGCACGATATCATGTGTTTTTGATCTGTAGAACTTGCACTGTACTTCTATCAAACTTTATATAACTACTGATTGCTAACATTTTTTAATAGCTCAGAAGCATGCTAGCAACATAACTAAACTTTGAATGTAAGTTTATTGGACTATCGATAACAACTGCGGATAGGTAAATGTCCAAATGAGTAAATGTATGATATTATGACTAAGTTTTATTC